>CAJNDS010002415.1:0-97500 GCA_905221605.1 Symbiodinium natans
CTGGAAGTACGAAGCATCAACATTCCAAGAACCATGTGCATCCTCAGCAAGACAACTGCTCAAAACAAATCAGTGCACACCAAGAGGCATTTGGAGGTCATCATCACGAGCAGCTTACTCTATGAAAGACATCATGCAATCGGTTCGGTTTGACTCATTGCATATTCGCCTTGAGCCGTAGCATGGTCGTGACAAACAACGAGACATGCGAGACATGGTCTCTGGCACACCCCCGTGATTCCCCGTGATCCCCCGTGAGGCCGAGGATGCCGATGAGGCCTCCAAAGTAGCCATGGCTGCACAATGGGCGGCCAGCAAGCGGCCATGTGCCTCAAAACAACAGACATCAGTGGCTTCGCGATGAGCTTCGCGGACAGGCAAGCGAAGGAACTTCTGGAGGAATGGGTGATGGGAGTCAGCAAGTGGTGTTCAGCACATGTCCCGATCATATCCCGCCTCCTGTAGCGCCCCTTCAAAGGGCGAGAAGTTCGGGCCTCACACTCCAACAACGCTCGAAAAATCGAAGAGAAGGGGGGCTACTTTGTCAAGTCTCGCCTCGACATCTTCCCGATCTTGTTTGCATGTTTGAAACCGTCAGGGCTCCACTATGCTCCACTCTTCAGACATGGGCAGTGGTTTTTATTCCTACAAGATTTTCCATGAAAGAAACGAACCCTTCCGCGGAACGTTTCCACGGTCCTTCCGCGAGCACTGTTTCTACTCCGCTGCATTTGCTTCCGGGGACGCTTCTGCGAACTGATTTTGCGCAGTTTCGAAGAACTTGTTTCCGCGAGTAGGTCTGCAAGATAAACTCGAACACGCAGCGGGTGGTCCGAAGCGAACGAGCTCGACGAAACCCTGCTGAAACCGGGGTCCGATCGCCATAGGCGGACTGCTTGGAACGCGTACGCAATGATAGGGAAGGGCGGGCATGGTTTTAGGGTTGATGGCTGAGGGCATGAAAGAAGCCGTGTTGCGGAGCTGCTGAGCCATCGATTTCTCAAGAGCACAGACTCAATGGGAAGGGCCTGGCCCTGACATCGGCGTGCAGGCTTCCGCGGAGCTTCCGCGGAGCTTTCGCGGCACTTCCGCCGAGGTCACATCAAACTTCGCGGATTGTGGTGTTGCTTCCGCGGGAGCTGCGGAGACGTGCTTCCGCAACCCTTCCGCATGCGTCCGCAGCCACAATCCCGTGCACTTTCGCCCACCGAGGGCGAACACACAACCAAACAGGAAAGACTGCCACTTGATAAGGATAAGGCGCCATAGTAGGTAAGACATGCCGAAACTTGGCTCAATTAAATAGAACTGGAATTTGGCTTGCGCGTGGCAGCATGCAATATTGCCTGAAGGTTGCGTGCAAACCAAATCACCTCAGCAGCTAACTTTTCGGCTTGACATGCGTGCTCGACACTTGCAGAAGGTTGCAAAAGAAGAGAACTAAGCACATGGTCCCAAACAACAAACAATCTGCAGAGGCACTGTCGCCCTAGCACAAGGGAGGGGAGAAAGGAGGTGCTCTTCGCATGAGTTACCCAATCCAGACTTCGTTCCTGCTCAAAAGTGATACTGAGCTTCCTTTAACGACACTCTTTGCCCCACCATACAAGAATTTGAGTCAACTATCCACTCAACCCGGTGTCAAACCACCTGCAGTGATCGTACATCTCCATCGCTATGCGACTTTTGTTACAGAGAAGAAAAATGCTGCAGCTGACCTTGCCATATCAAGAACAGCATCCCGAGGCGAGCGCCCGTGTCTGCAACCGAGACAGCCGCTGCCATGATTCCAGATGCAGGGCGATTCCGCACGATGTAGAAGTTTTAGGTTTCAAGAAGGGTTCTTCTTGCGGGGTCTGCGTCCAGAGTGCGCTGGCAGTTGTGTTGTGCCTTTCGCCTGGGAGGCTGGGAGGTGGCTCGGAATGTCCCTTTCGGCATGTTGTATGCACGACTCACGGTTGGATGCATGAAACAAGATGGACAAAGCCTTCTTACTGGATCATGTCGAAGTGCACCTGTCGCAGTACTTGCACTACTCGCCCGTGCTTCTGCTCCACAAGGCGATGTTCCCTCCACAGATCAACTCGTCCAGCCCTGCTTGCTGTATAAACTCAGCAGGCACACAGCTGCTCTTTTCCACCGAAGAAGTATGCAACTCATGATGCACCAGGCTCGAAGAAGCTGCCCATTTAGTAAGGTCTCTTTCCTGATGGAGCCGCCACGGAAAGCTCGCTTGAATCAGAACTCCAATGCGAGGCACCCAGCCTAGCTGATTGTTGCGATCGACGATGAAGGATATCTCGTTTCTGGGACCCGAGTCGATTTGTGCCTCAGGGTGCAGCCGAACCCCGCTTTTGCACCCAAGCTGTATGTAATGAAGCTGTGTCAGATGTTGAGTTTCCGGCAGCTCGAATGCAGTCTGTCATCTCGTGCACGGTGGCAGAGCTCCTTACACGGAGAGAGCAAGCTGCACCCCAGAAACTGTAAAAGCTTAAACAGGGCAGCTTTAACCGCAGCTTCAACAGAATGCACAAAAAGAAGAGCCTGTAACATATGCCCGTCTCGACCGCTCTGATAAGGCAGCAGCGGGACATCGACAGTGGCCACGAGCAGCTTCGGAGACTCCAACCGAATTGTCCGGCAGATTGCCCAGACCTGCTCCAACTTCTGTCCAGGAAGTGTGAGCAATCTCTACGACAAGCCATGCTCTGATGTGCTCTGTACTATAACCTTCCATGAGCCCCGGGCAGTGGTTCCAAGCACACCTGTGTACTGCGAAGGCACCATCTCTCCGGTGTGCCGCCCCATGACACCGCGCGTCAGCACCTGACATCGCAAGCAAGGGCATGGCCAGGCTTCGCGACATAGGGTTTAGGGTTCAGGGTTCAGGGTTCAGGGTTCAGGGTTCAGGGTTCAGGGTTTAGGGTTTAGGGTTTAGGGTTTAGGGTTTAGGGTTTAGGTTTAGGGTTTAGGGTTTAGGGTTTAACTCATAAATCGCGCGCAGTGTATACTGTGACGAGATACGAGGTCAATGGAACAGTGACGTTTTGAAATGGCTTAAACTACTGGCGGAGGACATCATGAACCGTTCCTCCAGATATATAATGCCCGCAATGTATGTGGAGCACATAGAAGGCGCACTAAGATGCTGCGCAACACGCCAAACAATTGGAAAGCCAACCAGACTGCCTTGCTCCTTGTGCACACACAACCGATTGAGCTGCGGAACCAGAAAGGCGATGCGGTCCGGGATGGCTTTGAGGTCATCGACAAACTTCAGGAGCTCAACACAGTACCTCAGCTGCCCAAAGAGAAATTCGCGAGAGCTTCCAGTGGGATCATCGTGGACGATGCGCCGCAGCGTTCAGGATGCTCACCTGCGAGCTCTAAGTTCTGAACATAATGTAGCTCATCTGAGCCACGGGAAGAGACCACACCTCAAACGGCCAGCTGCTGCCACCGCTATCATCACACGGCGTCTGCACGGACCATCACCGAGCACATCAAGGCTTCGGCAATGCAATTTGTCGCTTGGGTGAAGATTGAGTTCTGCTGGAGGTTGATGCTTGAATCTTTGGGCCTCAGCCAAAAGTACGACGCGCATAATCGCTAATCGTGCATTGCGATGTGCTTATTCTAGAGATTAAACCCGGTCCGCAGTACTGGTAGTGGCAGTTCAGGCCCTGTCAAAACAGCCACACGAGGGTTCGGATGGATCTTTGGCAGCACCTGAGCTGAGCTGGGCGGTCCACACTTGTCCATACGTATAAGACCTTTTCGAAGTTAAGGTCTCCGATAGTTCACGTTGGAGAGGCGCCTCTTCGAGCTGTTGGACGAGGGAATCCATGGCTTCCTCGATTTGCGGAGACCTTTGCAGGGAGGGGTTTTGCAAAGTGAAGCCATCATGATGCACGTGGGTGCCACGAACACAACAAAAGTGTCGTCTGGCTGAAAATGGCTGGACAACGCTGGGCACATCACCCAATTCGGTGAAAGAGAGTTTTGACCTCTTTGGCCATTCGCAATGCCTGGAGCATCCCAGTGTCTTGAATTTCGGGGCGGGACTGGCGTGCTCACTCAAAGTGGCGTGCTCACTGGGGGCTTCGAGATCCAACATGGAACTTCTGCCCTGGCGCACCTCAGCATGGCAGCCCTTGGAGACCTGTCCGGCAACGGCTGTGCGCCTCAGAACCCAAGCTTGCTTTCCGCATCGACAAAGCCGTTGAGCCACACTTGCTGGAGCCACATAGGTACATCACACCTATCTATCTCTCTTAGGTACATATTACCTATCTATCTATGCAGGGAATTCCCGGCAGCTCGTACACATTCTTCTGCTCTTCTTCTGAGCCCGGACTAAGAGATCGAATGTCGAACGTCTGTGGCCAGGACATGGCACAAGCCTCCAGCCACCGGTCGGCACAGCTGCGCCCCAGAACGGCGGCCTTGCGTGCGCTCGCGCGAGGCGATTCCTAGACCCTAAACCCTAAACCCATCAACCAGCATCTCAACATCCCGGGGGGGGGGGGCCTGCATGGCAGCTTCGACACCTCCGTCCAAGTCATCCAGCAGAATCTTGCCTTGGCAGCTGAGCAACTTTAATGCGGGCAAGGTGGCAGGGTGGTGGCAGCTGGGGCACTTTGGGCAGCGAGGTGTGATGCGCGACCCTGGTTCCTGGTCTGTGCCGGAAGCACGTCAGCCCACACGCACGGACACACGGCGCCGTGCCTCTTGTCTCCCAGAAGCAGAAAAGCCACCCGAGCTTGCTCGGCCACTGCAGCAGCTTCCTTCCGGTTTTCGAAGATGCTTACGAGAGGACCTGCCGAGAGGGGTGGGTGCCACCGCACCGCCACAAGCTTGAGCGACGAAAGCCGTTGAAGAGTCGCAGTGGCACGGCGCCTTCAAACGCCAGAAGCGACCCTGCGAGCTGAAGCTTGGCGGCAGCCTGTCAACTTCGACACCCCATGACGACACCCCGCAATTCGAGGTCAGGCTTCCGGCCTCGGCTGCCTGATCACCACTGCCCGCCAAGAGCGAAACGGCCTTTCAACATGGTTAGGGAGACGGGGTTCATGTGAAACACAAGAGAACCTCCATTTGGAACACAGGACAGCGTCAATTTAGAACATATGGAGCCTCGAAAGGAAGCAGCTCTAAACACTTGATTTCGCACCGCGGCTCGGTTGTAGCTCGTTTTGGAAAGGTGCGTGCATTCTTTTTGGGGCCTTGGGGTCTGGGGCTTCAGGGCTTTTAAGGTTTCAACATACTGTTCTAAACTGACACTTTCCCGCATTCCAAATCTTGCCGCTTTCCAAATTGACACTTTCCCGTGTTCCAAATTTCACGCTCCCGTTCAGCACATGAGAAAACCAAAACCGCAGGAAATGGGCAGACCTGTCAGGAAAAGAGTCTTGACATTCAACACAAGTTAGCCATTTAAAAAACAACAAACAACAACCAACAAACAACAAACCACAAACAACAAACAACAAACCACAAACAACAAACAACAAACAACAAACAACAAACAACAAACAACAAACAACAAACAACAAACAATCTGATGCATGGCTTTGTCAAGGTTCCCTTCTTCCAGTGCTCCAACAAACGTTGCAATTTCAAGGCCAAGGACTAGCAGAGGACACACAAAAACCTGGTTCAACCATGAAGTCAGGCAGCCAGACTGGTCGTTCATGTCGATCCCAGAACAGAAGAACAAGACGGAGACACCACTGATGCGCAGGCACTCCGCATTGCACGAGAAGCACAGAAGCATCCCTGATCCTTTTCAAGTTCGGAGCCATCTGAAACACCTGTGCCACACCTCAAACCCTAACCCCCTAAACCCCTAAACCCCTAAACTGCTAAACCCCTAGACCCCTAGACCCCTAAACCCTACACCCGAAACCCCAAGACCCCTAAACCCGAAACCCTAAACCCCTAAACCCGAAACCCTAAACCCTACACCCGAACCCATCCTCGCGGAGCAGGTCACATGCTTCTGCACCGTCGGCCGCGGAGGCCTCAAAGCAAAGCAGAGGTAGAGAGTGCAGATTTAGGGTTTAGGGTTTCGGGTTTAGGGTTTAGGGTTTAGGATTTCTCGGCTGGTGAGAATCAAGACAACTCGATCGGACAGACTCTCATAGTGGGTGATCTAGAATCTAGATTCGTCAGAGTTCTGAGAGATGAACCGCTGTTCTCAGCGCGCATGCTTGCGAGATGATGTTCTTCTCCTCGCCTCACCAGACATCTGCACAACAGACGTCCAAGATCGTCGCGTCACTTGCTCAGGCCGTCGCTTAAGATGCTGGCAGCTTCCTTTGCAAGCCCCAACGCCTGCTAATGACAACACAAGGGCTTCATACATACGACAGCACCTTGCTGCAGCTCGCTCCTACACTGAGTACTGGCATTGGCCGAAGTGCCCGTGAAACTCAGTCCAGACCTCTGCACGCTTCTCCAGCGTCAGACTGGCAACAGCAGCAGCATGTTTCGCTCGTCCTTCGCCGGACCTGCCCACTTGCAGACTGCTGATGCACTGCGGTTTCAAGTGTTCTTCCCTTTCTCTTCCGAAATCATTACTGTAATCTGCTCGCTGCATGCATCACGACACTTGCTGCTGACAGCAACGATTCATGCTCTGCGACTCACTGGCCTGTCTCCGAGCTTTTTGGCCAAGGCCTGCGCCTGCAACAAAAGTCTACGTTCGACCAGCAGAATGCTCAGGATGGCAAAAACATATAGGCTAAGTATGCGAGCCAAGCACATCCGCCTCCTGCGCCCGCGCCAGCGAGGCCTCTCCACGCAGCACTGCACTGAGGGCGATCAGCAAGTCCACCTTGACCAATGCGAGTGTGATTCGGGTGCAGGCGGTTCTTCGGTGTTTTTGCCATGCAGCTACAGCCAGAAGCTTGCTGGGAATGGAAAACTGTGCGAAGTTTAGGGTTTAGGGTTTAGGGTTTAGGGTTTAGGGTTTAGGGTTTAGGGTTTAGGGTTTAGGGTTTAGGGCGAAATCACCAGCGGATCTTGTGTGAGATGTCCGAAGACGCCTGGCCCGCTTCGTCACCGATAGACTTGCTGATCTGAAGCGCCTCGGAGACAGGAGTCGGAAACCCTAAACCCTAAACCCTAAACCCTAAACCCTAAACCCTAAACCCTAAACCCTAAACCCTAAACCCTGAAACCCTGAAACCCTTAAACCCTAAACCCTAAACCCTAAACCCTTAAACCCATAAACCCTTAAACCCTTAAACCCTTAAACCCTTAAACCCTTAAACCCTAAACCCTTAAACCCTTAAACCCATAAACCCTTAAACCCTTAAACCCTAAACCCTTAAACCCTTAAACCCATAAACCCTTAAACCCTTAACCCTTAAACCCTTAAACCCTTAAACTCTAAACCCTAAATTCCGAAGGTCCGAGTCCAGTGGATGCCCTGGGCCTCCTCGGCTGCAGCGGCTCCGTCGGCGCTCTGGGCCAACGCTGCCTGGGCACATGCAACAGGGTTTAAGCTTTAGGGATTAGGGTTTAGGGGTTTAGGGGATTAATCCGAGCATCAGTTTGATTAATACCCCCACATTTAAAGATTTTTTTGGCCGGAAGGCCGCCGGAAGACTACTTTCCACTAGGTTGGATTTCGTATGGGACAAACCCCCCACATTTAAAGGAATTTTTTGGGGGGTTGCAAAAATTTTGAGGAAAGCTTTTTTTGCTATTGTTTTCAATGCATTCGTATTGTTTTTAAATAGAGAATCAATACAGGGCCATGGTCCAACTATTGCGGAACCCTGCCTTTCTCATTGTGGGGGGGGCCCCCCCCCCAAATAAACAGAAGCTCGGATTAGGGTTTAGGGTTTAGGGGTTTAGGGTTTAGGGTTTAGGATGATCAGCATGTGAGTGTGTCAGTCATGAGGAATATGCGAGAACCGTCTCTAAGCTGAAGCCGGCCCCACGCGCTTGAAAATACTCCAGGGTACGTGTTGAGTCCATCTAGCACGGACGCCAGATGAATCCTACAGTCCTACAGCTTCCTACTGAGGAACCTCTGCCGCTCCGCTTGCGAAAGGAAGCAAGGTAAATCGGAAGAAGGGCATAGTTCTTTTGGCCCGGCTGGCCAATTCATGTGCGGACCGTTGGTCATCTTGGAAGCAAAACTGCGAGCGCGGAACGCCTGTGGCAGGTTCAGTGCCAGATCCTTGTGCGAAATGCCGAAATGCAAGACCCCGTTGTGGACGCCATCGTAAATTTACACCGAGATCACAGAGCACTGCGAGTTCAAAGCCCTTAGAGCACGGCCCCTCCATGCTGGGCACCAGGCTGTTTGAAGAGCAGAGGCCTGCGCCTTCTTGTCGCCAGCCTGTCTGACATGTCTGCGTGAAGCTCCAACAAGGGCCAGCTTGCTGGGCTGTGAGCCTTTCCATTCATGGGACATCTTGTGACATCATGAACCCCGTCCCCTCATGTTATATACACCCCACTAGAGTGATATCATATTACATGCACCCCATTAGAGTTGTATTTTCTTACATACACCCCAGTAGAGATGTGTTATAGGAGGGGCGGGATATTTTGTATCAGGGGGGAGGAGGAGGAGGAGGAGGATCCACGCCCCTGCACTCGCACAGGCACCCACCCAGCCAGCTGCACCCGGTTCGGCGCTGCTCCCAGCGGATTGATCCACACGCGACCGCACCATTTGAGGCTCTCAGGTGGGTAGGGGGGCGGTTTGATAGTAGGGGGAGGTATTTAAAGCGGTCCGTGGTGGGCCTGCACGAAGAGCGCTGCGGCCTCCCTTGCGCACTTCGCTGCCTGACAGGGTGCTTGTCAACATATGCACATATGTTATATGTAGAATATGTATATGTATATATGTATGTACATATTATGTTTGTCATATGCTTTATCTATCTTAACTGTGCCAACCGGTGAACACAGCCTTCGTCAACTGTGGAAACTTGAATTTATAACCTTGGCAAATCCCATGTTCGATCTTCGATGACATCCTAGAGCGCCTTTATCCCGTTTCAAGTCTCTTGGCTCGTCATTTCTCTGTGTTCATTCTTAGAGTAATGTCTCGATTTTCTGTAAGTTCTATTAAGCTATCCACGCCCAGCACAGAAACTGACAACTTCAGAATATCTTGTTTTTGTTTCGTTCATCTAACCGAGAGCGGCTTGGGCTCGAGACTGATGATGCAAGCAAAGGAATGAACCAAGAAGCCAAAAAGTCTTTCGTTTCGAGCCTCTGCATGTGCATCTGGGAAGGGCAGGAACCCACAGATGCTGCGATCCAAAAGACTAGTCACCCTCGAAAGCTAACAGGAAAACCAACGAAAGAGACTCAGCAGAAAGGATCTGGGAATGAGGATGTGCTGGGTTCTTGGTGGCTTACCTGTTGGTTTGGAAACAGACGACCAAAGGATTTCCCTGCCCTTTGGTGGGACGGGCGCGCTCGTGCAAGCTTCCGCAAGACCTAGCTGAACAGGAGGAGGCAACTACCCAACTCCGAAGCCATGATGGGGGGAGGCCTCGTCTTTGGCGCTGCTCATGAGTTGCTCCGCAAGCTTCTGCAATGCCTTGCCCTGACACGCTTCAGATCTCTGCATGTCCATATGTCGGGAATCGTGCGGCGCCTGCCTCCCCAAGCTTATCACCCTTGCTCTTGCAATAGGCAAGGCGCTCCTTGCTGACCTGAGGGCATGTGATTTTTTAGCCCCCAAGCCTGCCTTCCTTTAGCTTTACAGACAACCCTTGCAAGCATGTTCGCTTCATGTCCTCTGACAGCTCTGAGGCCAGGGCCGTGGCAGCGCCAGCAACTGGGCCCTCTTTCGCACACACGAGATCCAAGAGCGTAATCCTTGCACTTTAGATGCAAGACAACACACCATATCCGAGGCTTTTTGAGGCTCTGCTGCTCTGCTCCTGCCCTTTTTGCCAGGGGCTCCCCCAAGACCCTGAGGATCCGGCTGAGCTGCCTCTTCGCCATCTGTGTCACCAAGCCTCGCACCAGCAACACCAAAAACAAAACCCTTTTCAGAATGAATCGGTTGGAAACAGGCCCCACATCGTGTTTTTTTTGCCAGCACTGCGAGCAGATGCGAGCAGGTTCCAAGCGCGCGGCTCACGGAAGAGCCGCAAGGCATCCTTCACTGCCGCCTCTCCGACACTGAGCTCCTTCCTCGCGAGGACTGGACAAGGCGAGCATGTCAGTAGCGCAATTCTGGTCAACTCTGTTTCAATAACGCTCTGATGGCGCGGTTCATGTGCAACTCCCACTTTCCGAAGAAGGCGGTGACTCCAACTCTGAGAAACCGGCAGAGAGAGTCGGGCATTGGCCATGGCTGTCAACGTCGAAGCTTCCATCTGCTTGTCACCGACCTGCTTGGAGAAAGAGAGAAGTATGTGAGAAGCTTCGCTCGTTCCCTCTCTCTCTCTCTCCCAAAAGGCCTCTTTGAAGGTGCTCAGAGCTGCTGTCGCGTGTCCTGTCAGATCGGATTGATATCGCACCACCGCAACAAGCACGTGAGATCACGTGAGAGCTTCGGGCTCTGGGTCCCAAGCCCAAAGCCACTTTGGGCTCCGTATCCAGCATGGCCAGGGCCAGGGCCAAGGTGGCAGAGGCTTCGCCTTCCTGCTTGCTCGGATGCATGGGCCACTGCATATATCTGCATATGTAGTGTATGACAGTGTATGAAGCTGACCCTCAAAGCAACCCCCGACCCGCATCTTGAAGAACAAGTCTGAACTCCCGAGCCTCTAGACCAAAATCAGACTTCCGACAACCCTCTCAACCGAGGTTACCACGGCTGCCTGCCCCTACTCCCTGCCTTGTTGCCTTTCAGCACGCTCTGGGCTTCCTTGGCGGCTTCGGCTGCCGGAGAGGTTTTGCCTCCCACTGTGTGCCGGTGCGGGGGCTCTCTTCTCAAGCAGCAACACACTCGGAACGCTGAGGAGCGCTCCATCCGCTAGGTAAGCCAATGAAGCCAGAACGCGGCCAGCTCCATCCTGCAGTGCTGGCACCAAGACAGCAAAGTGTGGGGCTGCACCCTAAACCCTAAACCCTAAACCCTAAACCCAAAAGCTACCAGAGTTCTACTGGAACCATGCGCTCCTTGCCAGCATCCTTCAAGGACTGCGGGACACCTGCAGAGGACCGAAGCCTGGGGGGGGCCTTTTGCAGCCTTTTGGGGCCTTTGCCAAGGTTGCCACATGAAATATTGCTTAGGGTTTAGGGTTTAGGGTTCAGGGTTTAAGCTTTAGGGTTAAGGTTTAGGGATGTGTGTGTTCCATGCTGGAGCCTTTGTCCAGGATCTTCGCCTCTGCTTGGGCCACCAGACTCTTGCCCTGCACAGAGGTCCGAAGGTTTGCTGAAACTACTCTCAAGCTAAGTGGTTCCGAGTCCAACCTGGAACTTCGCAGGCACTGCCTCGCAGACTTGCACATCTCTGCACTACACGGAAATAAAGCACACGCACACACACAAAGAAGACTAAGAATTGAGAATAAGGTCTCTTTATGAAGCAGCTCTAAATCCCATATCCCTGAAAGCTCTCACATCGTATGCCTTGCCAGCATCGCACTTGCTAAGCAGCTTTGCGCCTCAATTCTTCGCCCACGGTCGCCAAGTGGACAGTGAGTCACAATCGGGTGCAAACATGCATAACGATGGTCAATCGTATCTCATTGGGGCTAGGCTAACCCAGCCACTGTCCGGACCGGAGCCTCACGATGACAAGGAGGCGAACCCACCCATATGCCGGAACCCTGATGGAAAGCACATCTTGCCTGACACCTTCTTGAATCGCAGGCGCTCTCCAACCTGCAAGAGTGGCCACACGCTTCTTCCTTTGCCATGACAACATGCTTGCAAGGCACCACGCTTAGGACCCTGAGGTCTCCACACGCTCGAGTTCCGAAACCACGGCACCTGCTTCTCTGCAGCTTGCAGAAGATGCAGCAGAAGCCGCTACTCATCAGTTCAAGATGCAGCGAGCCTATGCCAAGCCGTGCGAGCTGCTGGGAGGTCAGGCCTTGGCCCGCTCTCTTGCAAAAACAAGATAAGCCGGTGTCATGTTAAGGCTGCAGTTACGTCAAGAAAGTGCCAAGTTCGCTGCTTTTTCCCTCGCGAACTAAGGCACCCCCAAGCTCTGCGCAGGATATGACCTGAAGCGATTTGCTGATGTGAGCCGCCAGACGATTTAGATGCTTCAGATTTTGTCTTGTTGAGCAATGATTCTTTGGGAAGTGTCCGGGTGCCCAAGTTGGGTTCACCTGAAATGCAAGAACTCAAGCCAAAAGGAAGCGCCTCATAGTGCACCATGGCAGCTCTTAAAGCTTGCACTTAGACTGGCTGCTATGTCTGCCCAGAAACTCCTCAGCTTCTCAGCTGTATACGAACAGCTTTATTTCAAGTTTATTGTACGATGTGTTGGCAACATCTTGCAACTGAATGGGACCATGTGAGTTGTGCGAAGCCATGACCCAACGTTCAACGGAACACTCGAGCCACAGACCACGGAAACACAGGAGAACGAGCATGAATTATGGTCAATGCAAGACACGACGCATCTTCTCGGTACACGTTGCACCTTCCATGAAAAACTCATACGCCGCATGGCATCCTGAAACACGATCTCTGGAAAACAGCAGGACCAGAACCTAAGCCAGACAGCGCCACCCTCTTCTCACATTGTGATGGAATGACAAGATCAAAACAAACGAACACACACACACACACACACACACATTTGCCGTCGTTCTGACTCTTCGTCCTAAGTTGCAGGCAGGTGTGCAAAGTTGCCCTGGAAACCTCCGCGTAGGAAAATGGCACGTCATGGTAAACATGTATCACAACCGTCCGATCTCGGGCGGACCTCCTGGCGCATGTTGATGCATGACGAAGCCATCAGCACCGCCCGCCTGGGCTTCAAAGTTTGAACATGCTGTCTTGGACTCGAATGTGCAACGTCTGCCCACCTGCCTGGCATCACAGTCACGCTCCAAAGGCTGCAAGCTGAGGGCCATCAGCCACAACCTGCACTTCCAGCAAGCTTGAAGAAAATCAAAGAACGCAAGCACGGCCAAACGAAATTCCAGAACATCTTCAACGCTGTTGATGTTTGTGACATTTTGAACTCTCTGGACGTCCCAAGACCCGAGCGGCAAGGTCTCCTCCTCCAGCATGCCGAACGGCAGTTCAAAAACCAGCGCCTGCAGACATGAAAGTGGCGATTGGCACAAGTTGGAATCTGATTTCCCCGACCTTGCCCTTGCCATTGAAATAGGCAATCCCATTGTTGGTCATTGGCGTGGTCGGGTCTGCCTGACATCATCCACAGCATGCCGCATTTGCCATACAACCTATTTCACTGATCATGTGGGCTATCGGTGCAATTTACATATCGGGTATGCAGAATACAATCGATCCTCGATCACGGTTGGATTTGCATCCAAAAATCTCAACGCCAAAGCTGGATGATGCCTGCCAAATGTTCCAACCGGCAAATCTCAATACAAGTTCAATCAAGCATTCCCAGTCTGCAGCTGTCTGAACTGTCGGGTGCAGCAAATACATGCTGTCGCGTCCTCCGTTATTGGCGCTTCACATGGCTTATTGTAGAAACTACGAAACAACAGAAGGCCTCTGGTCTCGCTTCTGAACTCCACGCACGGCATTGTGCCATCCCTGCAGGTAACCATCCCAGGCTCAACAATGTCATGATACATGCATGCCAACATTTGTGTCATTGACACATGCTTGCGGGCCTGAATGTAATCAACAACCACTTCCACCGTGAACATCAACATGTACCGGCAACTGGCTGAATGCTCTACTTGGCACCTTACACAACGTCATTTTGGATACATCACTGACGTTGTCATCACTTGTACCACCAAAACACACAACTATTCTGAAGGTAGATTGGAGGCCACATCTACACATCCTGAACGGTAAGCCCGACAGCCAAAACGCTCAATACATCTCAACATGGGTGTTTCGAGTGAAAAATCTTCGCACCTGCTGTTCTTGTACTCCTGGGATCTATTGGGCCAACCACTTCTGGAGGCGGCGCCAAACTACGGAACCACTAAGCCAACCGCTACTTGAGGGCGGCACAATACCGGAACCGGGAGTTGTTGCGAGTGTGGGAACATGAGCACGTGCTTGGCAGGAGATGAGAAGGGTCAGTCCAGATGTTGCACCACTTGGCACCACTCGTGCACAAGGAAACCGCGTCGTGCGTCGCACTTGAAATGGCTGCAAGCGCAATGCCGGCTTTTTTGCGAAACACGGATTGCGAAGGCGACGTTAGTTCCGACAGCCACGCGGACGAAAACGTGCGACATCTACAATAGTTGGGCTTGGCACAAGCGGCTAAATGCAACGACAAAACACGCAAGAAAAAGACAAACCCTTGACATGTTGCTTTTCCACGCCGAGCATTTGAAATTTGAACATACAACACGAAGAAGGCTCAAACGCAATTTCTTCTTTGGTCTTGGCTCCAATCCACATTTTACGGGCCCCGAGAAACCCTGAAACAGTGAAGTGGCAGGGGCACGGACGTCAAGGCACGATCATCCTTTAGAAACTCACGCATGCGGCGCAACTTTACGGAGGGCCAATCAACATTCTCTAAAAACGCCCAGACCTTGGGCCTGACAAGAACCTGTAATTCGGGCTTAGTGGCAGAAACAGTGGTCCATAGCCACGTTCAGCCCTTTCTTAATTTCATGTTTTGCAGGCAAGACCTGGTACCGGAACATGGCCTTGTAATTGTTGCGGAATCAGGCTCCAAGGTCTCATTATCTGCAGCATCTGTGGCCACAGAGCCCTGCACATCCTCGGAAGCTGAAGCGGCCTGGCTGCATCACATTGCAGAATGTGGCAAGTGGGTCCTCGTTGGCATAGCCCCACGGCAGTGCGCGCAGGTGCCACCGCTGGTGGCAAAAGCGCAAATCCGGAGGCAGGCAAGAAGCACCTGAGCTGCGGTGAAAGACTCCCGCGTCCACGCACTTTGCCTCGCTGCAGGTCGCTCCAGACCGCACGGAAGTGATTGCTTCCGCACTTCCGCCACAGCCTCGTTGCAGGCCGTGTCCAGGCCGCGCGGAAGAATCTGCCTGCTCCACAAACCCTCCTTGGAAGGTCCAGCTGATGAGTGTGAACACTCCAAAGGGCAGCAATCTTTGT
Organism: Symbiodinium natans; assembly: GCA_905221605.1. Classification (NCBI taxonomy): domain Eukaryota; class Dinophyceae; order Suessiales; family Symbiodiniaceae; genus Symbiodinium; species Symbiodinium natans. The sequence continues at coordinate 15,190 of CAJNDS010002415.1, forward strand.
TCCTGCGTTGCGCACATGACTCAAGGCCTGGGCCGATACAGGTTGGGACAGTCGCACATGCTTTTTAAGAGTGTACATGGACTTTCTCAGTCCCCAAAACTTAAAGCTGGCCCAACTTTAGGCCTTGACTTTCAGTCTTTGATCACCCTGCTTGCCACGTTGAAGAACCGTGGTCTCTTCCTCTACACGCAGGGTGTTGCGTTTCAGCAACTCCATCATGGGCTGCATATGGGCCCCATCCAGCTTGGTGAGGGAGTCTGCGGGGTTGCAGTTATGGGGGATCCACCTAATCCTACCCTTAACCTTCTGCAGGCTTTCATGGATAATCGCAACCTCTAACGCTGACCGATCGTCCTCACCTTGCGATTGCTCGGTGCTTGCTGCATCATATAGCGACTTCGCATCTACTACTGCCACAGTCAGAGGATCTCGAAATTCTTCCGTCTCGTTGACTCGTTGGCGATGACCGTAGTGGTTCCACGCAGTCCCAACTCCACATCGTCGCCCCCAAGCTCCAGCCGTGGTGAGTACTTCGAGCAGCAGAAGCTGTTCCACATCGAGACTTGTTTTTCGATGGCCCCCAACGCTGTGGACAGGCTGATGGAGCAGTGTGTTGCCTGCCTTTCTGCGAAGGCGCCGCGACTTCCATCCCATCAATGAAACAGGCGCTGGCTGTCCTGCATTCAATTGCGGAGTGGTTATCGCCTGCAACCAACCATGTTGAGCTTTGTGCTTGCCGGTGGGATCGAAGGAGCTGTCGCTGATGAGCAAGTGTCTTACCTGGTTCTCCGGGATCGGGTGAAACTGTAACTTCAACACGACGCGGCGGGCCTTCAAGTGGTCGATCACCTGGTTAACGGCATAGATGTCGGCCATCGTAGGTCCCGGGAAGCATCCGGAGAGGATACTCGCGGCGGCCGCCACATCTGGCCGGCCTTCTCGGGCCACCCAGTTCACGGCAGCAATTGCGCCGCGAAGCTGGGATTCCTCTTCGGCGTTCAAGTTCACGTCCTTGGCGTCTTTTTTACACACCTTCCTTTCGGGCTTGATGACCTTCAGGCGGTTGGCAATGTAGTCGGCCATGGTGTACATGACGGTGTTGTCTTTCATCTGCATGATTCGTCGGCCTGCGTAGGCCGATCCTTCCGGGCGGTCTTTCAGCCGGACTACCTTTCCGAAACGCAGTCGTGCCTCGAGCTTGGCCATGTTTTCCCGGTGACGCCGATTTCCAGCTTCCAGGATGTCATCCACTTCTATCACGATGACTCCTTGGGTCTTCTCTTGGTCGCTGTCCTCTTCGTTGGCGTCAAGGGTGAGCACGCACTTGTCGAAGGCGGAGATCCGGTACCGCAATTCCTTAACCAGGATGTCCAGCAGTGAACGTCTCCACCACGAAGGTCCGCTGACTATGCCGTAGACCTCTGTCTCCAGGATGATGAGCTGCTCTGGGTCATATCCGGGAAAACACTCGTCCGGAGGCATTGCGCAAGCCAACTTCTGTCTCCTCGTCGTTGGTTTAGCCTGCAGGAAGGCCGTCTTGGCGTCCTTCACCACCGCATCCCATCCTCGCGAGGCTGCCAACTGCAAGAAGAGGTAGATCGAACTTGACAAAGGTGTAGGTGCTGAACGTTCGATCTCGTGGATGTGTGGGTCTCGCCATCCTACCACGCACCACCGCGATTTCGCCGCCACTTGTTCCCGATGTTCTCCAGGTTGGTTAGCATCGAAGTCGTCGGGAAGTACAGGACGACAGGACATGGTCAGGATGTTTTCGGCGAAATTCCCTGCTTTCTTGAACTGACAGAATCCGGATAGCCCCCGAATCCAAGAGCGACTTGATCTCTTTGTCTCTCGCTGCCCGGAAAACCACCTTCTCTTGCTCTCTAAGCTTGCAGAAGTTCACTTGGCCCGGCGACTCCTTCTTCTTGACGATGAAGAACTTCCTGTCCATCTGACTGAAGAACGCCTGTGCCAAGTAAGCCGGGAATTCCTCGCTCTTCCTGACTGCTACTGGTTCTCGTCGTCCATGGACCTTGTCGTACCAGTACTTCGCGCCATCCTTTTGGTGATCACTACTTCCAGATACATTGATCTGCCAGGAGGTGTAGGCATCGAAGGCATTGGTTGAGTCCATGGGTACGGCATAGCCACGTTCTCTGCTGAAGAGCTTTGCCGTATTGGTCCAAATCTCATCGTTCCAAATGATCCTTCATCTACACGGACCGATCCCAGGGAGCTTGGCCTTCGGGAGGATGGTACTGACGGTGTCCGGGTGGACCCTCCTTCTTCCAGCGAGAAAACTGGATCTCTAGCCGTCTGTCCGTTGTCCGCCTCCTGCCCGGTCATTGGTGATGGCTCGTCCACCTGCATGTCGGCATCGGCGATCGACGGAGAGTATTCTACCTCCGTGTCCGGCTCCTGAAGATTCGACGTGGTTGGAATCGCTGACTCTGGCGACTGGTTTGTCGGAGATCTCTCCAGGTCTTGCAATTCGGCCGCTTCCGCGGCCAGTGGTCCACCCTCCTCTTGGATGTCTTTGTAGTGCTTAACCGATGCCTGGTTGAGCTTCTCCAACATCTCATTCGACAGTATCTCTGCCAATTCCACTCCAATGTTCTCTTCGCTGGTTGCCAGGCGAACTTGTTCCCGAGAGGCTTTGACGAGATATCCGCGCACGCTAACCCATACGGAGCGGTGATTGGAAGCCAGAGCCACCACCAATCCAGGCCCTGACCAGTGGAACTCCGCGTCGGACTTGACCACCATCTCTTCACATATCTTCTCCAGCTTCTGTTTGAAGATTCCACCTGCCTTCTCGGTCCTGGAGTTTTGCCACGGCGCCCTTGCATCGGTGAAGTGCACAATAGCTCCAGCGTCCCCTATCACATTGCAGAAGAAGTCGGAGGCGAATTCGCCTCCCTGATCCACGACGACTAGCCGAGGGACCCCGAAGCGCATTATCCAATCGCGAACAAAGGCCTTCGTCACCTCCTCGGTGCTCTTGTCCCGGCACGATGCTGATGATCTGATAAGAGGTTCCCCAGCAGATCTGGTTCAACAGTATCTTCTTCTGGTAAAAGACTAGGTCCAGACCGATGACTTCGTTGAACGGCATCGATCTAACCAGATGCGCTGGTCGATGGCTGGCTGGTCGTTGCTTGGCTTTGCAAATAGGACACTGAAATTCATCCTTCACGTACGTCAACACCTCATCACGACATCCGGCGTGCTTCAAGGCTCGACAAAACGCTTTTCTTTCAGGATGTCCCAAATTGCGATGGATCCGGTATACTTCCCGACGCAGATCCGGCGCTAGGATGCTTCTCCCAATGGAGTTCGGCCGTACAGGTAGATCTCGCAGTTCTCGGCGGGCGGAACGTTCATCTTCGCCAAGTTCCGGTTTCTTCCCAGCAACAGCAGGTACTCCTTCATCTTTCTGCGACTGCCGAAATCTTTCTGGTTCCGTCGCCACATCCGCTGAATCCACAAAGGTGTCGAAGTCGAAGTCCTCGTCGGGAGCAGCGCGACTCGAACTTGCCGAGCGCCCATCCCCCAAAATTCTGTGCGACGGAAACATTTGAAGCCATTCTGTCTGAAAATCGGTCTCGTCTGAGACAAAAGCATGAAGATCGTGGGCGGCCGATTTGGCCACCCACAAGGCTGTGCTCCGATAGCTGTCCGGGAGCACCACTGTAGGAGTGACCTCGAACTCGGTGAAGCCGGTCCACGCCACAGAACTGTGCAATGAGGGCGTGGCCAACTTCCAGTTGTCACGAGTGACGACGCTGCGGCCGTCGACGAAGTGCTGGTGGGTGACACGCTGACCGGTGAACTCGAGGTCCTGCCCAGAAAATTGTTGGCATTCTTGAGGAAGCGCCAAGGCATAGCGGGGCACAAAGTGTTGGCACCGTAAGTTGCCCCAACACCGGAGCCATTGGTCCGGCATGTGAAACACTGGAAAGTGTCTCCATACAAGAGATTCTCGCAAACCACGCAAGATGGCCTGCACAAAAGAGTCGGTGTAGCGTGCTGCATCGCGTGCTCGCCCGCCACCAAGAAGAGGTCGATGTGTTGGATGATGACCATTGCACCGGCGTTGTAGGGCTTTGGCCACACCTGCCAGGTTGGTAAGCACTAGGGTCGGCTTCAACACGGCCTCGCCGTCCTTGGTCTGGAGCCCAAAACGGCACATGTCCAACTCTACCGAAAACACTCCACGTAAAGCTGCCAGCTTGCGCAATGAATTGGATTTCCAAGACTTTGCTCGAACAAGAACCCTCTGCCGGCCTCGTGTTGAATGATGGCCAGTCTCACCGCGAAGTCGGTGTGGCGTTGCCCTTCGGCTTCTTCTCGGTCCACCACATCTGGATCACGCTTGTAGTTGGTGAGGAATCGCAATGTGGTCGCGAAGGTGCATTGTGGACATAGCAGGACCAGCGCGGGGCGATGGGACGCCACCAATCGAACAGCCTCGGCTCGATGACGCTGTAGATTGAAGTCCCAGCCAGTGGCCAGGTCTAAGGCTTCCGCTGCTTGGAAACCATATTGTTTGGCCCATGGTGTCATTCTGGGTGGAGAGTACACTTCCATGACCTTGGGCTTCTTTTGGAGGTAGTGCGAGAGTTGCTTGCGATCTTCTCGAGGTAACGTTTGATGTGTGCCCTCAAGATCAGGAAGCCATTGTTGCAGAACCGCTTGAGGGAAGAACTGGCACCATACAGATGCCATAGAAGTCGGTTCCTCGCCAAAATCCCATTCCTGATGATCATGGCACCATCGACCGCAACCTCTCGAAGCACCACTCCCTTCGCAAAGATCCTCGAGTCCACACAGATCCAGGCCATTAGCGACGGTGAAGAGTACCAGGAAGGCCTTCAGCACTATGCCATGCTTGACTGCATCCTTCTTGAGCTGCTTGAAGACCCCATGTTGACTCTTATCTATGCGCTGTCCTTCCACTAGATATCGTCGCACCCGAGCGAGTGTCCCCCGAGTGCATTTCGTAGATCTCCGGGCCGTTGCTGTGTGGAAGCGTTTTGGTTCGCCTCGTCTCCCGCAGACCGCTGGGGACCCGACTTGCTTCTTTGGGCTTGCTCGATGATCTCTGCGACGGGTTCTCGGACCGCTGCTCCAGGACTTGTAGGTCGTGAAGATCCACTGCCGGGCGGCTGGCCTCCGCCTTCCCGCCTTCCCCTTGCGATTGATTGTCACCTCCTTGCTCCAGTCGTCCACGAGGTGCTGGTAGATATCGTGGATATTCTTGACCCCGTTGCGTAGTGATCTTCTCGGCCTTGTCGTCCACCACCGCTGTCGTGCTCGAGGAGGATTCCGGATGTGGTTGCGTTGGTTGGATCTCTTCCGGCCGATTCCATCTCGAACCGCACCGAGCGCACGTCCACCACTTTGTCCACGCGTTCCCTCGGCACCTTAATGCATCCGCGGGGTGGTTGCATTCCTGACGAGTCTTGGGGAACTCCTTGTGGGCTTTGCTCTGTTCCAATGGATTGCCGATTGCCTGGCTCACCGGGCCCGTACGCTTGACCTTGTCCTTCTTCTTCTTGTAGGGGATCTGGATCTCCGTCACGGTCTTCTCCTCCTCCAAGCTGCGTCGGGTCCAGTGATCCACCAGGGTTTGTTGCCGCGCCGTAGCGAGCATCACCATGACTGCGGTGGTCAGGCGCTTCCACGCAGCCATTGTCTTCACAGATCCCATGCGTCGCTGTGGCAAACTCCCCTCCTCCTTCTTCTCTTCTTCGGCCATCCGGAGCGCTCGATCTCGAAGACTGGCCATGCCGTGCTGGTCGAGAAGGTCGAGGGGTGGCACTACAGAACCACTTTGAGGCTGCTTTCAGCACATAGCCGCTGCGGAGGGGGCAGAATCAGTGTAGAGCACCTGGTCGAATGCTTGCTCATACTCTGACTCGACTGTCGCATCCAAAGGTACATCATCGCAATCCCCAACAAAGTGTACATGCTTGCAAGGAAGGGCTACCTCGTGCTTGGGCGTTGGGAACTCCAGGGCCTGAAGACACTCCCGACTGTCTTGGGACAACTGTTGATACGTTCTTGTGGTGTATGCTGTGATTGCCACACGGTATCCCGTCCACCTCATTGAGGCGTGTCGGCGTCTGGGATCAAACAAACAGGCACGGCATGATGTGCGTGTTCACCACCGAACCCCGAAGTTTCCGCTCTCGGAGAACCTTCTCAACAGTCCTTGCTTCGGCTTCTTCACCCTCTAACCACAGCTGCCCACCATCGAAACTGCCGACGGTCACGGTCACATTTCTCGAGCGACGACAGTTGTTCGAATCTCTGTGGGGTCTCGCCAAGGTCTGGATTCCGATGAAGACTGAAGACCAACCATCATGTTCGCAAGATCCCAAAGTGTGCAATAACCACCTATTGATATACCGACACAGGTTGGGGTACTTCTTGGTGTTCGTGGTGAGTCCATCGAATCCTCCATGAACAAAAGCACCTAGCGCGAAGCACACGCCTTGTTTGCCGCCTTGCACTTTGTTGGGCTGTCCCGACTTCATTTCCATGGAGAGCTGGATTAAGCTCTGCTCGGAGAAGTCCTCGGCATCTAAGAATCTAGGAGGCTTCGAGCGAATTGCTCAACTTTGGCCGCGTTGGAGTTCTTCAGACCCCGCGATTGGTCCAAGCATGCACGACCAGAGCCGCCACTGCAGTGCCCGCGAGTACTGCCGAGCCACCAGCAGAACCACCACCGGGAGAACTCTGAAAGGCGCTGCGAGGTCCATTGGTGGAATCGTTGTCAGGAGGTTCCAACGACGTGCCAGACTCTAGCGGTGCCACTGCGGTAGCCGCATCCATCTCCTGGAAGAAAACGCGGCCTATGTAAGGCTGCGTCACAGGTTGTCGGGCCGTTGACGGGCTCATCCAGGAATCGCGAATGTGTTGGGGCTCACAGGATGGACGCACAGCAAGAGTGTGCCGCTCAGAAGTGAGATGCCGAACTCGATCCAAGCCAAGATCTTCTGGACAAACAAGGTGATGTTGCCATCCCAAAAGTTCATGCACGAGATGGAAAATCCCCGGCTGAACTTGCAGGAAGCCTTGCACTTTAGGCTCAGAGTGCCAGCACGAGGCACAGTCGAAGATGGCGTCGTGAGTCCAAGGCGGGTACTGTTCCCAGTTCGATGCCGGCGTGCTGGTGAGGGACATGCTGCGTTCAACCTGCATCGCGGGCAACACAACTGAGGTCTGGGACGTGGTCGAGTCTATGCGAAAGGGATCACGACCGTTGACAAAATATTCCTTGGGAAGCTCCCAGGGTTGCTTGTGGAACTGCAAGATATCCACGGCTCGATGTCCTGATTGAAGCCTTGTCATAGGCGAAGATAGTCCCGACGGCAGCCGTATCATCCCTGACTCTAAGTCGATGACCGCTTTAACAGCTTCCAGGTAAGAGATTGGCAACAGAGGTGGCGTACAGAAAGCATCGGAATCTTGCAGCACATTCATGAAGCACTCCTTGTTGCCCTGCCAGAGCAGTGGGTATATCCACAGTTCGCAGCACAGTCGCTGCGCCGCCAATGCCTGCACAGGGATTCGCCGCGATGCCCGACTCAACTTCCACGGGGCGCAAGTTGTAGCGCTGGAGTTCCTGGGTGAGCTTATGCAAGGCTCGATCTCCGATTACTCCATCTTCTGCAGCAGTGTCAACAAGTGCCTCGAAGCCTCTGACTTGCACTCCTGCAAACGTTCGAACATAAAGGCGTGGGTTCCGGCTTCTTGACCATGTAGTGGAAGAAGGAGGTGGAGATAGTGTCGGGTGGAGTTTTTTTTTGGGTCTTTTTTTTTGGGGGGCCTTTTTTTTTTTTTTGGTCGATTTTCTTGGTTTTCTCTAGGAAAAACCCTACTTTCCTTACATTTTGGACGGATTTTCTGTCATTTCCCTTAGGTTTTCGTTGGTTTTTCATAGGGAATGGTACAGCTTAAAAGAAGCGGGGGGGTTGGGGGGGGCGCAGCCCCCCCCATTTGCAATGCTCACACGATGTTTTTCAACTAGTTTCTTGGGTTGGGAAGCACGCTTGGTACGGCTTAAAAGAAGCGGGGGGGGTTGGGGGGGGTCGCAGCCCCCCCCCATTTGCAAACACCCTGCTCACATGATGGGTGTCAACAAGTTTCTTGGGCTTTGAAGCGCGCTCTGCACGGCTTAAAAAAAAAGCGGGGGGGTTGGGGGGGGCGCAGCCCCCCCCCATTTGCAAACACAATGCTCACACGATGCTTTTCAACTAGTTTCTTGGGCTTTGAAGCACGCTTGGTACGGCTTAAAAGAAGCAAGGGGGGGGTTGGGGGGAAACACCCTGCTCACATGATGGGTTTCAACTAGTTTCTTGGGCTTCGGCTGAAAAAAAGCGGGGGGGTTGGGGGGGGCGCAGCCCCCCCCCATTTGCAAACACAATGCTCACACGATAATTTTCAACTAGTTTCTTGGGCTTTGAACGGCTTAAAAGAAGCGGGGGGGTTGGGGGGGGCGCAGCCCCCCCCACCATTTGCAAACACCCTGCTCACATGATGGGTGTCAACAAGTTTCTTGGGCTTTGAAGCGCACGCTCTGCACGGCTTAAAAAAAGCGGGGGGGTTGGGGGGGGCGCAGCCCCCCCCATTTGCAAACACAATGCTCACACGATGTTTTTCAACTAGTTTCTTGGGCTTCGAAGCACGCTTCCTTTCTTCCTTCCTTGCTTCCTTCCTTTCTTCCTTCCTTTCTTCCTTCCTTGCTTCCTTCCTTTCTTCCTTCCCTCCTTCCTTCCTTCCTTCCTTCCTTCCGTGTTTTCTTCCTTTCTTTCATCCTTGCTTCCTTCCTTTCTTTCCTTCTTTCCTTCTAAAACCTACCAGAAATAACGCTTTCCTATGAAACCACAGAGAAATTACTGTTTTTCGTACGAAAAACCACGGAAATGCATCAAATCCTTTAAAAATGTGGAGGGAATGGTGGTTTTCTTAGGAAAAACCAAGAAAATCGACCAAAAAAAAAAAGACCCAAAAAAATAGGCACTCCCTTCAGAAACCTCTGACAGCGGCAAAGCGCCAGACTATGCCGGAACTCTGCAATTACGCGCCGACTCACTGCAAAAGAAAGGCTCAACCCTTGGTCCAATCACTTGAAAAACCCAAGCCGTCAAACCAAACAACCTTCAACCCTAAACCCAAAACCTCAAATAACAAACAAGAAATGGCCCTTGGGGCCAGCGGGGTATGCAAGACACTGGCGTCAATCATGCATCAAAACAGCCCAAACAGAAGCGTTTCCATTATACAAAGCCTGATTTGTGAGCATCCTCGCAAACGGATAGCAGTACCTCCCCCTAAACCCTAAACTTTGTCTAAGACCCGACGCCATGAGCCCGATTCCCGTCTGGGTGTGGCGCCCCGGGTAAGCCAGGTAGTGTAGTTGCAGTGGCTCTGTCTCTCCTCATGACACCGACCTCCAAAACCAAGAGACCCTAAACTCTAAACCCTAAATCCTCATAACCCCATCCCCTCAGCCCTGAACCTTGAACCTCAACCCCAAAACTTCTAAAGGGCTTAAGGGGGGTGAAGGGTTAAAGGGTTTAGGGGTTGAGGGGTTACAGGGCTTAGGGCTTTGGGGGCATATAGGACAGAAGGTGTTTGGATTACAGCATCCCTGAACCTTTTAAACCCTAAACCCTAAACCCTAAACCCTAAACCCTAAAACCCCAAGCCCTAAGCCCTCAGCCCTAAGCCCTAAGCCCTTAGCCCTAAACCCTAAACCCTAAACCTGTGGATCGTCAACCTGGAGCAGCCTCAGGCCTGAGCCATAAGCCCGACACCTACACCCTGTTAAGGGGGTTTTGGGGCTTAGGGTTTAGGGTTTAGGGTTTAGGGTTTAGGGCTCAGGGTTTAGGGTTTAGGGACTTTTGTGGCTTTAGGTTTCGTGTTGGGGCTTTTGGGGCGGTTAAGGCTCCTAGGGCTTTCGGGATTAGGGTTTGAGGCTTCTAGGGTTGGCTCAAGGTTTTCGGGCTTTGGATGAATGCTTTTTGTCTTGAACCGTTGTAGGTTTGAGAGATTCTAAGGTTGTTTGGCGCATTTAGCGAGCCGGGTTCACGTAGAGCAGGGTTGGGGGTCTAGGGTCTCCGGATAAACTTAGGTTTAGAGGGTTTAGGGTTTTCTTTGAGGGTTATGGGATGTATAGGACCCTAAACCCTACACCCTAAACCTGTATTCGGGTGGTTGTCAAAATTATGGTCCCTTTTTGGCTCCCTATTTGGGGGTACCCGAAAAGGGATCATGATTTTGACAGCGACCCATGTAGGCATTATAGGAATGAGGGCTTAGGGCCTCTGGTGTCCCAATCTCTCCTTGTGGATGGCCTCAGGGACAAGCGCCACAAAAAGGTTCGACACCTGCTGCGGTTTAGGGCTTTTAGGGTTTACGGTTTCGGGTTTAGGGTTTCGGGTTTAGGGCTTCGGGGTTTAGGGTTTAGGGCTTAGGGCTTAGGGATCAGAACTTCGGGGTTTTGGAAGTTTAGTGGCTTCTTCCCGGAAATGGAACCCTAAATCCAGGAAAGAAATGCCAGCCAAGTCGGCTTCTTTCTTCCCGGAAATGGAACCCTAAACCTTAAAAAACAAAACAAACCGAAATCCTAAACTCTGACCCTGAACCCTAAACCCTAAACCCTAAACCCTGAACCCTGAACCCTAAACCCTAAACCCTGAACCCTAAACGCTAACCCTAAACCCTAAACCCTAAACCCTATAAACCCTAAACCCTAAACCCGAAACCCTAAACCCTAAACCCTAAACCCTAAACCCTCAGCTTCAGATGCTCAGACGTTGGAGAAACCCTACAAACCTTGGAGCCCATAGGGTTTAGGGTTTAGGGTTTAGGGTTTAGGGTTTAGGGTTTTTTAGGGTTTAGGGTTTGGGGTTTAGGAACCCTCAATCCTTGAACCCCAAAACCTGCGCCCCCAAACCCTGAGACCCCAAACCCTTGGAGCCCAGAGGGTTTAGGGTTTAGGGTTTAGGGTTTAGGGTTTAGGGTTTAGGGTTTAGGGTTTAGGGTTTAGGGTTTAGGGCCTGCAACCCTCAACCAAGTCAGCGCACTCCCGCGAGCCGCACGCCTCGACGTAGGCCGGGATGCTTTGCACAGCCAAAGCCGCCTCCTCAGGAACTCCCAAGGGTTTAGGGGTTTAGGGTTTAGGGTTTAGGGAGTTTGGGGGTTTAGGGGTTGAGGGGTTTAGGGTTTAGGGGTTTAGGGGTTTAGGGTTTAGGGTGTGGGGTGTGGGGTTTAGGGTTTGGGGGCTTAGGGTTTAGGGGTTTAGGGTTTAGGGTTTATAGGGCTTACCAAAGCACGAACTGGGATACCTGGTCTCGCTAGTTCGTCCTCTTCAAAAAACCTGACCCCCACCCCCAACTCAGAAATTAAAAAACGGTATGCTACTAGGCATCCTATAGACCCCTACTTGGAGGTTCATGGTACTTATTGACCAGTTAAAACTGTACTTATAACCCCCCTTATAAGCTGCTTAAGGGCCCGAACATGGTTGTAAGTACAGTTCTAAGTACAGTTATAACTGGTGAATAAGTACCCTGAACCTCCAAGTAGACCTGCAACACTACTGGGCATCCGAGTGTCACCCCGACAAAGCTATAGGACACTTAGACAACCAATGGCTGCTAACACGATGACTCATTCGACTTCTGAACCGCCCTTGAACCCCATTGCCCGACAGTCTTAAATCCTGCAAGCACGTAGCCCCGCAGCCCCAAACCCTATGTAACCCTGCAACCCTGTGCTTGGAGATTCAGGGTACTTATAACACCAATTTTCACTGTACTTTGAAGCCCCCCAAGTCCTCTAATCAGTAGACTTACAACTGGGGGTCTGAGTACCCACGAGTATCCCTGCAACCCAAACCCTAAACCCTACACCCCAAACCCCAAACCCTGAACCCCGGAACCCTGTTGAAGACCTCAAGGAGCCACGAGAGACCGAACGGAGCCAGTGTTGCTTCGGGGTTTAGGGTTTAGGGTTTAGGGCAGCTCTGCTAGGAGGACCGAGGGACACGGAAAGCAGGATATGAAGTAAGGAATTAAGGGCTCCTGCAAGACTACCCTAAACCCTGGCCCACACGCACACACAAAAGTCATGAGACTGAACGACTCAACGCAACTCCTGACCAACGAAACTAAGAACAACATCCCAAACCTTTCCCCAAACATCCTAAGCCTTCGCAGAACCTAACACTCTAAACGCAACAAACAAGGTCGAGGAGCTGATTTCGTCACCTCCTCGTTGACCCCTTCGACCCGCGCAGTTATCTGAGGGATGGCGAACCAGTCGAGGAAGATATATCCTCAGCTGATGCTGCGTCCCGTAAAAGTTCCACGCGTGAACTCGCTTGGGGCTCTAAAGCTACTAGGAACCCTTTTTAAGGGCCTAAGTACATAACTATGTAGGTGCATACAACCTTGCAGACTTGGGACTGCAGCACGATGAGGACCCAGTCAAAAGTTGCCCATGATGCAGGGTTTAGGGTTTAGGGTTTAGGGTTTAGGGTTTAGGGTTTAGGGTTTAGGGTTTAGGGTTTAGGGTTTAGGGTTTAGGGTTTAGGGGTTAAGCGTATAGGGACAAAACCTGCTGAGGCCGGAAGTCAAAAATCCGACGTAGCAAGAACTAAGAGCCACAGGTTGATTCGGCCCTTGTCGGGATCTAGGAGTTCGGGTTTAGGGTTAGGGTTTAGGGTTTAGGGTTTAGGGTAGGAGTTCGGGTTTGGGGATCCTGGGCTTTTTAGGTTTTAGGCTTTAGGGCCACTAGAATCATGGGGGTCAGCACAAGGCGGGGTCTGACCCCAAACCCCAAACCCCAAACCCCAAACCCTAAACCCTAAACCCTAAACCCTACAGCCTAACACCATAACCCTACTTGGAGGTTCATGAGTACTTACAACCCCACTCACAAGTCTACTTATAACCTACTTAACCCCACTTTGATAAGTCTACTTGTAACCTACTTAACCCCACTTATTAAGTCTACTTGTAACCTACTTAGGGGACTTAGGGGGTTTGTAAGTGCAGTGATAGTTGGGGTTATAAACCCTAAACCCTAAACCCTAAACCCTAAACCCTAAACTGCCCAAATGAACCTCCGAGTAGACCCTACGCCGCCAAGTGGCCCTCCCGCACTTGATCGCGGGTCTCCGACAAGAAAAGAATACGCTTTCCGTAGCCTGGGCTTGGACTCAGAAACCCTACCTGGGTTTAGGGTTTAGGGTTTAGGGTTTAGGGTTTAGGGTTTAGGGTTTAGGGTTTAGGGTTTAGGGTTACCCCTCAATCCTGAACCTAATCTCCTAAATCCCCTAGACCCTGCAAACCCTAATTTGTAGGATTTCTAGGGTTTCAAAGTGGTAAAAGGTCCAACTCTACTTGTGACTGGTTCTTAGAATTACTCATGAGAGAATGTGGTACCTATCACCCTGTATATATGTACATATGACATATATACCCACATTCCCTAAACCCTCACCCCTTGAACTCTCAAACCCTTACACCTTAAGCCCTTAACCCTTAAACCCTTGAACCCTGAAACCCTTGAACCCTTAAGCCCTGAACGCTGCACCCCCGTAAACCCTAAACCCGAATATAGATTGAGGGATGACCTAGGACACCTCATTCCCTCACTCCGTACGACGAACTATCGGACTACCAGCCATGATGTGGATTTGGGTTTTGGGTCTCGGTTGCAGGGGCATATGCAGGAGAAGCGCAGGCGTGGGAGTCGTGGGCTTTGGGTTTAGGGTATAGCCCTAAACCCTAAACCCTAAACCCCAAACCTAAACCCTAAACCATAGGGCTTAGGGTTTTTTGAGGGTCTATAGGTCAATAACCCTCCCTTGCGGAACATGCTGTAAGCCGTCAGCCATGTCACCCACGTCAGCTCCAAGATGCACCCCAACTTCAAAGTCGCACTTGATAAAGCTGCGAAACTTTGGTAACTATATAGAATCTGTAAAGCCCTAAACCCTAAACCCTAAACCCTAAACCCTAAACCCCTAACCCCCAAACCCATAAACCCTAAACCCACGAAGCGCCTTGGCTTCCGAGATCGAAACCTTAAACCTTACACTCGAAGCAGAGAAGCTTTGCGTCACGATGTCAGCCTCTACGTTCAGAGAGCCGTCAATCATGCCTTTCAGGGTTTACCTACTAGGCCCCTTACTAGGGAATGAGGGAATGAGCTGCCCTATAGAATCCCTTTCAGGGTATATATAATAGGCGGGAGATAACGCACCTCATTCCCTCACTCCCTACTCAAAGCCAGTAAGTGTAGGGCTTAAGCCGTTTAAAGCTTAAGATGTCACCGAGTTCGCAGGTTCAAAGGATCCAGCTGATTACCTTTTATAGGGTTTAAGGGCTTAGGGTTTAGGGTTTAGGCTTTAGGTTTAGGGTTCAGGGTTTAGGGTTTAGGTTTTAGGCTTTGGCCACATGCCACTTGCGGGTTTCAGTATCTACTATGTGGGAAATCTTTGGGGTAGTCACTTACCTCAACCCTGCCTCCTCATTCCTGAACCCTGGTCCTAAACCCGTCCTGAACCCCAAAAATCCCAAAACCCTAACACCCCAAGCCCTGAACTCTAAAACCCTAACCCCCAAAGCCCTACAACCCTAAACCCCAAACTCTAGCCCTGAACCCTAAACCCTAAACCCTAAACCCGTCAACTTCGGAACCCCAGCAAGAGAGCAGCCCGCCATGCGACCCCGCCTCGCAAGGTACTGCGCAGGACGCAGGAGTGCTGCGCCTCCCTTGGAGTTTAGGGTTTAGGGTTTTGGGTTTGGGGTTTAGGGTTTGGGGTTTAGGGGTAGCGTTTAGGACCCTAAACCCTAAACCCTAAGCCCTATACCCTAAAGTTGAGGGTTTAGGGTTTAGGGTTTGGTGTTTTATAGGGTTTGGGGTTTAGAGTTTAGGGTTTAGGGTTGTAGGGTTTGGGGTTGAGGGTTGAGGAGGGTAGGGTTTAGGGTTTAGGGTTTGGGGTTTGGGGTTTGGGGTTTAGGGTTTAGGGTTTAGGGTTTGGGCTTTGGGGGTGAGGATTGCAGATTGGGGACTGTAGGGTTTAGGGTTTAAGGTTTAGGGCTCAGAGTTAAGGATTGAGAGAAAAGGAATGTAGGGTTTAAGGTTTAAGGATTGAGACCACGCTTTAGGGTTTGGAGATTAGGTTGAAGGGTTGACTTTGGCAAACCTCCACGGAGCTGCTCTCAACCCAAAACACACAAAACCCTCTAGAGGTTCTGAAAGCCAGCCTAAACCCTAAACCCTAAACCCTAAACCCTAAACCCTAAACCCTAAGCCCTAAACCCTAAACCCTAAACCCTAAACCCCAAACCCTCACCACAACATGAGTTGCTCCAAGCGGCTCATCTGGGTGCTCGAATCCAAGCCTGGTCTCTCCAGTGATCATCAGAACGCCCACAAGGGTCATGGGTTCCCCTGCTACCCCCCCCCCCCTCCCTCCCGGTTTAGGGTTTAGGGTTAGGGTGTAGGGTTTAGGGTTTAGGTTTAGGGTTTAAAATTTAGGTTTTAGGGTTTCGGGTTTACCCCCCTCTACTACCCCCCCCCCCCCCAGGTTCCCCCCCATCATTAAGGCTATGTTTAAGCACTAAGCCGAATTAAGGTTTATGCAAGGCCAATTAAGGGGGCAACTACCCACCTAGATTAAGGCTATATCGGGACTAAGCCGAATTGAGGTTTATTTCAGGGGGGAACCTGGTGGGGGTAGTATAGAGGGGGGTAGTAGGGGAACCACTGAACGGGCCCCCCCGTAGAAACCCTAAGCCACCTAGACAATTTGAGCTTCATAGGATTCAGGGTTTAGGGTTGGGCGTGGTTGGCCCCTTCCCCTCTTCCATCTTCGGGTTTAGGGTTTAGGGTTTAGGGTTTAGGGTTCAGGGTTCATGAAGTGGAGGGAACCACTTTGACAACGTGCTGCAGGGGTTTGGGGCGTGACGGTTCAGGGTTTGGGGTTTCGCGCTTCGGCTCGGAAACACTTAAACCCCGAACCCTACTTCATACCTACGTCTCCAGATGAAATGGAATTCGATGCCTCTTCCACCCCCTTCTTGTTGCCAGTGAAGGATGACACAAGGCACCCTACGTAGAAGTTAGGATCACGGGCATCATGGCCAAAGGCCCAGACAGAAGATGCATTGGGGCTTACAGCTCAGAGCCCTATGTAAACCAAGAAACCCAATATCAAACCCCAAACCCTAAACCCATTGGCAGCTCGGAAGCCACTGGTGCGAGACGAAGATCACAAACATCCCAGGCGTCCTGGCATCGAGGGGTTTAGGGCTGGAGGTTTAGGGTTTCGGGTTGAGGGTTTGGGGTTTAGGGAAAGTCCTCTAGATCCTACCAGCAGGGTCCATGTACCTAAATAGGGAATACTTGGGCCTTAAAGTACCTCCTACATACGGACTTTGGGGCCCAAGTACATCTTAATGAACAGTTGAACTCAACCTTCGTTCCCCAAAAGAACCCTGTAAGACTGATTAACCACTAAAACCCTGTACCCTCAACCCTAAACCCTTTAAACCAACACATGTGACCACAACCTTCGTTCCCCAAAAGAACCCTGTAAGACTGAATGCCCGGGGCGCCACTCGTGGAGAAGGCCCTTCTGCCGCAAGCGACCGTGGGGCTCCTCCGGCAGAGTTTCTTTAGGACTTTATGAAGGAAGGGCTTAGGGTTAGGGACTAGGGTTTAGGGTTTAGGGTTTAGGGGTAGGGTCTAGAGTGTGGAGAATATGTCCAAAACAAGGCTTTAATTAGGGTTTCAGATTTAGGGCTGTGAGGGTTGAGGAGCCTTGGGCTTAGAGGCCGAAGGTTTAGGGCGTCTATGGCTCTGCGTCCACGATTTTGAGCCTTAGGGTGTGACAAGCCTGAGGGCGAAAAGTAAGCTGTTCTTGCTGCATTGTCTTTACTTTGCATTTCGTTCTCTCTCTGTCTGTCTGCACGTCTTTCTTTCTCTATGGTATGTTTGTTGCTTTCCTTCCTCTCGCTCTCCGAACAGAGTCGAATCGAAGTGTTCCCGCTCCACGGGTTAGGTCTTACCTTGCTTAGGTAACCCCAGCTTTGACGCGTGCGGAAAGCCAAGCATAATAGGCTACAAAGTGAGGATGGCAGTTGAGGGAGCCAATGTCAATCAACCAAAGAGGAGTCGTCATAAGGAACCAGGGAGGTGCAAGTAGAGCTTAGGGTTTGGGGTTTATGGGTTATGGGTTTAGGGTTTAGGGTTTAGGGTTTAGGGTTTAGGGTTTAGGGTTTAGGGTTTAGGGTTTACGGGAGGTCATTGAGGATGGGCTCCTGACACCTCCCATTGTTTCCTTACGAAGGGTTGTTGCTTACACGTGCGTACATGGCTGTCTCATCTGTGGTGGAAAGGTGCCGTACCCGAAGGCGCTGGCACTTGCCTGTGCTTTTGATTTGCATGCAGGGCCTCACCGGCGCTTCAAAAGGCAAGGGTTTTAAGGGTTTAGATTTCGGGTACAGTAGCTGGACTTATAGCTGCCACTCGCCCAGTTGAGCCTTTGGCCTTTGACGCCGACTGTGTACCATGGCTAAGTACTATGCGACGAGTAGATTGTGGGAGGATAGTATGGGTAGTTCTCTAACTTAGGTGCCGTTTTGAGGTCCTTAGTACAGGTATTCTATGAAGAGCCAAAGTAGACCCTCATTTAGAGAGAGAGCTGCCAAAATGTTGGAGGAAGGGGACTGCGCTGCAACCATGTGACCTAAACCCTAAACCCTGAAAGCTCCGGCTTGCCAGTCATCTGGAGGAAGTCCGAAACCTCCAGCGCGGCTCGGGCGCTCAGGACAGCAGATGACTCTTGGGGTTTTTTCAAAGGCTGTATTAAGGGGTATAGGGAGCGGCCCCTCAAAGGGACTCTTCATCTTATTCCCCTAAAACCCCTAATTATATGTACCTTATCCAGTCCCTCTATTCCTAAGTAGCCCCTACATAACCCCTAATATCCCCTAAAGTCCCTTATAAGGGTTCCTCCTTGAGTCCCAAGACTGTATAGGGTCAGCGGCCCTGGGCAAGTCTTGCTGCCTTGCTCTACTTCCGCATGCTCTAAAAAGCAACCCTAAGCCCTAAACGATTCTAGGCCCGCAAGTCGCCTCCTGCCCCAAGCGCCTCAGAGCCTAGCACTTCTCCACATCCGGGCAAGCACGGAGCAAGATGTCGAACCAGAACCCAGCACCAACACTACCACCCTGTGCTCTGAACATAGGCCCGAAAAGCGAACCTCTTTTAAGAGGAAACAAACTTACTCAAACCGCCTACTTAAGCCCGATTCTTGAATAAAAGCCCTAACGCTCTATATCTGCCCAACCCACATCCTCATTTATACCCTAAATCCCGAGAACCCTCTCAAACACACACGATATCTAAAACGCCGCTCAAAAAAACAACAAAAACCTATAGACCCTGAGCAACCCGGCAATAGCCATGAAGCAAAACACGTCCTCAACACAGAGGCTCGCGCCCGGCCTTCATGACGTACATCGGGAACAGCATGCGGTGTACAAAGTTCGAGTTGATCAGCCCGCATCTTAGCGTAAAGCAAGGCTTAGGGATTAGGATTTAGGGCTTGGGAGGCTTCAGGCATGTAGGGCGGCTGTTTTTGTTTCTAGGGTTTGGGCCTTTTGGAGGATAAGGGGCTTAGGCTTAGGGATGTGTTTATGTTTAGGCATCAGCCCACATCTTAGCATCCATAGTGCATTCAGGGCCGTCGAATTCAAGGAGTTTAGGGCTAAGGGATCAGCAGCATCCTCAGGACCTTTACCAAGAAACCCATCTACTTCATTGTTGGTCTTAGGATTGTTCCTTCTGGCTGGTTCTTAGTAGGGAATGGGGGAATGAGGTACCCTGTATCATCCCTTCAGGGTATGTGTACGGCCCTAATTGCCTCATTCCCTACTAAGGACCGGGGGGCCTTGGACCCAAAAGGTGGTGTCCTTAGGTGTCCTTGCTGGGAAACTAAGGGCCATGTAAGGACTGTATTCAGGGAACCCTTTAGGGCTACAACAGTAAGGGTACGAGTCTTAATCCCTTGAAATGGGGATATTGGGCCCTACGGCCCAACGGTAGTTACTAAGTGACGCCTTCGGGACGGTAAGTATCTACCCTACACCCTCATAATCAAGCCTCTGGCACATGGACCCCTCAAATGGGAGGGGAGAGCTCCTGCCGTTCCCATTGGGAGAATGGCTTCCGCTGATCCGGTTCACGGCAGCTCGTATCTGGGGCCGCAATGCTTCGCCCGTTGATTTCGGCTCGACACTGCCGGGTCGGATGAGGCCACTATGGCTCACGCAAGAGCTCCGCGGCGCATGTCCAAGATGGTTGCATGAGATTGATTTCCACTCTGCACTCTGAGCTTGGGGCCCAACAGGTTAGGGTTTAGGGCTTTCGGGTTCAGGGGCTTGGCACTTTAGCTAGGGTGTGGGCTGGAATTTACGGTTCAGGACCTAGAATTTTCGGGTTTTCGGGGTTGGGGTTGGGGTGTAGTGTCATGGATTTCATGTCTTGCTGCTGAAAGGGGGAGCACGGTTGGTGTGTTGGAGGTGGGTGTAGGGTTGTTTTGTCTGGGCGTTTGATGTTTATGGGGGAGAGGTTTCTGGCTTCAGGGACCCTAAACCCTAAATCTTCAGAATTTAGGGGGGTCAATTTCTTAAGGCTTGACTGCTGGGGGGGGGGGGGGGGGGGGCGAACGACTTAGTTAGGTCTCAGGGCTCAGGGCATTTGGGACTCAGGGTTTAGGGTTCAGGGCTCAGGGAATTGCAGGCTTTGGAACTTGAGCTCTGGGTTTAGGGTTTAAGGTAGGGTTGGCATGACTTAGAGTCTGGGGTGCAACATGTTCCGTGCTTTTGAGTTTAGGGTCTTGGCCCTTCAAGTGTCTGAAAGGCACTCGGTGCTTGCGGGACTCCCTAAATCCTCCTCAACCTCTGGAGGGTCTTGCTGGGATTTCTTTGGGGCTACGATCCTTGGCTGCACTTAAGAGGGTAGCTATGAATTCATTTTTTGCTGCCTTGTTAGGAAACCCAAGAAACCCAAAAAGGCTAAGGATCTAAAGTTACAGTAAAGCACCACAAAGGATCTTCCGGCCTCTGTTGGGCAGACGAAGATTCTACCGATCCGAGTCTATAGGCCGCATGCTCGTCAGATCATGCGCCTCAAGACGCAGCACGACCGAAGGGTTTTTTGGGTGGGTAAACCCTAAACCCTAAACCCTAATAAGGGTTTAGGGTTTGGGAGTTTGGGGTTTTGGGGGTTTAGGGTTTAGGGCTTATAGGCTTTAGGGACACGGCTTAGGGTGGTGTAAACCCTGACAAACCCTTATGCGGGCTAGTTTCGGGTGCCTCCAGAACCCCTAACACCCCAAAACCCCACAACCCTAAACCCCAAATCCGCCCATGCATGCAAGAATTGCGCCCCAAATCCGCCCATGCATGCAAGAATTGCGCTGGCGAGTGGCGCCTTGCATTCGGGCTGAAGCGTGCAAAAGCTATTTCCCATGGCTGCAAATCTGCAGCAGAAGCGGTTTAAGGTGGTTGGGGCTGAAGAGGGGTTGAGGGCTTTAGGGCTGCGGGTTCTAGGGTTTGGTAGGGCACTCAGTTGTGCGCTGAAGGGGTTTCAGGCTTGGGGTGTTAGGGAAGGGGGGGGGGGTGTGGGGCGAGAACGGCCGCGTCCCAGACAAAGCTGGAGCCAATGAAGCGATCAAGTGACATGCACCACCAAGAGCCTCCCCCCAAACACACTGCAGGGTTTAGGAGCTTAGGGTCTAGGGTTTGGCGCCTAGGGTTAGGTGCACAAACGAAAAGGCACAGTAGATATGCCAACCGGTAGGCCAGCACTTGAAGGCTCACGTGTTCTTTATTTCGAGGAAGGGGCTGCAAGCATCTTTGCGGTTTAGGGCTTTCGGGTTGGGACTTCTTGCCTTCTGCAGGGGCCCTCCTGGGTTAGAAGTAGAGATGCAAGAGGAGCCTAGTTTGGGATAGAAGGAATCCTAACTTAGGTCACAAGTCCCCTAACTACACTTGGTATAGCAAAGGGACTCCTTGTACCCTTTTAGCCACCGATGGAGCCCCAGGTAGAGACAACCGCGTAAGCTAAACGGCAAGATGGATCTGAACATGGGTGGGGTTTAGGGTTTAGGGTTTAGGGTTTAGGGTTTAGGGTTTAGGGTGGGGTGTTTGGCGCCCTAAACTACATGCTCAACCGCAAAACCAGAAGCCCTGAACCCCAAACCCTAGAAACCCTAATGCCTGAAGAAGGCTGTTTGGGTATTGGAGGGCTCCTACACCACAAAATGGAAACGCTCAGGACGCATGACGTTAAAGTCTTAAGGGTTGCTGACCCAGAGGCTACTATAGTGTAGCCCCAGGATCAGACTTACAAGGAGGGTTTAGGCGTCAGGGTTCTAGGGTCCAGGGTTCTAGGGTTTAGGGTCCAGTGCTTGGGGTGCAAGGTTCAGGGCCTGGAGTTCTTACTTTACTTCTAAGGGATGCTTCACCCTAAGCCTTCGTTCTTACAAGGAGGGGCCCCTTTACTATACTAAGTATAACTAAGGGACTTATAACCTAAGTTAGGCTCCTTATAACCCAATTTAGGGCTCTTATAACTCTACTTATAACTAGAGGGGCCCCTCCTTGTAACCCCCCCCTCCTGCCCCTAAACCCTAAACCCAAAACCCAAAACCCTCAACCCTCAACCCTCAACCCTAAACCCTAAACCCTAAACTGATAAGAAAGACCTTCGATGCCTGTAAAATAACTCCTGCAAGTGGCTCAGCTCGACGATTCGGTTGGAGACTTCCTGCCCACATGCGGGGAGAGCGCCCCTATGCCCTAAACCTGAATAGGGTTTAGGGTTTAGGGTTTAGGGTTTAGGGTTTAGGGTTTAGGGTTTAGGGTTTAGGGTTTAGGGTTTAGGGTTTAGGGTTTAGGGGCAGGAGGGGGGGGGGGGGCGGTTACAAGGAAAGGCCCCCTCCTAGTATTAGTAGAGTTATAAGCGCCCTACATTGGAGCCTAACTCAGGTTATAAGTCCCTTAACTAGAGCTAGCATAATAAGTGGGCCCTCCTTGTACAACATCCGCCCTAGAGGCCGCAAGAGAATCTTGAAGTAATAGAATAGCTGCCTACAACCCTTAGAGCCTGAACCCGAAAGTGGAAGGTACATCGCCCAGAATTCTGTCTGTATCTCCATAGGGACTGGTTACAGGATCCATGGGCCCACTTGGGGTACATACTCAAGGGTCGACTTCTCAAAGGTCCGTGTTTCCTTCACGGTTTAAGCTGAAGAGGGACTCACAACCTGGGATTCACAAACCATCTCCCAATTTCTGGCCCGTGAAGTAGGGGACCTCCCTGTAGCCCTTAAACTCTGGTTGGCTCCCCTAGACGGACAACAGACAATAGAGAATACAGCGTCTTCGGGCACGGGCTTCGGGTTAAGGGTTGAGTTTGGGGTTTACTTGAAGGTTCATGGTACTTACTAACCAATTGCAACTGTACTTATAACCCTACTTATAATACCCCTAAAGGGCCTTATTGGGGTTATCCCAATTATAACTGGTAGGGTTTGCATGTTTCAAGGCTGCAGGGCTGCAGGGCCCGTTGAGGTGTCTTGGTTCAGAGAGGGGATTTCAGAAACAAGGCTGCAGCTCCAATATGCTGCGGTTTAGGGTAAGTTTAGGGTTTAGGGTTTAGGGTTTAGGGTTTAGGGTTTAGTGTCTAGGGTTTAGGGTTTAGGGTTTGGGGCTGAAAAGAGTACCAAGTTTATCGGGTCTGGGGAAGCACCTACGTTGCAAGGATCGTGCAGCCTGCTCCCATTCTACAACCGCAGAGGTTTAAACCCTAAACCTCTCAAATATACTCACTTCTCTTCGAGCCCACTTTCGAAATGTACCTAGTTGGGCTTCATACAAACAAAAACTGCACAATTCCTGAGGAAACTTTCGTAAGCCCTCAACCCTACACCGGTCGGCCACCTTCATGGTCGGGTAGTCGAACATCAGCGAAGAAGGGAGCTTTACACCCAGCTGCTGTTGCAAGCCATTCCTGCAAAGCATGGGGTTTGTAGGGTTTAGGGATTAGGGTTTAGGGTGCAGGGTTTAGTGTGTAGAACTTAGGGCTTAGGGTTTAGGGTTTAGCACTTGAAGGTTCAGGGTTTGGGGATTACAGCTCCCATGGCCCATCAAGAAAGCAAGATCTCCTGCAGCAAGTCTGTTCTACTCTTTGCGTGTGCCCGGCCTTCTGTTTCACAAACACTGCCCTTAAAACCCTAAACTCGAAACCCGAAACCCTGAGGCCTACTTGCTTATGATACCGTGAACCCGAAACCCTGAGGCCTACTTGCTTGTCATACCCTAAACCCTAAACCCTAAACCCCAAACCCTAAACCCTAAACCCTCAACCCTAAATCCTCTACACTGAACGCTAAACACGAAACCCTAAACTAAGACCATCATAAACAGCCTTCTTGAAGCTGCCAGCTCAAGGTCTAGGGTCTAGGGTTTAGGGTTTAGGGGTTAGGGTTTAGGGTTTAGGGTTTAGGGTTTGGGCTGTGGGGGTTAGGGTTTAGGGTTTAAGGTTTAGGGTTTAAGGTCTGGGGTTTAGGTTTGAGCAAACCCGTCGGGGAAACCACGAGGGCAAAGGAGTCGATGAGACACACAGAAACTCTGAATCGAAAACCCTTCACCCCAAAACCCTAAACCCCAAACCCTAAACCCTAAGCCACCCAAGAGTAACCTAGAAATGAGAAGGCTACCCTTCATGGCTTGCAGAGGCTGAACAGGGAACCCCAAACCCTAAGAAAAAAAACAAACAAAGTAAGGGCCTTCTCTGGGTCCTAGGCCAAAACCCTAAACCCTAAATCCTAAACCCTAAACAAAGGGAATAAAGGCATACTATGGGTCCTAGTAGAAGAACACCCCAAAAAACAGCCATGGTCCTGAGATCGACACTAGAATCCCAACACTTCCTGAACACCCAAAACCCGAAAACCCTGAAACCCTGAAACCCTAAACCCCAAGCCCTAAAACCCTAAAACCCGGAACCCTCCACCCCAACCCCTAAACCCTAAACCCTAAACCCTAAACCCGAAACCCGAAAACCCGAAACCGCCCAAACAAAGCCCTCCTGAAGGAGACGGCGGTCAGGGAATCCATGCCGGAGTCCATGAGGGCACCTTTTTTTCCGTGCTTCTTCTTAGGGTTTATAGGGTTTAGGGTTTAGGGTTTAGGGGTTTAGGGGTTTAGGGGTTTAGGGTTTAGGGTTTAGGGGTTTAGGGTTTATAGGGTTTATGAGGGTTTTGTCGGGTTTATAATTTGTAGGGCTTAATTATAACGTTTATAGGGTTTATAGGGTCTATAGGGGCTTATATGGCTTAAAGGGTTTATAAGGGGTTTGTAGGGTTTATAGGGTTTATAGGTCTTATGGGGTTTATAGCTGTTTGTAGGGTTTATAGGGTTTATAGGGTTTATGGGGTTTATAGGGGTTTATAGGGGTTTATGGGGTTTAGAGGGTTCACAGGGTTTATAGGGTTTATAGGGTTTATAGGGGTTTATATGGCTTATAGGGGTTTGCAGGGTTTATAGGGTTTATAGGGTTTATAGGGTTTATAGGGTTTATAGGGTTTCGGGTTTGGGTTTCAGGCTTTTATGGTATATAGGGTTTATAGTTTACAGGGTTTAGGGATTAGGGCTCGGGTTTAGGGGTTAGGGCTTAGGGCTTAAGGCTTATTGGTTAGGGTTTAGGGTTTAGGGTTGTGGACTGTTGGTTCTTGGAGGAACAACAGGAAAGAAAGAATGGATCATGCGCGACAGAAGAACACAACGTGCTGTGCCATCATATGACAGCCACTTTGTTTGGACAAACAAAGACTTGCAGGGCCCAGAGAAAACACAAATTGCTTCTTGACATACCCATACAGTACTGACAAGTCTTTCGCGACACTCCACAGCCCTAAACCCTGATCCGCCCAACAACAGTCCAGACTCTAATTGCAAAAGCAATCTTCTTGATCTTGATCTTGTGTTCGACGCCAACCTGTGCTTACTTAGTATGCGGTTTGACGCCCAGTTTCCCACAAATGCTAGTCGTTGTGCTCAAGGTGCTTGCCGATAGCAGCCCTCAGAAGATCATGGTGCTCAGCAGTGGCCGCGTCCAAGCGGTCTCAAGCCGCGCGAGTCCAAGCCCTAAACCCTAAACCCTAAACCCTAAACCCTAACCCTAAACCCTGAACCCCAGCATAGGCCGCAAGCACAGAAGAGCAGGCAGCGTCAGCGCGCTTGTTGAGGACACGGAAGAGTCCCACGGCGCCAGGCCAACTCATAGGAGGCCGCCATTCAGCATACTTGTCATGAGAAGGAATCCAAGCCAAGTGTGCCTCTGGCGGCAGCTTCTCACCCACGCGACGCCAGAAAAGTTCTAGAGGCCCATGCCAATCGCCGCGATCTCGGCCACGACGAAGGCGCCGAACCGCAGGACCATTGTCTACAACCCAGAAAACCACTGCAACAGCAAGTGTAGGTCCGGGAGTCACAGGAACAAAAACGAAAAGCAACCACGTGATATGGCTTTATAAGAACTGCACAGGTAGAAATTAGACAAAAGGAAAGTCATGCCCCCTCATAAGCCTAAACCCTACACCCTGAACTCTAAACCGTAAACCATGCAATGCAAAGCCCAGATCCAAAGGCCCCCACTGTCCAAGAACAGCTCGTCATCCACGCCGATGGCTTGGCGCGCCATCTCCTCGACGGTTTAGGGTTTAGGGTTTAGGGGCTAGGGGTTTGGGGGATTTAAGCTTGAGGGTGGACGGCTATCACGGGAGAATTAACTATACGCTTACAACACAAATGTGGTGAAACCCGCCCTTGATCAAGAGAATTCCTACAAGGAGGTGCCCCCCCCCCAAGTCAGGATCCTGACAACGCTCAGGGTTTGGGGGATAAGTGACGGTTAACATCGGGCACACACAGCAATCAACCGACAGAGCGGTTCAGGGTTTAGGGTTTGAGGTTTAGGGTTTAAGGTTTATAAGGGTTTAGCTTAAGGTTAAGGGTTTAGCTTAAGGTTTAAGGTGTATGAGGGTTTAGCTTAAGGTTTAGGGAAAAAGCCTGCCTGCTCGAAGCTTGCACGGCTTTCATGACGGAGGGTAGGGCTTGGGGTGTAGGTTGAGGCTTTGGGGTTTAGGGCTTAGGGCTCGCCCTAAATGGGTTCCTCTTAGTTAAACATGGCTACGGTCCTAAGCCTCAAAAGGGTGGGAACCTTGTAGAGCACATGCTTACAAGCTCTTCGTCGGGAGTTTGGGAATCAGGAAGCAGGTACCTAAAATCCCGCATATAGCCCCTTAGGGGATCCTCAACCCTGATCCCTAAACTCTAAACCCTGAATTCCTCTACATGACCCTTTGAGGGATCCCTAAACCCTTGGAGGAATGAACATAGTGCCACAGAGAAATCAAGGTACAGAATTCAAAATTCTGAGCTCGAAGCCCTAAATCCGGGGTCCCGGTTTCAACACATGCCCCCTCCCCCGCCTCCCCAACCCTAAACCCTAAACCCTAAACCCTAAACCCTAAACCCTAAACCCTAAACCCTAAACCCTAAACCCTAAACCCTAAACCCTAAACCCTAAACCCTAAACCTAAACCCTAAACCCCAAACCCCAAACCCTAAACCCTAAACCCTAAACCGAAAGAAACGACCAACTTGGGCCATGCTCCTGGACGGTGCTTTGCACCATGGCGGCATCGAGACCCACCTTTTCGACAAGTAAGGCTCGGCTTATGCTCGGGGATCCATGGTTTAGGGTTTAGGGTTTAGGGCTTAGGGTGTAGGGTTTTGGGGTTTTGGGGTTGAGGCTAACCTCTGAACATTTACAGAGGTTTAGGGTTTAGGGTTTGGGGTTTAAGGTCTAGGCGGTCTAGGGTTTAGGGTTTAGGGTTGAGGGGGAGCCCTAAACCGGAACGTTGCGACCCGAACCCGCAACCCTAACCCGCGACCAGAAACCCCTGTGCCCCCCAAACCCCCAGCCCCAAAACCTTAACCCCCCATATGCACCCTTGACCCTATACTTGGAGGTTCATACTATCAGTATGGGTAAATAGAACTTTAACCTTACTTCAAACCCACCTTAAAATTACCCTAAACCCTACATGAACCTCCAAGTATATTCCCCTTGAATCCTGTAAGTACCCTAAACCCGACACCCTGCGAACCCTAAACCTTGCAAAGCCTAAACCCTAATCCTTGCAAAGCCTAAACCCTAAACCTTGTAAAGCCCAAACCCTAAACCCTAACCCTAAACCCTAAACCCTAAACCCTAAACCCTACACCCCCCCCCCCCCCCCCCCCCCCCATTCCCCTTCGCCTGCTTCGTCTCTACGCTGACGGCCGCTGCCTGTGGCGCGGCCTCGCCTGGCGCGGCGCCGGCCTGCGCAAGGAAGCCTACATCTTATGTTACTTTCTAACCACCCTCGATTACCGGGAGACGAACGAAGTGAACACGTGAGCACAATTATAAACTAGTGCATGAATTGTGTGAACGATGTGAACGAAGAGAACACATTATTACGGGCGTTACGTTCTTTCATTCGCCCGGTTATAATATTATGAGTGCGCCCAACAAGTATTTTATAGGGGCGCGTACTATAATACTATTATTACGTAGTGAATTACAATCATGCGGTTTTATAAGGAATGAAAAGGGTTTAGGGTTTAGGGTTTAGGGTTTAGGGTTTAGGGTTTAGGGTTTAGGGTTTAGGGTTTAGGGTTTAGGGTTTGGGGTTTGGGGTTTGGGGTTTGGGGTTTCGGGTTTAGGGTTTAGGGTTCACGGTTTAGGGTTTAGGGTTTAGGGTTTAGGGTTTAGCGTGCTTACTTGTTACAAGGAGGGCCCCCCTAGTTATAGTCAGAGTTGTAAGGACCTGTATTGGGGTATGAGGATCCTATCTTAGGTGATACGCCTCTAAGCCCTAACATACTAACCTTGAGGGGTTTTAGGGGCTTTAGGGTGGGGGCCCTCCTTATACATTCTCAACCCTGAAATTCAACAAAGCAAAAAGCCCAACCCTGAACCCCGAACCCTGAACCTTCAATCTTGAGGCTTATCTTCCTAAACCCTAAACCCTGCACCCTTAACCCTAAACCCTAAACCCTAAACCCTAAACCCTAAACCCTAAACCCTAAACCCTAAACCCTAAACCCTGAACTTCCGACCCTTCAACCCTCCAGTTCGCGGCCTGCGGTGCGATCATGCCCTGCATGGGCACCTTTCCAGGACCCAGGAATGGGGTTTAGGGGGGTTTAGGGTTTAGGGTTTAGGATTTGGGGTCTAGGGTTTAGGGTTTAGGGTTTGGGGCTTGCTAGATATTATCTAGTGTATGGCGTGTGGGCTTTAGGGTTTAGGGTTTAGGGGGTTTCGAGGGTTTCGGGGGTTTAGGGGCTCGAGCCGTTAGCGCGCAGCGGGTTTAGGGGGTTCAGGGGGTTCGGGGCGTTCCCCAAGTTCCTAGGAGCAAAGCGGCTCACTTTTTGGCTTCTTAGGGCAGTTTGGGTATGCAGGGCTTATTTAGGGTTAGGAGGTTTAAGGATTTGGGGCGCATAGAGCTTAGCCAGTGTGCAGGGTTGAGGTTTGAGGGTGTACCCTAAACCCTAAACCCTAAACCCCAAACCCTAAACCCTATAAGGGGTTGAAGGAGCCTATGCCACAATCCACACAATTCCATTTTGAGAAGGACTTTCTTCACAGGCCGCATACTTCCAAGAGAAACTGCCATGAGAATTTTCAATGAGGATGAAACCGCCTGTGGTTGCTTATAGAAGCCAGATAAGGGCACCTTGGGAGTTTTCCCTCTTATACTGACAGTCCTTAGTAGGGGTTCTAATCGGCGGTACGATAACCCCTAATAAGGACTGCTGGCATAAGGGCGAATACACCATACCCCCCCCCCCCTCCAATCAACGCCTACTAAACCTACGAAACCTACTAAAACTACTAAACCTACTATAACCTACTATAACCTACTATAACCTACTAAACCTACTAAAACTAAAATCTACCTAACCCTACTAAACCTACTAAACATACCATGTAGACCTACTAAACCTGCTAAACCCTAGAACCTTCAGAGCTCATGCAATGCCGTCTTGGGGCCCGACCATCTTCGGCGCCTTCGCCGCTGCTTGGGCCTCTTTGCCTCAGGAATTTAGAGGTTGGAGTTCAGTGGTTTAGGGGGTTTGTCGGGGTTTTTAGGGGTTTTAGGGTTTAGGGCTAGGGTTTCGGGTTTCGCGTTTCGGGTTTCGGGTTTCGGGTTTCGGGTTTAGGGGGTTTAGGGAGTTTAGGTTTTTCGGGGGCGCTATGGTTGTCATACAGGGAATCTCGGGACATTTAGGGACCTTTTCGAGGTTTAGGGGATTAGGTCTTGATCGGGTGCTTTCAATTTGTGAGGGCGGCGGACTTGCTCCCCCGGCTGCTCCCAGCCCCCTCCTAACTTGGCAGCCCAGTAACCATATTCGAATAAGGGCACTCTTTTTTGGGTTGAATATTTTTTAAGGGAACCCATAACCAAAAAAAAGGGTAAAGGGTATCACTGGGCTACCAAGCTAAGTTTCAAACCTGCCCGGCTGCATTGCTAGACTGATTTTGGAGCTCCTAGCTAGAATTAAAACTTTAGGTGTTTTTTGGGAATTATAGTTCCCAAGAACCCCTAAGATCGAGGCAAGGCAGTGGGGGCGTACTTTGGATGAAGCATCTAAAGCCTCCATGCGCGCGATGCGGGATACGGGATCAGCCTGCACGTGGCTTCACAGCTCAAAGGACAGCACCTAGGTTGCCCAGTAACCTAGGATTTAAAAGGGTGCCCCTTTTTTGCTTAACGGGGTTTACAAGGGAACGGAAGCCCCCCCAAAAAGGGAATAAGGGCACGACTGGGCATCCTAGGCACGCTTGGTGGCATTTTGCACAAACCGCCAAGCCCCTAAAAGACTAAGCCATCCAAAAGTTGTGTGCGGGTTTAGGGTTTAGGGTTTAGGGTCATGAGCCTAAACATTGAACCTTATAAGCTCCAAGTCCTGAAAGAACTAAACCCTACAGCCTAGTCGTTCGACCTCAGGGGCGCCTCTGGACAGTCAGGATCGACCCCTACTCTATACTCCATTTGACCCATAATGAACATATGTAATCCATGCTTTCAGTATTTCGATGGGTCTCATACCAACGAAAAAAATAGAATTCATTGGGGGATTATGGTACTCCACCCGACACCTAAACTACACCCGGAGCGTAATGCGCCCTCATCGTAGGTGGAGTTCTGCTCATCCTTGGGTTTAGGGTTGAGGGTTTAGGGTTTAGGGCTTTTGGCTTATCCGGGAAGGCGTATGAGGGGTCTTGGAGGGCTTGTTGATCTCGGAGGATTTGGCTTATCTGCACTAAACCCGCACTCCTAAACCCTAAACCAAAAACATCCATAAACCTAAGCCCTGAAGCATTAGGGTTCAGGGAAGCGGTTCCCTGGAGGGATCCTGAGGGCCTTGTGAGACATTCTGCAAGGGAAATTGGAGCTTAAGGGTTTAACTAGGGTTTAGTGGCTAAGGATTTAGGGATCAGGGCTGCGGCCTTTTGGACATGCTGCTGAAGCTGGCAGCGCACACCGTCCAGAACAAGCAAGCATACCGATCGCAAGACCGCTTTCTTCACATACTTTTGGATTTTCTGACACAGTGCGCTCTGAGCTTCTCGCAATCGTTTCTCACGCTCAGGCATGTCTGCATCAAGTACGACTCAGCGAAAACTTCATGGGAAGGGACATCGTATTCCTTCATGTCGGCACGGATGCGCTGGATCTGCTCAAGGCTTGCCTTCACGTGTGCTTGTGCCAAGTTGGCGAAGGTCACGATCGTAGGTGTTATGTCGTAGTTCAACATTGTTTTGAACAGGTACATGGCTGCGTTGTGGCTCGGTCGCTCTGCATTGGCACAAGCAAAACTGGCAGAATTGAACTTGTACACGTCAAGCTCAATCGGCCGTGTAAGCAGAATGTCTCATTCGCTGCCCCTTCGACGTCGCCCATGTAGGCTGCCGCATCAATGCGGGCACCACAGTTGAATCTATCAACCCATGCGCGTTTTGACACCTCAGCCCATATCGCGTCAACCATGACAGGATCTTACAATTTTCCAAGAATCTTCATGCCCACAAGCAGGCTGACCTCGTTCACCACGAAGAAACCCAATCACTGAGTCACAGGCCTGCTTGCTGCGCATACTTTAGGAATCTTTGACATAGCGCAGTCAACTCCACGTTGTCGGCTTGGATCTCGAGCAGCGCACTCTGAGCTTCTTTCAACCTTCCTTCACGCTCAGGCAAATCTGCAAGTGTCGCGGTGATGGGTTGCATGGTTCGAGCAGAGACCAGACGACGTCCCTGAACCAAGGCATTCAAATACGACTCAGCGAAAACTTGATCGAAAGGGATACCGTACTCTTTCATACTGGCACGAACATGCTGGATCTGCTCAAGGCTTGCCTTCACGTGTGCGCGTGCCAAGTTGGTGAAGGTCACGATCGTCGGCGAAAAGCCGTTGTCCAGCAAGGATTTGAACAGGTACATGGCTGCATTGTGGCTAGGCCGTTTTGCCTTGGCACAAGCAAAGATGGCTGAGTTAAACGCGTACACGTCTGCCCCAATCTTCCGGGTAAGCATGACATCTAGCACAGCTGCCGCCTGCTCGACATCCCCCATGTAAGCTGCTGCATCAATGCAGGCACCACATCGGAGTTCGTCAACAAACCCGCGTTCTGTAACCTCAGCCCATACCGTGTCAACCATGACAGGATCTTGCATTTTTCCAAATATCTTCAAGCCCACAAGTAACGTGACCTTGTCCACGATGGCACCCGATCTCCGCAGTTGCTTATATATTCCGGCAGCTTCCTTGTACCGTGCGCACCGGTAAGCTGCCTGCATGGCTGCGGTGAGCACTGGGACGGCCGAACCCTGGTAGCTTGCATAGAGTTGACGGGCGCTTTGCCAGTCGCCCTTCTTACCCAGCTCTGCAAGCCTGCTCGCGAGCCGCTTCTCCTTGCCAGACAGCTCGAAAGTCCCTTTCGGAGCTTGCTGGCTGATACTCAGCCCGGCACTTTCCCTGACAACGCTGATAGGCTGTTGCCTCGCTGGGGCCCCAAAGCTGAGTGTACAGGCCCAACGTGAAATGAGCGTCGCAAGAAGCGCGATCCACAAGGCTGAGCTCGAGGCCATGGTGATCGACGCAGACTATGCTACGCCAGAGCTCTTGAAAATTAGGACCCCAAACCTCTCCGAGAGTTGTTGTTCATGACTTGCTGGTCCTTCCGGAGCTGAGCGGGCTGTCCAAAATGCCAACAGAAAACAGCTACGCTCCACAGGAAAGCTCTGTGCGAGAAATGTGGGCTCCCGGGATAGACCTTATGCCGATGGCGAGTCGAGCACAGCAAAGACCCTGCAGCCCTAAACCCCATTACTCTGATCCCCAAGGCCCCAACTCCCTTGAGTGCTCCCGAGTTCGTGATAGGTATTGCAACTTATTAGGTTTACAGTCCCTTGACTACAGCAACCCGTCCGCGTCCCCATGTTGCCCAAACCTACCTCCCTACCCTAAACGTTAAACACGAAACCGTAAACTCTAAACCCTACAAGCGCGGCAAACCATGCATGCCAAAATGCCTTTATCCTTCACCCTACAAACCAAACAAACCATACAAACCCTACATGAACCCTGTAAACCCTGAACGCTCGCAACCCTAAATCCTGAATCCTGAAGAAAAAAGTAATGACAGCCCAGAACCCCAAACCCCACCAACCAAATAAACCCTAAACCCTATAAGCCCTGAACCCCCAACAAATCCAAAACACCCTAATCAACCCGGAAGCTCTGCAGGGTGAGCTCAAGGGAACCCCTTAATGATCTTCAACCATGACCCAGCTATGGGTATTGAAAAGCCGTAGGGCTTCGGGCTTCTTTTCGGAAAGGTCTGGTTTCAAGGCTCAAAAGGAGTTCCGTTTGAAACTGGAGACCCCAGGCCCGAACCCCAAAACCCTAAACCCGTAAACCCTTGGTATCCCAGTTAACCATAGCAGAATAAGGGTACCCTTTTTTGTTTGTAGAAGGGAACCTTGAACCAAAGAAAGGGCGGAAGGGTACCACTGGGCTACTAAGAACCCCTACGCCTTGGTCTCCGGGATTTGGGGGTTGCCGACGGGTCGCACGATAAGGTTTAGTTTTTGGGTTTAAGTAGGGTTTGGGGGTTTGGGGTTTAGGGTTTATTGCGTAGGGTCCCCCATATACCCAACACCAAGTACTTAGGGTTTGGGGGTTTGGGGGTTTAGGGTCTCCATAAACCCAACACCAAGCCATGACGCAAATGCTGGGGTTTGGTGTTTCGGGTTTGGTCTGGAACACAGCTGCGCACCAAAAGCCCGAAGCCCTGCAGGCCAAACTCTAAGCCGTGAGCCCTAAACCGCAAGCCCACCAAGCCCACCAAGCCCTAAACCCTAAACACTAAACCCTAAACCCTAAACCCTGAACTGCAGACCAGACCCTAAGCAGTCATCAGCTGAGGAGACGGCTCTGCGCGATCTGCGCCTGCAGCGCCTTGCCATAGGCCCTGGCAGCTGGGTGAATTTGCTTTTTTTGTGGAAGCCCTGAGCCCCTAAACCCAAACCCTAAACCCTAAACCCCAAACCCTAAACCCTAAACCCTAAACCCCAAACCCCAAACACTAAACAGCATGTCGCTAAAATGCGGGCTGCTTCTTCCATCCTGGCCCGGGGGGGGGGGGGGGGGGCGGGCGGGGGCGGGCGTTTTGGGATTTGGGGTTCAGGGGCCGGAAGGCCATACTTCTCGGCTTC
This sequence comes from Symbiodinium natans, assembly GCA_905221605.1. NCBI lineage: Eukaryota > Dinophyceae > Suessiales > Symbiodiniaceae > Symbiodinium > Symbiodinium natans. The sequence goes on from CAJNDS010002415.1 coordinate 49,129, forward strand.
TGAGCTTAGAGGTTTAGGGTTTAGGGTTTAGGGTTTAGGGTTTAGGGTTTAGGGTTTTAGGGTTTAGGGTTCTGAGACTGCAAGGGCAAACCTTGCCGCCTTCAGGGGTGTTTGACGTCTAGAGCCCTGGGATCTGTGCGTTTCGGGCTTAGAGGACACTTTCCTTGGGGACGAATTGAGCCCGAAAAGGGTTTATGGTTCATATACCTTAATAAGAATTACAGTAGTAGTAAGAAAATATGACCCTAAACCCTAAACCCTAAACCTAACTAAACCCTAAACCCTAAGCCCTAAACCCTAAACCCTAAACCCTGAACCATCCACATGAAGCAAACAAAAGGCTTATGGTGCTGATCCCAATTTGTGGCTCCTTCAAGCCCTGCAGACTCAATGCGTTTAGGAATTGTAGGGTTTCAGGATCTTGGGAGTTATGGCTTCAATCCCTAAACCCTAAACCTTAAACCCTAAACCCTAAACCCTAAATCCTAGGTCCTGTTGAAAGTGCTATGATTGGCTACCCTAAACCCTAAAACCTAAACCCTAAACCCTAACCCCTAAACCCTGAACCCTGAACCCGAGTAAAAAAAGCCTCTGGGATCCGGGAGTTAAGGGTCAGGGCTCCGCGGAGGGTACTCCGCGGCACACCTACTGCACTTGCCAAACACCCGGAATCCTACAAACCCTACAAGGGAGTTAAACCCTAAACCCTAAACCCTAAACCCTAAATCCTAAACCCGAAAACCCTAGGCCGAAGGGTAAACGCAGGCAGGTTTGCTCTTTCCGCTGGTCACCACAAGCTGCCGCCTGGCGACCGTTTTAGGGGAAGAGAGACGGGCTTATAGGGTGTAGGAACTGCCCCCGAACGCGTAGGGTTTAGGGCTAAGGGTTTAGGGTTTAGGGGGTTTATAGGGTTTATAGGGTTTATAGGGTTCATAGGCTTTATAGGGTTTATAGGGTTTATAGGGTTTATGGGGTTTACAGGGTTTACAGGGTTTACAGGGTTTACAGGGTTTACAGGGTTTGCAGGGTTTGCAGGGTTTGCAGGGTTAGGGTTTCGGGTTTAGGGTTTAGGGTTCAGCATCTCAAGTTCAAGCACACCAGTCAAGCCCGTCACTCTGGTATCGAAAACCTACCCACCCACCCTTTGGAGCCCACAACCCGAAACCCTAAACCCTAAACCCTAAACCCTAAACCCTAAACCCTAATCATAGTTCATTTCTCACAAGAACGGAGTTGTCGATCGTAATTTGCCTCAGGACAAATCATGTCTAAAACAGAACCAGGGCCGACGAACATTCGCCTGAACCCTGCCACAGGGCAGGGCATCCCCAAACCAGGCAGCCCTGCTGGGCGGGGGGAAGGAGGGGGGGTGGGGGGCGGGGAAGGGGGGCGGGCTAAGGGTATAGGGCCGGAGTTGCGATCGGACTGTACCCTGGAGCCAGTGGCCCTAAACCCGAAACCCTAAACCCGAAATCCTAAACCCAAATCCTAATCAATCGGCTTGGGGTTTAGGGTTTCAAGACGGGCGACCGAGGTCTCTGCGTGCTTGAGGCGTCGGTGCCATGGGGCCCGTCTCAAAGCCCTGAGCCCTAAAACCCTAAACCCTAACCCCGAAACCCCAAACCCTGCACGGGTTTAGGGTTTAGGGTTTAGCGTTTAGGGTTTAGGGTCCAAGAAGCCCCAAACTCCGAACGCAAGTCCCTAAGCACCACCTACAGAAAACTCCATGCCAAGCCTCACTTGCAACACTTCGGGCTTCAGGAGCAATCAGCCTAAAAAGCCTGAGGCCTCAAATCCTAAAACTAATCCCTGACCCTAAACCCTAAGCCCTTAAACCCTGAACCCGAAAGCCAAAACCTAAACCCTAAACCCCAAACCCCAAACCCTAAACCCCAAACCCCAAGCCCTAAACCCTGCCCCCAAGATCAAAGTTCCAAGACAGGTTCACCAGCTCAATGCCCTCCTTGACCGTCTCTTCCGCCTACGCGGGCTCCGGGGCTGAGGGCTTGAAACCCTAAACCCAAACCCTAAACCCAAACCCTAAGGTCTAAGCCCTAAGCCCTAAGCCCTAAGCCCTAAACCCTAAACCCTAGCCGAAACCCTAAACCCTAAAACCAAAAACCCTGGCTTCTAGGGGCGGGTAGGGGGGGGGGGGGGGGGGGAAGCTCAGAAGACCTTTGGGATTCGTTAAGGGTTTAGGGTTTAGGTTAGGGTTTAGGTTTTAGGGTTTAGGTTAAGGGTTTAAGGGTGTTGGGGACTCAATGCGTTTAGGAGTTGTAGGGTTTCAGGATCTTGGGAGTTATGGCTTCAATCCCAAAACCCTAAACCCTAAACCCTAAGCCCTAGACCCTAAACCCTAAACCCTAGACCCTAAACCCTAAACCCTAAACCCTAGTAATAAAAAGCCTTTGGGATCCAGGAGCTAAGGGTTCAGGGCTCCGCGGAGTACCCCCGGGGCACACCTACTGCACTAGCCACACACCCGGAATCCTCAAAACCCTAGGGAGTTTAGGGTTTAGGGTTTAGGGTTTAGGGTAGTTATAAGAGCCCTAAAGTGGGTTATAAGGAGCCTAACTTAGGTAAAAGCCCCTTAACTAGAGTTCGTATAGTAAAGGGGCCCCTCCTGGCAAGACCCTAAATCCAAAAACCCCTAAACACTCAATACTCAAGCCCTAAAACCTGAAAACCCTAAGAGACCCTAAATCCCTGAACGCCCCCCAACACCTAGAGCTATAAAACGCCACAAAAAGCCCTCAAACTCTCAAACCCTAGCCCTAAACCCTAAACCCTAAACCCTAAACCCTAAACCCTAAACACCCGAGCACCTCATTCTCTTTAAGCCCCAAACCCTCCTAACCCTGACGCCCTAGAATCCTAGATACCCCAACCCCCAAACTGAAGACTCAAACCCTAAACCCTATATTCCCAGACCCCTCACACCCCTCAAAAACCTATAAAACCCAAACCCCAGCCAAACCCCGAACCCCAAAATCACCAAATCCCAAACCCTAAACAGCCGTGAAAGCCCTCAAACCCTGGTAACCGTCACCTTGTCGTACCGACCGCCGGCGTAGTGCGTTTCAGCCATGAGGATAACGGCCTCTGGAGCCACAACCCTTCAGAGGGAGGGGTTAGGGCTTAGGATGTAAGGCTTAGGGTTTACGGTTTAGGGTTTAGTATTGGGGTTTAAACGGGTTTAAGGATTATAGGGCCCATAGGGGTTAGGGTTAAGGGTTGAGGGTTTAGGGTTTGCTGAAAGAGGGTTCCGTAGAAGCCCTTGAAAGACCCAGAGCCACGTACAAACCCAGACCAAAGGAAGTTGCCCTTTCTGGGTGGACACTTTCCTCCGAAGTTAAGTGCGCCATAAAGCCTGCAAGCGGGGTATGAAAGACCCTAAACCCTAAACCCTAAACCCTAAACCCTAAACCCTAAACCCTAAACCCTAAGCCCTAAGCCCTAAGCCCTAAGCCCTAAACCTTAAGTTGGACGCTTAAAACCATCGAGTTGGGATCTTTATGTAGTATCTCTTAGTGATAAGAAGTCCCTCAACCTCTCCGTAGACCTCGTGTAAACCAAACCCTAAAGCCCCAAGGGCCCCAAACATCCCGTTAAGCTTTAAAGCCCTTTAATACACACCCAAGCATTGCGATGAACCTAAACCCTAGACCCTAGACCCTAAACCCTACTAAACCTTGTAAACCCTAAGAACCCTGTGAACCTTAGGTATTAGGTATGCACCACGCCAACCTTTCTCAAGATACTCAATTCTTCTTCACCCGTGACGTGAGCGGTCCGGCATTTAGAGCTGGTACTCGAGGATTATAGGAAGGCGAGCAGTGCCCGGCGACCATGACGACGTCGAGTTCAAGCGGAGGATGTGAGAATGTCTGCACACCCAGGGACTGACAGGAAAGGCCGCCGCTGTCCGAAGCGCATGCAAATTACCAGGACGGGCTATTCTACCCTACAACCCCTTAGAAAAGGCCCTTTATCGGGTTGATTATGGGGCTTATAGGGGCTAATGGCCCATCCTGGTACCTGGGCTCAACGACCGTTGCCCACCTCCCCTCTTCCCCCCTTGCAACCACCCCCGCACCAGACCACCAGGTGCAGTGGGAACGGACGCTCGCCCACAGCCTTGGAGGGCAAGAAGAGAATCACAATAATCACAATAACAATAAGAATGATGATGATGATAATAATAATAAGAAGAATAAGAAGAAGATGATAAGAACAATAAGAATAAGAATCAGAAATATAATATGACTGGTACTGCCATAGCCCGGCTTCTAGAGGACCACGATCTCCTGGTCGTGGAGGAGCTGGCCGTCCCGGCACAGGTCAGAGCAGGATGCATCTATATGGTCAGAATCTAGAAAACTCGATGCAGATGGCGTCTTATCTGCAATCCTATAAAACTACCAAAACCTCTCCAAACCCTAACAATCAACCCCGAAACGAAACCCAACAGCCCCTAAAACGCCCTACAAACCACGTCGAAAACCCTTTGACACCCCCTCAAAACCCCATTAAAGAATGTCGCCTTGCCGAACCCCAAAAAACCCTGAAACCCCATAACCCATCTACAATGCACCCTCAAAAAACCCCCTCCAAATCCCAGAAACAAAAGCCCAAAGCCTTTGGAACCTGTCTGAGGGCGCGGCGCCCGCTTCCCCCGGCTTGTCCTGCCGCTCCCGGAACATCTCCAGACCCTGGGCCCGCGGATGGTGCTAGGGTCTAGGTTTGGGGGTTTAGGGTTTGGGGTTTGGGGTTTAGGGTTTGGGGTTTGGGGTTTGGGGTTTAGGGTTTAGGGTTTGGGTCTTGGGGTTTAGGGTTTAGGGTTTAGGGTTTGCAGTTTAGGGTTTGGGGTTTGGGGCTTGGGGTTTGGGGTTTCGGGTTTAGGGTTTGGGTTTGGGGTCGAGTCTAGTCTACGTAGGTTTAGAGGGTTTTCATTTACATGGTTTAGAGGGTTTAGCGGTTTAGAGGAGGGGTTTGGAGGCTTAGGAGTTCAAGTTGTAGGCCTGAATTTTTACGGCTATGTAGACCCGACAAGCCTCAACCCAAAGCCCTGACCAAATCCTTGGGGAACATTTAGTAGGGTTTAGGGTTCAGGGTTTAGGGTTTAGGGTAACCAAAAAACACACCCAAAACACAAACAATCCCTGGAGCCCGAAACCCAGACGCTTAAACTGTTGAAGCCCTAAAACCCAACACCCTAAAAAATCCGAAACCCGAGGCCCTACATCCCGCCTCCTTGGCAGAAGTCATGGCCGGGCCCAGCTGATAAGACATCAGCTGCACCTGGCAGTTTGGCACTTCCAAGGCTCCGGGGCTTCTGAGGGTTCGGGAACCTTGGGGACCAAATGAACCCTAAAATTGGGGTCATATACCCATTACTACTATAATTCCTATTAAGGTATATGAACCATAAACCCTTTTAGGGTTCATTTCGTCCCCAAGGAAGTAGCCTCTTGGGGCTTCTGAGGGTGCTAGGGCTTTAGGGCCTTAGGGTGTACTTTGGGCGCTGGGTTCAAGGTTCAGGGTTGAGGGTCTGAGGGTCGAGAGTCCAGGCTTTCTGGGGATTGCTCTAAGTCAACAGGGGGAGCCGGGGGGGGGGGGGGTGGGGTTTCAGATAGGTTGGTCTAGGACTGTAGGCTAGAGGGGCCTAGCCCTAAACCCTAAACCCTAATGAGGCTTGTTAGGGGGGGGGGGGGGGGGGACCCCATACCTTTGGGGGGTATTGGCGTTCAGGGTTCTCCAAATGGGTTGAGGGTTGAGGGTTTCGGGGTTTAGGGCTTAGGCAGAGGATTGTAGGACCCCTTGTGGACATGTTTCTGGGAGGGGGAGGCGATAGGTTTGAGGAAGGTTTCCTGTTCATTTTGTTCTTGGAGGGGGAGGTGAAGGGGTGGGGGGGGGGGGTTAGAATGCGGGTGTTTGGATCTAGGAGCCCTTTTGGGTGTAGGATGTTGATTGCAACGGCAGTAACTAGAGAAAGACCTTAAACCCTCTACGAAGCAACAGAGGGCCGCGACATTGGGTTTAGGTTTAGAGTTTAGGGTTTAGGGTTTAGGGGTTAGGGTTTAGGGGTTAGGGTTTAGGGGCTTATAGGGTTTTTTTGCTCAGGTCTTAGGCTTTAGGGCTTTGGGTTTAGGGCTTTGGGTTTAGGGTTTAGGGTTTAGGGTTTAGGGTTTAGGGTTTGAAGCCCTAAAGATATAACAAACCAGACTATAGGGTTTGGAGTTCAGGGTTTGCTTAGGGTATGGTGAAGATCCACAAGCCCAGTTGCATCGACCAGCTACGCTGCTGGGGTGTGTGGTGCTGGCAGTTTGCTCTCTCTACAACAGGAGCCGAAAAGATTAGCAATTCTGACTATCTCCTTCCCCTAAACCATAAATCCTAAACCCTAAACCCTAAACCCTAAACCCTAAACCAAGTGCTTAGGCCCCTAGATCGCGGCTGGAGTTCTAATTGATCCTCAGAGGCAATGAAAGCACTCTTCCTTCTCCAATAACCCAAGGTGGGGGGAAAAAAGGGGTTTAGGGTTTAGGGTTTAGGGTTTAGGGTTTAGGGTTTAAGATTAAACTTTAAAACTTCTACTAAATACGGTAGCCCCCGAAAGTTTAACGTTCAACAAAAGGCGAAGTAAGCACTTAAGTCTTCAAAGATGTGCGGGCTTCGGGAGCTTCAACGGATTGGGGTTTAGGGTCTAGGGTCTAGGGTTTAGGGTTTAGGGTTTAGGGTGTAGGGTGTAGGGTGTAGGGTTTAGGGTTTAGGGTTTAGGGTTAGGGTCTGGGGCGATCCCGAAAGTGCGTACTCTCGGAAACATTCGGCCTCGGCGAGCTGGTACAAGCAGGTACCTCACGTAAACATGCCCTAAACCCTAAACCCTAAACCCTAAACCCTAAACCCTAAACCCTAAACCCTAAACCCCAAACCCTAAACCCTAAAACCGAGACCCAAAACCCTACACCCCAAACCCTAAACCCTAAGCAATCTCCCTCAGGACCTCTGCCCCAAACACTACTAAAACAACTAGACATTATACACCCTAAAGTGTAACAAAAGCGTAACCACTTCGTAGCAGCATTATTACTACTGGTACTACTACTGAGGGCCCTATTATTATTATCATTATTATATGGATTGGCCATGTTATTCTAACAGTCTTCACTTCTCATTCACATCGATTCGTATTATTATTCCATGCCTTATGTTAGGCTCCTATTACTGTCTTCTTTCTGAGAATATTTAGCATTGAAATTTCTTTCTTTCTTTCTCTTCACTTATTATTACGATTATCATTATCATTCTTGTTATTACGAGTCTTATTCTTACTATTATTAGTATTATTATTATGATTATTATTTTTAAAATTTTTATTTTGTGTCCGCCGACCCTGGCGGCGTGTTGGATGGGAAAAGGAGGTGAAAACCTCACTCTTTCCCTCCTTACCCCCCAAAATGCAGGGGGGGGGGGGTCGGGGGGGTCGGTGCACAATTTTTTCGTGGAGGACCACACCACCCGCACAGCGTAAACAGGCGGTTCAGCACAGGGGGGTAGGGGCGCCCTCAGCAAAATCAGCGTTTTCGGCACCCCCCCCCCCCCCCCCCCCCCCCCCCCCCCCCCCCCCCCCCCCCCCCCCCCCCCCCCCCCCCCCCCCCCCCCCCCCCCCCACCCCCACCCGCCTGTCTTTTTGCCTCCTGTTGCTACCCCCCCCCCCCCCCCAAACGTTTCACAGAACTCTGTCGAGCAGGCTGGGATGATCTTCGAACCATGCGAGCGGGTTTTGACCTCTCAACTATGCTCCAGCGGGGTCGGCGGCTTAGTCATATCATATTTTGTATTCGTATCCTTATTCTTATTCTCATTATTATTGTTGTTGTCATTTTTGTGCGTATGCTTCTTATTATTAATCTTCTTGTTATTCACTATTATTGTTATTGTACCTGCGCTGTTGATCTTTGCTTTTATTGTTTTCCTTTCGTACGAGCGGCTCATAGTCAAAGACCAAGCTCTGCGAAGCTTGTTGGAGACCTACACCCCTAAGTCTTTTAGGTTTTGGGGTTAAGGGTTAAGGGTTTAGGATTTAGGGCTTGGGGTGTAAGGTTTACGGTTGAAGATTTAGGCTTCAGGGTTTGCTTAGGTCCGTCTTCCAGAAAGTGCCCTGAACCAAAAATCCAAACAAACCCGAAACAGCTGCCACGCTAACAGTCTCAACGCTAAAAGAGCACCACTTGAGAACCCTAAACCCTAAGCCCCTAAGCCCCTAACCCCCTAAGACCCTGAACCCTAGACCCTAGACCCTGAACCCTAAAACCCCTAAACCCCTAGATCCCAGACCCCAAACCCCGCAAACCCCTAAATTTTCCAAGACCCTAAGCCCCCCCAAACCCTAACCCCTAAACCCCTAAACCCCTAAACCCCTAAACCCCTAAACCCCTAAACCCCTAAACCCCTAAACCCCTAAACCCCTAAACCCCTAAACCCCTAAACCATAGCACCCTAAACCCTAAACCCCAAACCCCAAACCCCAAACCCTAAACCCTAAACCCTAAACCCTAAACCCTAAACCCTAACCCTAAACCCCGAAAGCTGGAGCCCCAGACTGATCAGCGTTTTCTTCATGGTGGCTTTTGCCACCGTGACCGCCTGCCGCATCTTGGGGTTTTGGGGGTTTAGGGTTTAGGGTTTAGGGTTCAGGGTTCAGGGTTTAGGGTTGGGTTTGTAGGGTTTATGGGGCTCATAGGGGCTTATCGGGATTTCTAGGGCCAGTGCTGTAGAGGGTCTGTAGAGTTCAGAGGGTTGATGGGATTTAGGGTGGTGGGTGGAAGGGTTGCGTGTAAGGGGGTCCAGGGAGTCGGGTTGAAGGTCTGCCCCAGGTCTCGAGTTTTCGGCTCGGAGGCTCTAAGCTGGGCTTAGGGTTCATTCGTGTAAGGTTTCTGGGGTACAAGGAGGGCCCCCTTACTACAGGAACTATAGTTGGGGGACGTATATCCTAAGTTAGGATCCTTGTAGCTCAATTTCGGGTTCTTTAGACCCTACTTAAATCTAGGGCGGGGCCCTCCTCGAATGGGGCTCTTTGGTAGATGAAGGGATTCGGCATCATTAGGTGAACCCTAACATCCGCGCCCCTCGCCTAAACCCTTAACCCTGCTTAACCCTAAACCCTAAACCCTGAACCACCCTAAACCCCAAACCGCCTAACCCCCAATTAAACCCCAAACCCCAAACCCCCCCCCCCCCCCCCCCTCCCCCACACACAAAAAGGCTAGAGCCCATGCCACATGGAAGGCCTCGCGCGCCGGACGGACAGCCTTCTCAGCACCGCGGAGAGAAACCTGTGTTGGGCTTAGGATGTAAGGGTTAGGGCTTAGGGTGTAGGAATTAGGGTTTAGGGTTTAGGGTTTGGGGTTTAGGATGTAAGGTTTAGGGAATAGGGTTTGGGGTTTAGGATGTAAGGTTTAGGGAATAGGGTTTATGGTTTAGGTCTAGGGCTGAGGGTGGCGGGGTCAGGGAAGGGCGTTGATGCCAAGGGCTTTGTGGTTTGGGGTTTAGGGTTTAGGGATTAGGGGTCAGGGAAGGGCGTTAAGTTGCAAGGCTTACGATCCATGCTCACGAAACCCCAAGCCCAGTCTTTCATAGGAACTGCGATCAAACACATGTATACCATTAGTAACTGACATAAAACATTAAGGTTTGGGTTCTTCCAGGAGGGTGCTAGGGATTCAGATCAGCAACCTTGCCTATCTGCCATAGTCTGCCGTCGGGCTTAGCTATGTAATTATCTGAGTAGCCCAGCAACCTTATTATAATAAGGGTACCCTTTTGTTGGTTAGTTTACAAGGGAACCCAGAACAAAACAAGGGTAAAGGGTACCGGCTCTCAAGGTGAGGGCCGGGGAGGTTTTGCAGGCGCAAGCGTGCTAACTGCTACGAAGCTCTTTTGGGAGATCTGCTTCACAGTTTCCCCTTCTGAAACGGGGGCATACACCTTCTGCTGCTCTAAGAAATCTGGTATGGGTTTGCTTGGTTACGCCAACCCCCCCGCCCCCTCAAAAAAAAAAAACGACCACTCATTATCATATGATTGTTATGGGGCTCTTGCTTTCTAGGCGTTGCGGTAAAACCTTACCCCTGTAAGTGGCCGGAAACCTACATCCCAAACAATAAGCTGCGCAAACACTGCTACAGGATTGCTCGCAATGTGTGAGGCTTCGTCCTGGAATTCTCCATCTGTCCCCGACAGGTACACTAGAAGCATGCCATGTACGAGCCGATCTAGCTGTTCCGTGCGTACTGACTCTACCACCAAAATCCTCCGAACAAAAATCCCGAAAGAAGGCACGCTTTAAACCCTAAACAGGAAAAATGCAAAACATCTCAAAAGCCTATCCAGGTACTTTACCCCCAAAGGGTCCATACGCCTAAATAGGGGTGTGCTTGGGCTTGGGATTTAAGGTACCTTGTATTATAGAGTGACTTTGCCGCTCAAAGTACATGATCTTTAGGTACACATGGACCCTTAGGGCCTTAGGGTACAGACTCTCTAGAAACGATCATACTGCGAATGTGTCGTTGTTTCCCCGTCTTGCTCCCAGACCGCTGCTTGACCCAATGAAGCGTCATTCTTGCAGCCCTGTTCACACACTTCAGAGGGACTCGCACCCTAAACCCTAAACCCTAAACCCTAAACCCTAAACCCTACACCCTAAACCCTAAACCCGCGTGTCACAGCAGAAGCCGAATCCTAGGGCTTCTCTAGGGTTCTGAGTCCCAGGAGATCCTGTACCCGCAGCCTATAAAGCACCCAAAGCCCCGCAACAAAATCAAAGCAACAAAAAAAACATAAACTCCCAAACCCCCTAAACCCCAAAACCCGAAGCTCCTGAAGCTTAGGGGCTTTGGTCCTACACCCTAAACCCTAACAAGCGCCAAGGTGCTGAACTCCTACACTCCTAAACCGGCCTCTACCCTAAACCCCAAACCCCCAAACCCCAAACTTTGAACACTATACCCTAAACCCTAAACCCTAAACCCTAAACCCTAAACCCTAAACACCAAACCCTAAAACCTAAACCCTAAACCCGTCCTCCCCTTAGCAGCCCCTTAGAAATCACTTTTTTGCAAGGGACCTGAGCGCCGTCCTGCATCACCAGCGCGGTGTTGACCTTCACGGCCAAGAGCCTTGTGACCGGGGTTGAGGGGTTTAGGGTTCAGGGGGTTTGGGGTTTTAGGGTCTTAGGGGCTTAGGGGTTCAGGGGTTCAGGGGGTTGGGGATTTAGGGTTCAGGGGTGTAGGGGTTGAGGGTCTCAGGGGTTTGGGGTTTAGGGGATAAGTGGTTACATGTTTAGGGGTTTAGGGTTAACGTTCAGGAATTTAGGAGTTGAGGAGTTCAGATTGTAGGAGGCTAGGGGTCTGCCACTAGAGTCTCCTACCTAGTAACTATTCTAGAATATTCTACTGAGATCCCCTCTAGGCTTTAGGCTTTAAGTGGTTCACAACTCCCCTAACGCGGGGGAGGGGGCGACCACGCACGTACAAGGACGGGGCCCCCTTACTATACCAACTAAAGTTACAGGACTTATGACACAAGTTAGGCTCCTTTAACGCAGTTTAGGGTCCATATAACTCTGGGGTTTAGAGTTTTGGGTTTGGGATGTAGGGTTCTTCCCGTTCTGCTACTGCCTCTTAGATGTAGTGCAGCCACAATAGGATGCTGCAGGAGCCCCCAAATAGCATGTTTGCCCTAAACCCTGAACTCTAACCCTTAAAGCCCCTTAACCGCTTAAGCCCAAACACCCTGAACCCTAAACGCCCTTAAACCCCTGAGGTGAAAACCCCAAGGCTCTTGGCGTTAAGGCGCGAATGCAAGCAGGGCACTTTCGGCCCACAGCTCGAAGTCTCATGTATCAAACGGTGCAGGGCTTAGGGCTCCCTACATTCCTAGAGTTAGCATCTGGGGCCTAGGGATTAGGATTTAAGGGCACTCTACATTCCAAGGTTTAGGGTCTAGGATCTAGGGTTTAGGGTTCAGGCCTCTCTACACATCTAGGTTTAGGATTTAGGGTTTAGGGTATAGGGTTTAGGGCTCTCTACATTCCTAGGTTTAGGACATAGGGTCTAGGGTTTAGGGGAGTAGGCCTCTCTACATTGCTAGGACTAGCTGAAGGAGAGGGACTCTTGGGCTTTGTGGCTTAAGGTTAGAAGGCTTTGGGAAAGTGTCTTTGAAGGGCTTAAAGGGGCTTGGGCTACTGCAAAAGGGCACCTCTGACCTAAACCCTAAACCCTAAACCCTAAACCCCAAACCCTAAACCCTAAACCCTAAACCCTAAACCCTAAACCCTAAACCCTAAACCCATGACCATGTCTCTGAGCTGCAGGCATCATCTCGACGATCAAGGGCTTATAGGTGGCCTTCTTACCAAGCAGGACAGCCTGGCAGCTGGGGGTTCCAGGGGTTTAGGGTTCATGGTTTGGGGGGGGGTTTCGGGGTTTAGGGGTTCAGGGCTTGGGGTGTAGGGGGCGAGGCTTTGGGTTTTGGGGTTAGGGGTTTAGGGGGTTAGGGTTTCGGGTTTAGGGGGTTAGGGTTTCGGGTTGAGGGTGTAGGGGGTTGGGGTTTAGGGTTTAGGGGTTTAGGGTTTGATCCCTGAACGGTTTCGCACAGGCAAACCCTATGCGGGACCCTAAGCTTGTAGATTGAAGGTTTGGGGGGTCCAGCCATATCCAGTCCATTTTCGCGTAGACCTCTAAGACCCTAAGCCCTAGATCCCAATGCTCACACACGCTAAACCCCATAAGCCCTGAACCCTGAACGCTAAATCCTTTACATCGTATTCTAGATTCTTCATGGAACCTCACACGCTGGTTTCAAAGCCTTACTTAAACCCTGAGCCTTCGAAACCTTGTAGCACAAGAGTACGTTTCCCGTAGGGCAAGGGCTTTCAGAGTTTAGGATGTTGGCCCTCTCAACTCAGAGCAATGTGCTATTTCTTCAGGGAGGAGGAATTCGGGAGTCAGGGCTTTTCATTAAAGGCTGAAAATTGGGGGGGTTTATGGCTTTGGGATTCTAAGTAGGGAAATCAGGAATCAAGTACCTTATATCGCCCATCTTCGAAGAACAAAAATACCCAGCTCCCTACTGAACAAGGTCTTGATTCTCAAGACCTGCTGGGATTCTAGCTTAGGGCAGCTGAAGTCAAACGGTGGCAGTGGTAACAGAACCCATAAAGCTCTAGGCAACACCTGTGGAACGCGCAAACCCAGAAGCCGTAGGCGAACCCTACCCACCCTCAATCCCCATTACACCTAAAACCCTAAACCCCGAACTCCAGAAAGCCGTAGGCAACCCTAAATGTCTGGTCGTGTCGTCCGTTCTGCAAGGCTTGAAAGGGGTATACTCTCGAAGCGGGACAGCTCGGCCTGTTGGAAAAAGAGCTGGCGTCCTCTTTGAGCACTAGCTTGTCCCCGATCAGTGTTCTGAACTGATTGTCGGGGCGAGATGCGTTCCAATTAGGTAAAAACCCGATAGCATGCGGCCTGACAGTCATCACCGATCTCCAGATGGCGCAAACGTGGTCCCGCTGAATGGTGCGCCCGAACATGTCGTTGCAAGTTTCACCCGCCACCTCGCGCCCGAAGCCAGCCGTGCAATGGCTGTGCAATGGCTCCCTACTGGGAGGTCAGGACACAAACCCAACCCTAGACCCTAAACCTAACCCCCTAAATCCTAAACCCTAAACCCTAAACCCCAAAACCCTCAGCCCCTAGAACCCGTAACCCCTCGTAAACCCTCAGCCCTCAGCCAGCCCTCTTTCCAGCCTCATTGGCTGCCCGGACCGCTTCGACGTAGCGGGGCGGCTCGGCGTTTTGATAGGCGTTGGCCAAGGCCTGGCGTTGAGTAGTAGGGCTTTCTTTAGGGTTGAGGTTTATAGAGTTTATAGGGGTTTAGAGTTTTTCAGGGTTTATAGGGCTAAGAGGGTTAATGAAGTTTAGGTGTTTTTTGACTGGGATTAGGGTTTTTGGAGTTTAGGGTTTAGAGCTTTGTAGGGTTTATTATTTGTTCACGAGTATCAGCGGTTTATTGAATGGGACTACAGTTTATGGAGTTTAGGGCTCTTAGCTTTATAGGGTTTATTGGTTAGGGATGAGGGTTTATAGAGTTTAGGGTTCAGGAACTTATAGGGTTTGCAGGGTTTGTGGGGTTTGCAGAACTTAGGGTTTGTGGGGTTTAGGGTTTAAGGTTTAGGGCTATACCTTACAGGTGAAGAACGGCACCCTATTTGCTTTAATTCGGCTTACGCAAGGATTCTTTACAAAATCCAAAAACGGGAAGAAGGGCAGCACTGGGCGTCCTAGTACAACTTGTACTGGTTCTTAAACAAGCATTTAGGAAGACTTACTTGTTTTGAGTAGGGAAGAAGGGAACCAGAGATGGACCTTGGGGCTTGGCGCTTCGGTGTTTTCTAGGGTAATTATTGAAAAAAGAAAGATTTTTGGGATAAAGTGCCGTCGATACGAGGGAACTTGAAACTGATGGTCGATCTGCAGCTGAGCACATGGAGGGAGTTGGCACTGCTTTGGCCACGCAGCCTGCCAGGTATGCGGCGAGCCTGGGGCCTTTGCTGCTTCATCGATGATGACGTGGCCAGCTTGACTTCCTCTCGGCAGCGCAATCGCCAGCTTGCCCGGGTCTGTCAAACAGCCGAAGGGTTCCTAAACCCTAAACCCTAAACCCTAAACCCTAAACCCTAAACCCTAAACCCTAAACCCTAAACCCTAAACCCTAAGCTGATACTCAAGGGCATCCGCGGCCTCCGTGCCTTTGGCCTGCCGGGCTGTTCGCACGAGCCACGGCCAGGGACCCGACTCAGAGTGCTTGAGGGTTTAGGGTTGGTAGGGTTCCCAAAGGGTCCTAGGTACCTATATGGGAAACACTTGCCCAAACCATAATCGTAATTCCTATTCTAGAAACCCCTACTTAGTACTATGTAGGTACTTAGGATCCTTTGGGGTTATAGGTCGTAACTACGGTTGCCATACTTATAACCGTGAAACTCCAAGTAAAGAATGACCGCATACGCCTACTGAATGCCCCTACTGAATGCCCAATTTTCTTATGTAAGGTTTATAGGGTTTATGGTTCCGAGGCAGTATAAGGGGTTGCTTCTTAGTAGGGAGTTGGGGAATTCAAAGGGGGCTATGAGGCTTCTAATTTCCCCAATTCCTCCCCATTGCGGGCGCTGAAGATGTTTAGGGGGATCCCTACTCACGGCTTAGGGTTTAGTGTAAACCTCAACGTAGAAGCCCCAAGCCCTCAACCTAGAGCCTTGCCTAATTTACGTACAACGAGGGGCCCCCTTGCTCTTGTAACAAGAGTTAAGGGACGTAGAACCTCAGATGGGATCCTGTCAACCCAATTTCGGGTCCTCATACCTGTACTTGCAACTAGAATTTCTTGATTTGGGTAGCATGGGTTCCCCTAGCCATGAGGCTCATGAAGTATGGCTGAAGGTTGAGGGTTTCTTGGCTGCACTTAGGAGGGCAGCTATGAATTAAATTTTTGCTAGCTTATTCAGAAACCCAAGAAACCCAAAAAACGCAAAAAGGCTAAGGATCTAAAGTTACAGTAAAGTACCACAAAGCATTAAGGCTGAGGGAGTTTGAGGTTTCGGGTAGAAGCAAGGACTAGGGACTCGGCTCTCGAGCTTGGCCCCGAACCCTAAACCCTAGACCCTAAATCGAAAACCCTAAACCCTACCCCTAAATCCTAAACCCTAAACCCTTCCTCTAAACCCTAAATCCGAAAAACTCGATCCCTGAACCCTAAACCCTGAACCCTGAACCCTAAACCCTAAACCCACCCTAAACCCTAAACCCGAAACCCTGAACCCGAAACCCTAAACTCTGAACCCTACCCCTAAACCCTAAACCCCGAACCCTAAACCCTGAACCCTGAACCCTAAGCCCTAAAACCGAAAGCCTAAACCCCAAACCCGTCAAGAGGTTCGGGGCCGAGAGAGACTGCAAGCGGGAGCCTTGCACGCCTGCGCCTCCAACAGCCTCGCAAGATGGATTTCCAACATGTGGGCGTTTCCCCAACTAAGGTTTAGGGTTTAGGGTTTAGGGTTTAGGGTTTAGAGTTTAGGGTTTAGGGTTGAGGGCTTAGGGTTCAGGGTTTGATTCTTAGTCGGGAACTGGGGAATTCAGACGGGGCTACAAGGCACCTATTTCCACAAAATCCTTGCAAGGAGCTGATGAGTTCAACTCCAAAACCCCGAAATCCTAAACCCCAAACCGCCCAACGGGCTTTGAGGGGCTTGGGCTTTGAGGGCTTTTGTTTGGGGGGAGGGGGGGGGGGGGTCCTAGGCCTGGATCCAGGATCTACTTCGGGCTTGAGATGCTGGTAGGGGCTTTGGGTTGAGAGTTTGGGCTTCTTGAGGCTTTGAAGAGATTGGGGTCGAGGTTTTCGGGGGTTTAGGGTTGAGGGTTGAGGGTTTAGGGTTTAGGGTTTAGGGGCAACTTGTCATTGTACATTTGAGGCCAGCGACTTTCTCTGGTCTTCTCAGACGTCGAAGCAGCATGCAACTGCGTTGGGATGCACTAACTTGAAACCTTGAATCACTCACTAAACCCTAAACCCTAAACCTAAACCCTAATCCCTAAACCCTCAAACCTCGTCTCCTAGGCAACCGCGAGGAACCTCAATGTGCCCGTCGGGCACGTTCTGAGGCTTACGAGGCAAAAGCTTGCCGTACGACACGCTGTACCCTCAAGCAATAAGATAACAAGAACCCTACGAACCCTAAACCCTAAACCCTAAACCCTATAAACACAACCCGCTTCCCCTCCTAACAGGGCCCTGGCAGGTCAAGTGCTGAGAGGTTATATGGGAACATACGGAACCCCGAATGTGCAATTCGTAGGATTCCTTTCTACTAAGGACCCCACTAGGGTACCCCTAATTTCGGAAACCCTAAAACCATAAGCCCTAAACCCTGAACCCCTAGCCCCAAACCCCAAACCCTAAACCACAAACCCTAAAACCCCAAACCCTAAACCCGAAACCCTAGCCCTAAACCCTAAACCCTAAACCCCAAACCCTAAACCCTAAACCCCTCCATCTGGGTGCCAGCCTGTGGCCAATCTCCTTGGCTTTTTGCCGCATCTCCTTGGCCTTGTTGATGGCCATGTCCAGACTGGGCAGAAGCAGGGTTAAGGGTTTAGGGTTTAGGGTTTAGGGTTTGGGGTTTAGGGTTTAGGGTTTAGGGTTTAGGGTTTGGGGTTGGGGGTTTGGGGTTTGGGGTTTAATTCGGGTTTGGGGTTTGGGGTTTGGGGTTTGGGGGTTGGGGGTTGGGGGTTGGGGGTTGGGGTTTAGGGTTTGGGGTTTGGGGTTTGGGGGTTGGGGTTTGGGGGTTGGGGTTTGGGGGTTGGGGTTTGGGGTTTGGGGGTTGGGGGTTGGGGGTTTGGGGTTTGGGGTTTGGGGTTTGGGGTTTGGGGTTTCCCGACTACCCTCTGTACTACCCCCCCCCCCCCCCTCCCCTATGCTTCATAATCCCTAAATAGCCTTAATTACGGGTGGAACCTAGCAGGGGTAGTCTAGAAGGGGCAGCAGGGGAACCCGTGAGGCGTGATTCTTGTGGATCAGGGGAACAAGCAACCAAAACTGCAATCCCCAAACTCTGAAATCCCTGAAGCCACACAACCCCTTGTAGACCCCAAACGCAAAACCCTAAACATCATCTGACGCCTGAAATCTCGAAGGTAAGCGCAGCCCCGCACCCTACAAATTCCAAAGCCCAAACCCCGCGCCCCGGGGTTCAGGGTTTAGGGCTTAGGGCTTAGGGTTCAAGGGTTCAAGGGTTCAAGGGTTCAAGGGGTTCAAGGGTTCAAGGGGTTCAAGGGGTTCAAGGGTTAAGGGTTAAGGGTTAAGGGTTAAGGATTAAGGATTAAGGGCTAAGGGTTAAGGGTTTAGGGTTTAGGGCTTTTGAGTGTGGGGGCACAGGTCGCAACACACCAAACAGCTAAAGGCGACCAAAAAGACCAAAACAGGAGGATGGCACCCAGGGTGCCGAAAGGTAGGCGACCGCGACAAGACACTCGAAGAGGCAAAAAGGGTTTAGGGTTTAGGGTTTAGGGTTTAGGGTTTAGGGTTTGGGGTGAGTTGGTGGGGGTTTTTGGTTGAGTGTCTAGGGTTTTTGGGGGTTCGGGCTTTTGAGAGATTATCAGGCACAGGGCTGAGCCTTTGCGGGAAAGGGGGGGGGGGGGTATGAAGGCAGCTGTGTTGTTGTGAACCCTAAACCCTAAACCCTAAACCCCAAACCCCTAACCCTAAACCCTAAACACTCCAAAAAGCCCAGGCTTCGCTGTGAGGGAGCTGGTTTTCTCTGCTTCCAGGCGGCTCATCTCGCTGGCTGTAGATTTCGGCAAGGGCCATCAGGGCCTGAGCCTGGCTTCTTGGGGGGGTTTAGGGTTTAGGGTTTAGGGTTTAGGGGTTAGGGGTTTAGGGGTTAGGGGTTTAGGGGTTAGGGTTTAGGGTTTAGGGTTTAGGGGTTAGGGTTTAGGGTTTAGGGTGTAGGGCTCCCTTGAGGCCTAAGCCTGGCTTTGGGGCGTGTTTTGCTTCAGCGGGGTTTAGGGTTTCGGGATGTTAGGGTGTAGGGGTTTTTCAGGATGTAGGGATTTCGGGGCTGAGGGATTTTTGGGTTTAGAGAATTTTGGGGTTTAGGATGTTTGGGTATAGGAATTCTCTGGCTTTAGGGATTTTAGGGTTGAGGGTTGAGGGTTTATGTTTGGGGTTTGGGATTATAGGGTTTAGGGCTCCGTTTAGACACCCTACTTGATGTCAAACCTCTGGGATGTTTTGGGGTTACCTTGAGGGCTCATAGGAAGATAATGTTAAATAAGCCCTAAACCAGCCCTGAGCTAAACCGAAAAATAAGACATTTCCCAAGGGCCTACCTAGTTAAAACTTATTCCCAAGTATCCCCAAGCCCAATCTATACTGAACTTGGAACCCTAGCAACAACTGTACTTTTAGCGGTTTCTTAGGAATTATAGCACCCATACTTACACATTCTTCCCCAAGTATCCCTAAGCAATAGCAACCACCCGTCTCAAGGCCCACACAAAACGGAATGCAGAGGGACACACCCCCCTACAACCAAACCAGCAACCTAACTACAAGGAGAGGCCCTAAACCCTAAACCCTAAACCCTAAACCCTAAACCCTAAACCCTAAACCCTAAACCCTAAACCCTAAACCTAAACCCTAAACCCTATCAGAGAACCGCGATCCCTCCCTCCCCGACCCCTAAAGTGGGCGATAAGGTAGAGGTATAAGGACCCTAACTGGGTTACAAGGTAAGAGTTATGAGGATCCCAAATTGGGTTACAAGGTAGAGTTATAAGGACCCTAAAGTGGTGATAAGGTAGAGTTATAAGGACCCTTAATTGGGTTACAAGGCAGAGTTATAAGGATCCTAAATTGGGTTAGAAGGATCCAAACTAAAGTTGGATCCATTAACTATAGTTGGCATAGTAAGGGGTTTCCCTCCTTGTACTTTTCCGCACCGGGGCCCCTTGTCCTTACCTTGCCCTTGGCCTTCGTCATTGGGCCCAGGGTCCGGATAGATCTGGATCCCGGAGCCCTCCTGATTCTGGTCCACGCATAGAGCAGCCAGTTGAGGGACTCCTTAACCAATTCCGGCTGGGCTCCCCCGGCACGAGATGCACCGTCCAGACACGCTTTTGGTCCCAAGCCACGTGCCCAACTCTCGACGTAGGCGCCGCAATCCGAGCATTGAACCGGTCCTAGGGCCTGCTCCCAGAAAGCAAGGTTTTGAGTTAGCCGCTTCAGCATCACTTGGGGAGCAAATGCCCTCTTCCCAGCAGTATTTCATGTCCGCAACCAAAGCTCCAGCAAGGCCCTCCACAATCTCAGGGTTTCAGAGTGTATTCGTTCAGGGCTTTATGTGGAGGGCTCAGGGAGCTTAGGGTTCCTATAAGCCCTCAAGACCCTAAACCCTAGACCCTATAGACCCTATAGACCCTAAACCCTAAACCCTAAACCCTAAACCCTAGACCCTAAACCCTAAACCCTACAGCATACCCTCGCCCCCCTCCCGCCTCACCGATCGGATCCTCTGCCTCTATGGAGATCTCCAAGGCTTCGTCGGCCTCGTCTCCGGGGTTGCTGAACCCAAGAGGTCTAGACAGCGATGATACTTCACTGTTCTGGATAAGTGTTTATATATCTACACCCCCGTATCTATCTATCTATCTATCTATCTATCTATATGTATATATATATATACATATACATATGGCTCCTTATAACTCAAAAAGAGTGTATGTATATAATACATATATATATATATATACAAGTATATAGAGATATGTGGATCTATCTATATGTATGTCTATAGAGTGTCCTTTGAAGCAGTCCACACAGGGGTTTTGTTACTGTGCGTGGGAAGTGTTCATCTGATTGGAGAGTGTATGTGATGTGTTGTTGTCATTATGATTGAGGGGGGCGGGTGCCAAAGAAAACTTAAACTAATACTTCATGTACGTCCGTAGTGTATACTGCGGGCTTGACAAGGGCACATGGACCGTGAGGGAAGGGGAAGCAAACATTCGGTTTAAGGTTCAGACCAACACACAATGCGTGTTCAGTTTGAGGTCATGTTGAGTTGAGGAGGTTTCTTACGGGGAGTGTTTTTGGGGGTCGCTGAGGATATGCTTTGGGTTCTGAGCTTCTTAGGCTGCGGGAAGCTATTCAGAACATGACGAACACTCTATCCCCGCTGAGTTCATCCCCGTTCACTCAAAAGAATGAGCCGAGACCCAAACCCCAAACCCTATATACCCAACTGAACCGAAAACTCCCCTCGTTTAAACAATTGCAACTTCTGCTGCAATAGAAGCCAAAAGTCATGGGAACTTCCTTGAAAACTTGCCACTCCACGCCCGAAACCTTAAGTTGTGAGCCCTAAAACTCTAAATCCTCTAAATCCTAAACCCTAAACCCTAAACACCAAACCCTGAACGCTAAGGCTCCGACCATGGCCATGGCGCTGTCTAGGTTGTTATCGTTGCAAAGGCAGCCTTGACTTAGTGTTGGTTACGGTTTAGGGTTCAGGGTTCAGGGGTCAGGGGTCAGGGTTCAGGGTTTAGGGTTTAGGGGAATTTAGGGTTGAGGGTTAAGGGTAGTAAGTTGATGGCGAATTAAGGGTTTAGGGTTTCGGCTGTAGGGGTTCCGTGTCGTTTTTCTTTTTGGGATTTATGTAGGGTGTAGGGTTTGGGTTTTAGGATTTAGGGTATACGGTTTAGGCCAAAAAAACGAATCAAGGGATCCTTGTTGAATTCGATACCCTTAGACTTAAGGGTGGCAACGAAAACTCGCCCACAGTATATATCAACCCCTATTTATTTGTGCATCCTCGGTTGTAGGGTGTAGGGTTTAGGGTTTAGGGTTTAGGGTTTAGGGTTTAGGGTACGGTCTAGGCTTATAGGAACTGGCGCTGAGGGCAATAAGGGTCGTGGAATTTTGGGCACCTTAGAGGAAACACAATGCTTTGAAGTGGGAGGGAGGGGGGGGGGGGTTCCTGCTTTGGGGGGTTGTATGAATATGGCTTTCAGGGTTTAGGGCTTGTAGGGCTCATAGGGTGTTGGGGCTTAGGGCTTTAGTGTTTTGGGGCTTTGTAAGTTTCAAGGTTGCCAGCGCCTGTGGGGGGGGGGGGGAGGGGGCGAAGTGGAAAGCGCAGGAAGTAAACCCTCAACCTGAACGTGAAAAGGTTCAGGGTTCAGGGCTTGTGGTACCTACAGCGAGTATTTAGGGTTAATTTAGGGTTCAAGGTCCCGAAGCATGCGCCATAGGGGGGGATTAGTGCGGTAAGAGGGCAGGCAGATGAGACCCCACTTTTGATCTCTGTGTCTTGGGGGTGCGCTCTCGCTCCATGAGGGCAACCTGGGGCACTTCCTAAACCCTAAACCCTAAACCCTAAACCCTAAACCCTAAACCCTAAACCCTAAACCCTGGGGTATGGCCTTTTTGAGGTCGGGTTTCGGGCTTAGGGTCTTAGAGTTTTGGGGGGTTTCGGGTTTAGGCTTTAGGACTCCAAGAACTCTCGTTTCTTAGGGGGGGTGGGGAGCCTTCGTGGGAAGCAGTAGACCCTAAACTCGAATGGGCCGCAACCCTGCACCTGAAATCCTAAACCCTAAACCCTAAACCCTAGACCCCAAACCCTAAACCCTAAACCCTAAATCCTAAACCCTAAACCCGAAGCCTAGACCCGATAAACCAAGGAGGCTTGGGTCAAAGCCAGCTGCCACGAGCAAGCACGAGGCCTGGCCATAAGGCGTTTGGAGTTTTTAGGATTCTCCTAGTCCCTTAGCAAAAGGAGCTCCTAAACCCTAAACCCTAAATCCTTAAAACCTAAAACCCTAAAACCCTAACCCCTAAATCCTTAACCCCTAAACCCTTAAAACCTACCCTAAAGCCTAAAACCCTAAACCCCTAAACCCTAAACCCCTAAACCCCTAAACCCCTAAACCCCTAAACCCCTAAACCCTTACATCCTAAAACCCTAAACCCTATCAACTCTGTACGACGTGAAACCGAATTTCGAAGCTTTAAACCCTGAACTGATCATCCTCAGCTCCCAAGCCGCTAAATCCTAACGCCTGAACCCCAATTCAGGGTTTAGGGCTTTCAGGGTTCAGGGTCAGGGTTCAGGGTTCAGGGTTCAGGATTCAGGGTTTAGGGTTTAGGGTTTAGGGTTTAGGGTTTAGGGGTTTTCAGGGTTTAGGCTGCAGGGTCCTAGGGTTAGGGTTTTGCGGTTTGGGGCTGTGGCTCCGTGGTTTCAGGTTCTGGGGATCCCTGAAGACTCTAAACTAAAGCTCCGAAGCGTACTGGGCCTTCCACCGGCTGTTGATGGGGTGCGCTATATTCCTAAAATAGTATCATGCTACAGTGTCCCTCCCCCCACCCCTTTGCTCTAGACCCTAAACCCTAAACCCTAAACAGTGAACCCTGAACCCTTAACCCTACACCCTAAACCCTAAACCCTCAACCCTAACCACCATAAGCCGTGAATCCCATGCCCTGCATCCTACGCAAGCTAGACACCCTGCAAACCCTATAAACCCATAAGCCCTAGAAACCGTGCAAACCCCAAACCCCAAACCCCAAACCCTAAATCCTATAAGTACACACCAAAGCCAATCTCTACAAGCCCTCCCAGACCCAAACCACCTGTGAATGTGGGCGGTCCCTGTTAGGGGCCTTATGTTAAGGGTGCCGTACTGTGTACTATCTGGGGTTTAGGGTTTAGGGTTTAGGGTTTACAGAGCTTAGGGCTTATATAGGGCTTCGGGCTTAGGCCTAAGGGCTGAGGGCAAAGGGCTTAGGGTCTAGAGTTCAGGGTCAAGAAGAAGGGACCCCCAGTTTAAAGAAGTACCCTAGGATGCTCAGTAACCTAGGATTAAAGAGGGCACCCTTTTTGCTTGAAGCGGTTTAGGGTTTAGGGTTTAGGGTTTAGGGTTTAGGGTTTAGGGTTTAGGGTTTAGGGTTTAGTACTACTGGGCATACTAGTACCCCCTAAACCCTAAACCCTAAACCCTAAACCCCAATTTACAGAACTACCCAGGTAGGGTCTCAGGTCTACTCTGCACCTCCTTGTGGCGATCCCCCAGCTGCTGGTAGACCGCCTTCTGCTCATTGGCGGCCTGTCGAGAGTTTCGGGTGTCGGGTACCCTAACCCTAAACCCTAAACCCTAAACTCAGAAATCAGAACCCAAAACCCTAAACCCTAAACCCCGGTTTTTTCAAGAACTTCCTTGTCTTCAGGATTCTTAAGGTTCAGCGTTCCTAAGAATTAGGCTCAAAAATAGCCCAAAAAACTTGTATGGTATGGACATTGGTCCAATCATGCTCTTAGACAAAAGTCCTTGAGCCTTAGGGTACCTAAACCGCAAACCCTAAACCCTAAGCCCTAAACCCTCCACCCTAAACCCTTAAGGGTTTTAAGGAGCAACGAGGGTGAGAAGGGTTCATGTCCCAAACCCTACCCATGGGTTCCCCTACTACCACCCCACCCCTCTAGACTCCCCCCCCCTAGGTTCCCCTCATAAGTAAGGCTATTTGAGCATACTTAAGCCTACTAAGGATATTTAAGGGAGGAACTTACCAAAGGGTTTTAGAGAAGGGGGTAGTAGGGAAACCCCTGATACGCAAACATGCAAAAATGCCCCCGAAGCGCAGAGAAGCCCCGCCAGCCCAAACCATAAAACCCTCAACCCCAAACAGTTTGGGCCTAATCCCTAGACACTGAACCCCTAAACCCTAGTTCCTACCTAAATCCCCCAAAGCCCAGAGCCCAAACCCTAAACCCCAACCCCTAACCCTAAACCCTAAACCCTAAACCCTAAACCCTAAACCCTAAACCCTAAGCCCTAAGCCCTAGACCCTAAACCCTAGACCCTAAACCCTAAACCCCTAAACCCCTAAACCTAAACCCTAAGCCCTAGCCCTAAACCCTAAACCCCTTAACGCCCATGCCCCGGAGGCCTGCGCGGCTCCCTGGAAGTCTTCCTTCTTGATCCTTAGGGGCCGAACTTCTTGAGGTGTCGGGCTTTCATGAGGGTTTAGGGTTTAGGGTCTAGGGTCTAGGGTTTAGGGTTTAGGGTTTAGGGTTTAGGGTTTGGGGTTTGGGGTTTAGGGTTTAGGGTTTAGGGTTTAGGGTTTCGGGTTTAGAGTATGAGGTGTAGAGATTAGGAGGTTTATTTATGGGTAGTTCTCCAGATTAGGGTCACTTTGGGGGTCCTTCTTTCACAGGCGCTGTGCTCCATATAGGACCGAAAACCCGATAATTACCGAATTTGGAGAACTACCCTTGTAGGGTAGAGTTTAGGTAAACAAATTCCTGAGAGCCTACATCCAAAACCCAAAGCTCCCGTAACCTGCAGCCATAACCCTACACCCTAAACCCTGATCCCTAATCCCTAAACCCTCCCCCCCCTCCAAACCAGTACCGGGGTTCTCGACCATTCAGGCTTCGGGAATTGCAGTGGTGGGGAGGGCCAGAACTGCATGCTCAAGGGAAGCATGAACTCGAAAACTTTGGTATGGAATTATAGGGTTTAGGGTTTAGGGTTTAAGGTTTAGGGTTTAGGGATTGGGGCTTAGGGTTTAGGACTTTGGGGCTTTCGCGTTCCGGAGCCTGGGCGGCAGCCAAGGCTCTTGACTTGGACCAGGCAGCTGAGCACGGAGGCCTTGCAAGGGAATCCAACTTCTTCATATCTTTGGTTTTTTTTTTTGGGGGGGGGGGGGGGGGTAGGGTTTCGGGTTAGGGCTTAGGGTTTAGGTTTAGGGTTTAGGGTTTAGGGTTTGGGGTTTAGGGTTTAGGGTTACATGGGCCCTTCAGGTCCCTTACCTCCTTACAGGGGTTCTGAAGCATGGGCCCTTAGGTTGTCCAGGGTGTGCAAGGGATCCCCTTTTGTAAGTGACTTTAGAGGCCCCTACTAAGGGAATATGCAACTGCCCTGAGACTGAATCAACACCCCAAGCACTAGACCCTGACAGGGCTGAAAGGGCTTGGCTTATAGGGCTTGTAGGGCTGCTGATGGTTGTAGGGCTTACAGGGCTTATGGGGCTTAGGGTATAGTTTCGTAATCTTTAAACCCTTATTATGCATCTGAAAGAAATCACGATGAATCGCGATTGTGCTGTAGCAGAGCCCAAGCCCAGAAGTCTAGCTCAACCGTACCAGGTCTCTTTGCCGTCGGAGTACGCATGAGGCTGCTGTGCCAGTACGACGGCCAAGGAGTCGCCCATGGCCAGTGTCTTAAGCTCCAGGTAGCAGTGGCCGTGTAGCCCAGGGTCGGAGGCTTCTCAAGAATTGTTCATCGAAAGATAGGCCGATGCGGTTCCGGCACAGCCGGAAAGTGTAGTAGAATTCACACAGGTCGTCAAAAGACAGCTCGAGGTACTCGTCTTTCGGAGAGAGATTTGAGGCACACCTTCGGGCCGATTGTTCCGGCAACGGGTAAAAAGTTACACCGAAGGGTTCCGGGTTCAGGATCAACATGTCCATGTCTTCGTCCTTGGGGACGGCGAAAAGACCAACAGTCTCGTCTCTCCGGACAGCGTCGGTGGGGAAGATGCCCAGGCAACCACCTGTGTGTCAGCCTGTGTGTCAGATGGCGGCCAACTTCAAGAGTTCGGCTTACCCCACAACACTTCGCCCGAAGCAATTAGGCAGCTAAGGTCGGAGCCTACCAAAGGTTTAGGGTTTAGGATGTATTCATGACCACCCACTTAGGTAAACCAGGCTCCCTCCAACCTCTATTGGTTAACAGGCAAGAGGGTCAATTTTTCGGTGACACCTGTAACCCTGCAGCCTAAAACCCACAACAAGCGATAAATGACCCAAGCTCACAGTTAACCGAAACCCTAAAGGCAAGACCCCAAACTCCGCAATTCTCAGCAACCCTATATAGAATTCGAACCGGAAAAGACACACAAACAAAAGCCTAAAGCAACCTAACCCCACTCTCACAAATACCCTTAACAAGCAACACCACACGCAAGAACTGGTTCATAGTTGGGATAGTAATAGAAATTTAACATCTTATTCTTTTTGAGTTTAAGTACCCTTAAAAATGTAAAATGTTATCCCACTATGACATAGAGAAGGTTGTTCATGGGACGTGGCTTTCTGCGCCAAGCCAAGAGCCTGCCGAGATGAGCGCCCAAACCCTGACAACACTCCACACAAGTGTGTACACGCAACCCTAAACCCCGAAGCCAAATCCTGAACCCTAAAGCCAAGTAACCCTAAACCTTACACCCAAAGCCTAAACCCCAAACCTCAATAACCTCCCAAACCCTAAACCCTAAACCCTAAACCCTAAACCCTAAACCCTAAACCTCAATCACCTCCTAAAACCCTAAAACCTAAACCCTGAACCCGAAACCCTAAACCCTAAACATCCCTAAACCCTACCTAAACCCCAAAGCCTAAGCCCAAAACCCTCAAACACCCTCCTAGAAGCCACCGCAAGCCTCTCCAATTCGATCTCCTGCCACCTGATAAGCCAGGGCAGCCTGCGTAACCGCGGGGGGACAAAAGTAGGGTTTAGGGTTTAGGGTTAGGTTTTAGGGTTTAGGGTTTAGGGTTTTAGGGTGTTAGGGTTTAGGGTTTCGGGTTGAGGGCTGACGGGTTTAGGGTTTAGGGTTCAGGGCTTTGGCATGTAGGGTTGAAGGAGTTAGGGCTTCGGATTTAGGATTGTCGGGTTCAGAGCTTTGCAGGGTTCAGGGTTGAAGGGTTGAGGGTTTAGGGTTGCAGGGTTCAGGGTTGAAGGGTTTAGGGTTTAGGGTGTAGAGTTGAAGCGTTCAGGGCTTTGCAGGGTTTAGGGTTTAGGGTTGAAGAGTTTGGGGGTTGAAGGGGTCAGGGCTTTGCAGGGTTTAGGGTTGAAGGGTTTAGGGTTTTGAGGGCCTTTGCTCTGAGATTAGGGTACGGGATGCTGTTTTCGGCTGTGGGAGTTTTCGGGCCTTTGCGGCTTTGCATGGTTTAGGGGTTTAGGGGTTCAGGGTTTTCGGGTTCGAGGGTGCAGGGTTGAAGGAAAGTAAGGTTTAGGGTGTTTAGGGTTTCTAGGGTGTAGGGTTGAAGGGTTTAGGGATTCAGGGCTTAAGGTTCTCCAGGGTGTAGGGTTGAAGGGTTTAGGGGTTCAGGGTTTCTAGGGCTTCGTAGGGCTTAGGGGTTTAGGGTTTTCAGGGTTTCTCGGGTGTAGGGTTGAAGGGTTTAGGGGTTCAGGGCTCGTAGAGTTTCTAGGGTGTAGGCTTGAGGGGCTTAGGGGTTAATGGCTTTTTGCGTCTCTGGGCTGTAGGGTTGAACGGTTTAGGGGATTAGGGTTTTAGGGTTTCTTGGGTGTAGGGTTGATTTAGGCTTCCTGCAGGCTGTAGGATGCTGAGTCATTCTGGCGGTTGCCGAGCGTGCATATGATGGTTAAGAAGGCCACGGGGCATGCCACGGCTTCCGCGAACTGCCAAATCGCGGCCATGGAGTAGGGACACGCCCCGCCTCTACGTGGAAAGCCGCTCAGCTCGGCTCCTTCTCGGGTGTGGCGGTGCGGGTGTGTGCGGACGCCACCGCCTCGGTTGCTCTTGGCTCCCACGAGTAGCTTGTGAATGGCGGTGAAGCGCGTGCCCCATAAGTCTGGGAGTTCTTCGGCAGATGTGGCCCAAAAGGCTGCCACACCGGATCCAGGCACTCTGAACCCCTACAGCTCATTGCCTGGATATTACCCATGTCTAGTCTGGGGGTTCCGAAAAAGCCGCCATGTAAACCAAAAAACCCTGTATAAAGCCTAAACCCTAAACCCTAAACCCTAAACCCTAAACCCTAAACCCTGTATAAACCCCAAGCCCGAGCTGGTGACCATTTCACGCAGTCCAATGGGCGAGGATGACGAGGAGCGGATGCCACAACAGCGTTGTCGGGGACTGGGGCTTCAGGGTTTACCTTAAGAACCCAAAACATACTTTTTTTGTAGTTTCCTAAGAATCCTAGAAGGGGTTTAATATTCATAACCCACCAACAAAAGTAGGGCTTTGGGTTCTTGAGGTAGGGTTTGGGATTTCCAACGTTTTGGGTTCAAACTTCAGCTTTCGGGCTTAGGAGCCCTAAACCCTAATTAAACCCTAAACCCTAAACCCTAAACCGTAAACCCTAAACCCTAAACCCCACCAGTTTCTTGCTTAGAGCGGAAAAAAACTTACCAAGGCGGTGGTGCCAACCAAAGCCACAACTGACGACCTCACCCGAGCCCGTAAGCCCCTTCGATCCCTGCTGCAAGATGCTGAAGATTTACAGCCTTAAACTCTAAACCCTATAAACCCCAAACCCTGCCAGCTTTGGGGTTCAGACTTCAGGTTTCGGGCTTAGTAGCCCTAAACCCTAAACCCTAAACCCTAAACCCCAAACCCTAAACCCTAAACCCCAAACCCTGCCCTCACTCCGCCTGGCTGCAGGCCTCTTGAGCATCTTTGATGGCTCCCCTGTCTTCCGTCGAAATTCCAGGGCTTTAGGGTTTAGACCTAAGGGTTAGGGTTTAGGTTTAGACTTCAGGGTTTAGGATTTCAGGGGATTGGGGTTTCTTAGGGGTTTGGGATGCGAGGGTTTGGGGTTCGTCGGGGTTTAGGATTGTAGGGTCTAGAAGCTTAAGGATTTTAGGGGCTTGGGATTTGAGGGGCTTGGGGTTTCTTGGGGGTTCAGGGTTTTAGGCCAGAAGAATTAGAATAGGGTCCTGGGTGGGTATTCTAGTATATTCCTAAAGGGGCCATAAGGAAAGACTATTCTAACTTATGCCGACCCCTATACTACCCAGGGTGCGGGCGCCGCTTATCAAGGAGGAGACCAAGTTGCAGACAAACCTTTCGGGGTGCAGGGTGTGCGGGCCCACCCGCAGCTCTTGGTCGGGTTCGGGGTGTAGGGTTTAGGGTTTAGGGTTTAGGGTTTAGGGTTTAGGGTTTAGGGCTTAGTTTTTGCATAGTGTTTTGGGGGCTTTGTGGCTACTAGAAGCCTGCTACTACACGGCAGGCCTATCCCGACGAGTCGCAAGTCCCTAGATTGAGAACTCCAACAGTCAAGATCGTGCTTAACAGGGGGTTTAGGGGGTTTAGGGTTCAGTGTTTAGGGTTTGGGGTTGGGAAGTTCCCCCTTATTCGAACAGTCCTTAATAGGGATTTAGAATAGGGAGTACGATAATTCCTATTAAGGACTGGTAGTACACGGGACACACACACACAGGGTTTAGGGCTTAGGGCTGTTCGGGTTGAGGGAGTTGCTCAAAGTGCTTGTCCCCAAAACAAGCACAGGGCAGGCTCCCTAGGTCTGATTCGCCTTTGAGCGGAATCCTATTGCATAGTCCATCCCTTTAAACGCCCTTTAGAAGAATCCCCCCCCCTCCACATTTTAGAGTCTAGCGCTTAAGGTTGGGTGGAAAGGGTTTTGGGTTCAGGGTTGAGCGTTTTGGGTTTAGGGTTTGAGGTTGTAACGGTGCAAGGGTGCGAGGGTTTAAGGGCTTCGGGTCTAGGATTGAGGGTTTAAGGGTTTGGGGGGAAGCAGTCCCTGAACATGAAAACCACAAGTTCAAAAACTCTGAACACTGAGCTCCATCCCTCCGTCCCTCCCCATGGCTAAGGGTTTAGGGTTTAGGAGTTTAGGGTTTGCTTTGTGGCTAGGGTGCAACGTTTAGGTTTCGTACCTAGGGATAGTGCGGTTAGAATAAATCTTCCCTCACCCCTCAATCCCAAAATCAGGCCTAAGCCCCTACACCCTATGCCTCCCAATGCCTAAGTGCAGAGTGCTGCAGCCTTAAACTCTAAACTTCGCAAACCCCCAACGTTTAACTTGCTGCAGTCTCTAAACGCTAAAGCCAGACTTGTAAACCCCAACCCTAATTTCTGCAAAAAGCACAACAAAACCGTAAACACCCTGAATCCCAAACCCTAAACCTGGCTACAACAGCAGCGGCCTCTGAAGCAGTGCAAAAGCCACCTCCTTGGCGACCATACCATCCAGCCTGGTTCAGCGCACAGGCGTCAGAGCGCAAAAGATCTTCGCAACACATCCCCCCCCCCCCCCCCCAAACATTGGGGATGTTCCCCTGTATACTAGCAGTCCTAAACCCTAAACCCTAAACCCAAAACCC
Organism: Symbiodinium natans; assembly: GCA_905221605.1. Classification (NCBI taxonomy): domain Eukaryota; class Dinophyceae; order Suessiales; family Symbiodiniaceae; genus Symbiodinium; species Symbiodinium natans. Next base: position 79,839 of record CAJNDS010002415.1, read on the forward strand.
TGAACCCTATAAGGATTATAACAGCGCGTTACTAGAATCCCTATTCAGGACTCCTAAGTTGTCAGCTCCCAAAGCCTGGACCATTCTAGGCCCAACCCCACATGCCTCAAAGCCTGAGCCCTATACTGGCCATCACGACAGTAAGCGATAGAGTTTGGGGTTTAGGGTTTAGGGTTTAGGGTTTAGGGTTTAGGGTTTAGGGTTTAGGGTTCCCTAAGCCCTAAGCCCTAAACCCTAACTCCTTGAACCGAGAACTAAACGGCCCTCAGGCTCTGAAATTTTACCCCTAAACCCAACAAGACCTAGCAGAAGAACGAACGTGTTCACGCTTAGCCTACCCCAAGCCCTAACCCTAAACCCTAAACCCGAAACTCTAAACCCCACGCCCTAAATGCTGAACCCCAAAACCCCCTACCCCACCTCAACACCCCAAATCAGTTGAATCAGAAGAAGTAAACCCTGAAAACCCTCAACCCTTAACCCTCAGCCCTCAGGACCTAAACTCAAAACCCTGAACTCAACCCTAAACCCAAAACCCAAAACCCTAAACCCAAAACCCTAAACCCACATCCCCAAACCCTAAACCCTAAACCGACCCCTTAAGCCCTTTGCCAGCCTACGGTCTCCCAACTCGCCGCAGAGCGCTTTCGCCTCGAAGAGGCTGAGGGCTGTTTTTGGGGGGTTTAGGGTTTAGGGTTTAGGGTTTAGGGTTTAGGGTTTAGGGTTTAGGGTTTAGGGTTTATTGTTCAGGGTTTGGGGTTTAGGGTGTTTACGATTTTAGGGGATTCTGCAATTAGGTGTACCTTATTGGGCCCCTTATTGTAAGGGAATCCTACTTTTGGGGGATAATATATATATATATATGTATATATGTATGTATTGGGGTTCCTCTTTTTCGTAAACCCCCAGTCTAGCTTAGTTGCTGAGTTCCTAAGCCCCCCAAAAAAGTGTACACTTTCAGTTCTATAGGGGGTTATAGTATCCCAAAGAGTGTAAAGTGTGCTCACTCAGCTACTAGGTTAGGGTGTTTAGGGTTTAGGTTGGGGTTTTATGCGCTCGATGAGGTCGCGCGCTGGTACGCGCGCAGTAGTATGCAGCACATGCCGCTTTCAGGGGCCTCCCAGAAAAGGCTTTGGGTTCCGGGTTGAGGGTTTTAAGCCCCAAACCCCCTAAACCCGAAATCATGAACCCTGAACCCTGAAGCCTAGCCAGACTGAAACCCAAAGTATGAAAAACTCTACCCTCTCCGAACTCCCCGAATTCGTTTAACCCTCATACCTGAACCCTTAGTTGCTGAGCACCCTGGCCCAAAAAAGGTTAACCTTTCAAGCCTGGTAGGAGTTTAAAAGCCCCAAAAGGTTAAAGGTCACTTGGAGGTTCATGGTACTTACTAACCATTTATGACTGTACTTATAACTGTACTTGTAACCATAGTAGGGCACTTAAGGGGCTTACAAGTGGGTTATAAGTACAGATATAACTGGTTAATAAGTACCATGAACCTCCAAGTATCCCTAAACCCTGAACCCTAAACCCTAAACCCTAAACCCTAAACCCTAAACCCCTCAGCCACTAAGGAACCTTAAGCCCGCGGAGAATGTTTGGGCAGGACCTCACCTTCGCCCCAACTTGAGGGTTCAGGGGTTGATGCTTTAGGGTTGGTAACCCTAAACCCTAAACCCTAAACCCTAAACCCTAAACCCTAAGGCCTGAGGCCTACTAGGCCTGATAGGCCTAATAGGTCTAATAGGTCTAATAGGCCTAACAGGTCTAATAGGGTTTAGGGTTTATAGGGCCTAAGTTTTACAGGGCGAGAGAAGCATCCCAGTGCCTCCTCCAGGACCTTCTCTGCCTCATCACCGTCCTCGCGCGCACTGTACACAGCAGCCATGGCGGCCAACCTGAGTTTGTCACCACCAGGATAGGGGTGTAGGGGTTTAGGGGGGGTTTCGGGGTTTAGGGTTTAGGGTTGAGGGTTGAGGGCTGAGGGTTTGGGGGTTCTTTATGTTCCGATCAACTTTGATAAAGGTGGGTTTCGGCGTGACCATCAACTTAAAACCCCTAATCCCCAAAACCCTGACGACCCCCCACCTCCCCTCTCCCCGAAACCCTAAACCCCAAAACGACCTCAAACCTCGGAACCCTCGATCTTAGCGTCTGCTGAAGGGGCTTAGGGAGTAGACACAACCTCTCACGAGATTCTTATCGGGCAAAACAAAAGCAAGGATTGGGTTGACAGGGTGGAGAGCCTTGACATTCAGCAGTGGTTTCCCAATACAACCCCTCTATCAACAAAACATGAACTATCCCCGAACCAGCCCTGTACCCTCAAGTACCCAAATACACCGGCTCCGATATTCCACAAAACCAAAATCCTAAACCTTAATTTTCAGTTGTTTGGGGTTTCTGCGTTGAGGCTTCGGGGTTCTAGGTTGGGCCGCTAGGGGTAGGGGCCCTTCATTTGGGTGCCATTTAAAAACTACTTATACACACTATACATTGTGATCCCTATAAACAAGTGTAAGGGACCCATACTCAGGGCCCATGGCTCCAACTCTAGACAGGGTGTAACTTGGGATGTTCCCCCTTTACAGTCCTTAACAGGGATTCCAATAGGGAGCTACTATAACCCTATGAAGGGCAAAAGTCCTTAATAGGGATTTTCATGGGGGGGAGGGTTCTATAGTTCCCTATGAAGGACTACTTTGGTATAAGGGGGAAGGTGGCAGCGCCTAAACCCTAAACCCTGAACCCTAAAGCCTAAACCCTAAACCCTAAACCCTAAACCCTAAACCCGAAAACTACTGAGCATCTCTAAACCGAGGATGCCACATCAGCGTCTGCTCCTTCCTGGCCCGCGACAGTAGCTCTGCAATAACCAGAGTAGTGGCGTCTTGAGGGTTTAGGGTTTAGGGTTTAGGGTTTAGGGTTTAGGGTTTAGGGAGCCCAAGAGCAACCTAGGAATAAGAAGAAGGGCGCCCTTCCTGGTTTGAAGGTTCATAAGGGAAGCTCAGCCCTATCAAGAAGGGAAGAAGGGCCTACTTCGGGTCCTAGCACCAGCCGCGGGCTGGGCGAGCTTCATGTTCAAGTAGGGGCACCAGAAGGTCTATGTAAACCCTAAAATCCCACAGCCCCTAAAACCCTGCATCCCCTCAACCCTAAACCGCATGTCCCCCAAAGGATGCATGTACCCAGCAGATAATGCCACCCTAGGCCATTTTGGCCTTTAGGGCCGTTTAGGCCTTTAGAGCCTTTGGATTCTGTGGGGTCTGGGGGATTTAGGGTGTTAGGGATTGAAGGTTTAGGGCCGATACACTGCCATGGCACTGTCCACCCTAAACCCTCAACCCGACAACTTCAATTCATTCAGGGTATATAAGGGCAAACCAAGGATAAGGGTTACAGTGGGTCTAGGGGAGAAATGAGCCTAGATTTAGCAAAATAGCACGAGGCAGGTGCCCTTTTGTAGTGGGGGTTCTCCAAAACAAGAGACTCGTTCGTCCCATGGTCCATGGCTTTAAGGGGCCGTCAGAATAACGCACAATATAGGGTTTAGGGTGCAGGGTGTAAGGCTTCGGAGCTAGCTTACCATTTCCAGCCCTGATCTTCGTTTTCCTTGGCGGCGTGCTGCAGCTCTGACACGAATACCTGCATCTTAGAACTTGCCGCATACCGGCCAGCGCTAGACTCAGGAGCAACAGGCTTGCAATTTAGTTTTCTCATTACCCCGAGAATGAGGAGTGCGCCGTTTGTGTTCTGTTTAAGGTGGATTCTAGGCCGTGTCTAAACTCCACTTGAACCCTAAAGCCTAAACAACAGGTGAAAAGAGGCGCTTCGTGGCATCCTGGCAATGATCCTTGAGGGGACTAAAGGATTGCAATGGTATGTTTAGGGCTCAAGCTTTGGATTTCTTTAGGAGTTAGGCTGGGTAGGCTGTTTTGTTTTGTTTAAGGTTTTTTGTGTTCAGGGCTTTAGGACCATAAACCCCAAGCCCTCACCCCTAAACCCCACAACCAGAGTTCACACAAACGGTTCTTGCTATCGGAAGATGTCCTGACTTTGGGATGTTCCCCCCTGATACTAGCAGTCCTTCATAGGGATTGTAGTACCCCGAATCCCTATCAAGGACTGTTGGAATAGGGGGGAACATCCCCTATAGCCCGAAGACGCCCTAAAACCAAAAAAGCCGACTTAGTGCATCTGCCCTAAACCCTAAACCCTAAACCCTAAACCCTTAACCCTTAAACCCTAAACCCTAAACCCTAAGCCCTGCGAAACCCCGACTCCTAAGCCCCCCGCTCCAGGGGATTTGGGTGGAGGCTTTGAAGCCTCCCCAACAGTTTCTTCGGGGCTGTTGCAATACACCAGGAATCTAGAATAGGGGGTGTAGGGGTCTAGGGGTTTGGGTTTAGGGCTTAGGGTTTAGGGCTAAAGGTTGGGATGTCCCCCCTTATGCTCACAGTCCTGAATAGTGCCCGCGATTGTCATCCCTGTAACGCGAGCCGCCCAAATTCGGGATGTTTTTGTTTTTGCTGTGGGGCTGCGCACCCTGAGCCCTAAAGACCTAAAGCCTAAAGGCCAAACCCTAAGAAACACATCCCGATATTACCCTTATGAGCAAGAATCCTTTTTACTTTTTTTTTGGGGGGGGGTGCTGAAGCAACTAGTAGTACTCCCTAACTCCCGAAGCCCTTCATCAAGGCGCCTTGGTCCAGCGAAGGGAGGAGGGCGGCTTGCAGGCAAGAGCTTGCTCGGCTCTGCTATAAACAGAGGGGCCGGTTCAAACTTCTAGGACCTTTCCGGGGGTTCCTGTACGAAAGTAACAATCCCACAACCCTAAACCCGAAAAACCTCAACCGTAATGGTCACACGACAAACCCTAAACCCTAAAACCAAAACATTAAGCCCCAATTAAGGCCGCAAACCCCTATAAGTTCGAACCCAAGGTTAGGGCTCAGGGCCCAGGGCACCGCTTTTAGGCCGAAACCCTAAACCCTAAACCCCAAACCCCAAACCCTAAACCCTAAACCCTAAACGTTTAAGGTCTAGGTGTCCCGAAGGCAGATCGGCCCCTCAGATGCGAGACTTTGCAACACAGAGCTCTTCGCTGGCACTTGTTTTGCAGACCCCTGACCCGGGAGTGGACCCGGAACGGCTTTCTGGTTTATGGGGTTAGGGCTTGGGCTTTGTGTCGGGGGTCGGGGGGGCTCTGGGCTTTAAACTTCGGGAAGGGGTTCAAGGTTCTAGGTGCTTAGGGTTTAGGCTATGCTTAGGGTTTGCGTAGGGAATCAGAGATTTAGGAATTACATAGGGTGTTTGGGGTGGTCAGCGCAGGGACTGGAGAGTTTCGGGTATACCTTATCCTGCACCCGAGGCCATTCGAAAACCCCTAGTCGGATTGTTGGAGAGGTGGCCTACACAAAAGTAGGTTTTGGGTTAAGGTCAGCAGTACTTCTAAGGCCCGGGGTATGTCTTCTTATGACTTCAGGGTTTATATCTTATAGGGCTTAGGGCTTAGGGTTTTTGGGTTAGTTTAGGGTTTCGGGATGATGATGACAGCCAAATCAATTAAGCCCGAGTCCCTCTCGCAGGTATCTGCAATCCACGTCCAGTCCGAACGCTTCGCGCCATTGCATATGTGGAGCTTGTGCCCACTCGGCGATAATGCACGGAGAGCTTCGGCTGCATCCGATTACCCTAAACCCTAAACCCTAAACCCTGAGCCCTAAACCCTAAACCCTAAACCCTGAACCCTAAACCCTAAACCGCTTCTCGACCCCAAAAGCCGCTTTAACGGGCATGCAGTGCCATGTAAGGGTTTACGAAAACGGGGGACCCCCAGAATAAACCCCCAAATAGTGGGATCCCCTTATAGTAAGGACCCCAATAAGGTACCCCTAACATCGTAAAACCCCATATCGCCTTTCTCGTGGAGATAGGTTCCCCTCCCCTACTTTGGAGTAGACCCTGGAAAACAAGTATATAAGTAGCGACAATAGGAACCCAGAACCACTCTAAACCCTAAACCCTAAACCCTAACCCTACACCCTTAAACTAGAGTACTCCAAACCCAGGCCTCCCCCTGGTCTTGGGAAGCTTTTGCATCGACCGAAGCCTGTAACTATCAGCCAGAACCACAAACCGCAAAAGCCACTAGGGTTTAGGCTTTAAGGCCCTTAGCCCTAAGCCCTAAGCCCTAAACCCTGAGGCCTAAGCCCTGAGCCCTAAGCCCTATCGGTTTTACCTCAACACGAGCGTCTCTCTGGCGATCGGACCCGGCCGAAGTTGAAACCAAAATCAATCCTAGCGTGGCAGCTCCTGGAATAAGGTATGACAGACACGGATGTTCACGCAGCCAACATGTTCTCTCAAAGGCAAGCCGTTGACCCTGTTAAGCTCTCAGCATCCTAAAACCTGAGCCCTAAACCCTAAAGCCTCTTTCTGAAACCCTAAGCCGTACCCTAAACCATCCTAAGCCCTAAGCCTTAAACTATCCTAAGCTAAGCCCCAAAACCCTAAACCCCAAACCCTAAGCAAAACTTACCCCCGGGAGCTGCTTTTCGCAAACCGATGTGCTTTGGCAACGATGAGCTGTTGCTGTCGTTTATAGGGTCTTCAAGGGAGGGGGTTCATGGGGGGTTAGGTACCTACGCAAACTTAGGGAGCCTTGGGGAAGTGGGAAGTATTAGGGGGTCTTGGGTTATAGAAAACCCTACACCCTAAAACCCCCCCTTCAACCCCCCCTCCCTTACGGACCCTATGAGGCTTTTTTTTCAGATTCACAGAGAGGGCTCCAGAATGGAAGATAGGCAGGGGGATGGCAGGCTTAGGGTATAGGGTTTAGGGTTTAAGCTTTCTGTGAAACTTGCACACCTACTTGGTGGATTACTCAGATCCACACTTGTTCTGCAAACGCACTGTAGAGCACAGCCGAGAGGGAACTTGCTTTTGCCCGTTTCTTGTCAGTGGGTTTCAGCCTAAGTTGTCATCAAGCAGCGCTTGGATGATTGTGCGCGTAAGCGCGCTTGGCGCGCTTGTTTGGGGTGAGCATTTTGTAAGGTACTAGAGGAGACACTGGTGCGTTTTTCCAAGTCCCTGAAACGCACGGCTTGCACGGAAACCTCCAACTTGTAAGTTGCTAAAATCATGCATGGGAATGTCTGGTCTGTGGTGCGTTTGGGGTGGTGGCAAAAACGCACTGAGCTCTTTTTCTCGGCGATTCGCACCGTGTACCCCAATCCAGCTGGTCCAGGCCAAGTCCTGGTGGAGTTTTGATATGCATTGCTGGTTGTTTGGGGCACCCCCAACATGCGTTTCAGAGGGTTTTTAAAACGCACAGCTGAGGTTTGGGGATTTCAGGTTTTGGGTTGAATGCCTTCGCGCAGCTTTGGTTTTTGGCTTGGGGGCTTAGGGCGGCGACTATAGAGTTGCTTAATTAGAGACAGGGCTTCCAAAAAAATATGTGACCTGAGTCCCAGAACCCCCCCAAACAAAATGGGTACCTGGCCGGGGAGGCGGGATGGGTTGGGGGGAGGCCCCAAACACAGCTGCGCACACGACACAACGACAGAAGGGTAAAAAAACAACGAACTGGGTCCGGCCAGGTGGGGGCGGGATGGGTTGGGGGGAGACCCCACACAGCAACCCCACGCAACCCTGGCAAGGTGTAGGGGTTAAGTTTGCTACGTTTTGGGACACCCCAGAAACGCACACCCAGCAAGAATTGGCTAGGGGTTGTAGGGGTACGAAGCTATGCGTTTTGCAGGGCTTTAAAAACGCACAGCTGAGGTTCTGGGGATTTCGGGTCTAGGGTGAGGACTTGTGGACAGCTTGCAGCTCGCACAATCTTCTTGCTGCGGAGCGCGGAAAGGTCTAAGCAGCAATGCGGACATTGCTGCGCACAGCACGGCTTCGGCCTGCTGTTTGGGGCCCCTAAACCCTACACCTGTAGCCCTAGCTGAACCCTGCCCGAAAAGTGCCCACTATACACAGGCATGTAAACGCGTTGCGCGCATGCCTCTCACAAGCCTACGAGGTCCGCGCTTCTGGTCTCAGGAGCTTAAGGGGTTTAGGAGGAGTTTAGGTATATTCCCCGAGTTGACCGTCTCGGGCGCGTCTGTCGTGGCTGAACAGAAAAGGCTAGTTCAAAGTTCGGATTTTCGCAGGCTTACGCCTACCCTCAGGCTTTGCTGGCTTGGAAGACGACGACGGAACCTCAGGGGCCTTCTTGTCAGCCCGACGTTTTTTGGTCTCAGGCTTCACAGACGTGCAAGACGATGGCACCTCAGGGGCCTCAGCAACGCGCACAGCTTCCTCAACCGCACGCTTCTTGCTCTTCGGCCGCGCTGCCACATCACCAGGGCGTACGGCATTCAGGCGCTCAGGAAGTTTGAAGTCCTCCAGCATAACCGTGCCACGCCTTGCGTGGGTTGCGCGCATGGCAGCTTTCACCATGGTCTCTACGCCCAGAGCCGTGGTAGCCTCCATCAAGGTGTCAATGGCCTCGTTGCTGAACCTGGTCTGCCGATGGGGGGCCAGCTCGGTAACCATCTCCTTGGCAAGCCTGACGAAAGGGATCCTGCGGAACAAGGGGGCTCGCCAGTTTCGCTGGCACCAAGCGATTTCGGCAGCCGCACTTCGAGCCTGTTTAGGGTCTAGGGTTTCGGGTTTAGAGTTTCGGGTTTCGGCTTTAGGGTGTAGGGTTTACCCGACAAAACAGAGCCCAAGCTCACCCGAAACCGTGGCCTGTCCACCAAACGCGCCCGTGGTCTTCACCTCCGCAACCTGGTTCTTCTTGGGGCGTCCACCCTTGCCACCGTTGCCCGTGTACTTCTCGAGGTTGGAGCGGTCCGGGAGAGGCTTGGGCTCGCCGAGAAAGCCGGTCACAATCACGCGTATCATGACCTGGCGCAGGGCAAGCGGGAGCCACATGGCAGGGATCAGGTTGATGAGGTCGCGAAAGGAGCCCTCGTCCTCCTCCTCCTCGTCCTGCTTTGCTCTCGGCATTGCAGCGGGCACCGACTCCAAGTCTAGCTTGCTGCTGGCCGAACTGCGGTTGCAAACTTCTCAACCGACTTCAGGTTTATGGTTTCCTGCCCAGTGCGTTTTCAAGCCCCTAAAAAACGCACAGCGCCGTCATTCGTACACCTGTAAAACAAGAGCCAGCCTTCCCCCCTTTCCCCTCCCTCTCCAGCCCCCCGGATGCGCAAGAATCCGTCCTGTAAGTCCTCGCTCCGAGCCCAGACCAATCTGCAGGCATGGGCCTGGCCAGGCACATCCCAAACCCTCAGCCATAAACCCTAAGCCCCCTAAACCCTAAATAAACCCTAAACCCTAAACCCTAAACCCTAAACCCTAAACCCTAAACCCTAAACCCTAAACCCTAAACCTAAAACCCTAAACCCTAAACCCTAAAAACCCAAAACCCAAAACCCAAAACCCTAAACCCTAAACCCTAAACCCTAAACCCTAAACCCTAAACCCTAAACCCTAAACCCTAAACCCTAAACCCTAAACCCTAAACCCAAACCCCCCAATCAGTCCCTACGGGGTCAGAGGTGCCTAACCCTCCCCCTGCGCCTCCGGTCCCACGGTGCTCGGTGGCCGTTCGACCTCGCGCCCGGGGGAGGGGGGGGGCGAAGGGGGTTTCGAAAGCCTGAACTTACCCCCACTTGGAAGCCCTTTGGACTTAGTAAGTAAGTTCGGGTTTATAGGGGAGTACAGTGGGCTTACTATAATGGGCTTACTCAGTCCTAAGAGCTTCCAAGTGTCTCTAAACCCCTAAATCTAACCCCCAAACCCTTGTCGGCTTGCAGCTGCTTTGTCGCGGACCCGCCAAGCCCTAAGCCCCAAACCGGAAACCCTAAACCCGGGTGTTTGGTTCAGGGGTTTTGAAGGCCCAACCCCCCCCCCCAGCGACACCAGTGCGTTTTGCAGCCCTGCAAAAACGCACAGCCGCAATCTGTGCCCAAGAGGCGGGGGTCTAGGGGTTTAGGGACTACAGTAGAGGACGAAGCCGTAAACCCTAAACACTTAAGAAAGTCTAGGGGATAGGGCCTACAGCCGAGACAGGGCGGTAAACTCTAACCCTAGCACGGCGTATGGTTTAGGGTGCAGGGTTTTTGGTTTCGGGTTAAGAGGCCCAAGCCCCTGAATGAGAGGAGTGCGTTTTGCAGGCCTGCAAAAACGCACAGCCTTTCAATGTGTGCCAAAGGGGGGTCTAGGGTTAGGGAGTACAGTAGAGGACCCGAAGCCCTAAACCCTAAAATCAGGGGGGTCTAGGGTATAGGTCTAGGGTATAGGGCCTCAAAAGATACAGGGCGGGCCACGTACAAGTCCTCCTACACCCTGAGCACGGCCTGCGAACGCGAATCTCGCTGCCGGCAAGGTAGGCATAGCGGGATAGCACAAGTCCAAGTCGTAGAAGGGCCTGGAAGGCTGTGGTTTAGGGTGTAGGGTTTATTTGGTTTCGGGTTTGAAGGCCCAAGCCCCCCCCAGTGACGCGAGTGCGTTTTGCGGCCCTAGGACTGCAGTGGAGGACCCGAAGTCCTAAACCCTAAATATATGAGGGGGTCTAGGGTATAGGTCTAGGGTATAGGGCCTACGGCAGAGACAGGGCGGGCCACCTACAAGTCCTCCTACACCCTGAGCACGGCCTGCGAACGCGAATCTTACAGTGGAGGACCCGAAGCCCGAAACCCTAAACACCAGAAGTTCTAGGGTATAGGTCTGGGGAAAAGGCCTACGCCACAGACAGGGCGGGCCACCCACAAGTCCTCCTACACCCCACGGCCTGCGAATGCGAATCTCGCTGCCGCAGGATAGCATAAGTCGAAGAAGGGCCTGGAAGGCTGTGGGTTAGGGTGTAGGGTTTTTGGTTTCGGGTTTGAAGGCCCAAGCCCAACCCCCCCCCCAGAGACGCGAGTGCGTTTTGCAGCCCTGCAAAAACGCACAATCTGTGCCTAAGGGAGTCTAGGGGTTAGGGAGTACAGCAGCGGACCCCAATTCCTGTATTCTTTTTTGTCGAGCCCAGGCCTGCCGTCCGTAGCGCAGCAGCCCAACTGGGTCCAAGTAGTTCCTGAAGGAGTTGTCACGCGTGTCGGCGTCCTGCCGAGATGAAGTGGGTGCGAACATGGGCCCATGGGTGAGCCGTACCCCGCCTCGGATTCCCAACGGAAAGACTTGCGCTGCGGCCCGCAACAGACGGACCAAGGAACGGAAGAGCCAGAGAGCAAACCTGCGCGTAGTTGTTCCGCCACCGAACCGGCACAATGCCAACTGGAAACTTTGCCCGGCGCACTCAACGTCGATGACGAGCTCCATGCTAGGAGCGCGGCATGTGAAAGTAAGGACAAACAATACATAAAAGTATAGCTTGGGATGTCTGAGCGCATGCAAGTCCATCTAGTTGCGACAGCTGTGCGTTTTCCAGGCCCTCAAAAACGCACAGAGCCCTGATTCGTAAGGTTTCGGGCTTAGGGTTTAGGGTTGTGGAGAATGACCCAGGGTTTCCAGTGAAGGATTGAAGTTTCAAGGCACTGTAAACCCTAAACCCTAAACCCTAAACCCAATCGCCGGGCCAGTCTGGGGCTCCTGCTTGTGAGAGCTGTGCGTTTTCCAGGCCCTCAAAAACGCACAGAGCCCTGATTCGTAAGGTTTCGGGCTTAGGGTTTAGGGTTGTGGAGAATGACCCAGGGTTTCCAGTGAAGGATTGAAGTTTCAAGGCACTGTAAACCCTAAACCCTAAACCCTAAACCCAATCGCCGGGCCAGTCTGGGGCTCCTGCTTGTGAGAGCTGTGCGTTTTCCAGGCCCTCAAAAACGCACAGAGCCCTGATTCGTAAGGTTTGGGGCTTAGGGTTTAGGGTTGTGGAGAATGACCCAGGGTTTCCAGTGAAGGATTGAAGTTTGAAGGCGCTGTAAACCCTTAACCCTAAACCCTAAACCCAATCGCTGGGCCAGTTTGGGGCTCCTGCTTGTGAGAGCTGTGCGTTTTCCAGGCCCTCAAAAACGCACACAGCCCTGATTCGTAAGGTTTCGGGCTTAGGGTTTAGGGTTGTTGAGAATGACCCTTGCTAGGCAAGCTTAGAGATCCCCAACCGAAAGGTTTAGGCTTGCTAGGCATGTCTGGGGCGCACGGGCAACCTCTTTTGGCGGCAACCTCTGCACCAAAGCCGGCCGCGGCCCTGTGCGTTTTGAGCCATACCATAAACGCATGGCAACCCCTCTGTTGCAATGAGGACATTGGCCAAAAGCCCCTGTGCGTTTGCAGCAATACTGAGCGATGGGTACAAGAGAACGTTCGCAGGGAAGGAGTATAGCATTCTGGAAACGCACCAAATCTGCTGGCCCCTTTAAGGCCGCTGAAAAGTCGGCAAGTCGAGCCCCAGGTGAAAAGCAAGAAAGAACTCCAACAAGTAAGCTAGCAAGGCCCGAGAAGCAAGTCTGCAGCTGCATTAGCCACACCCTCCACATCCGGCATCTCCAGCACATTCAATGCAGGCACATCTGGGTTTTCCTCTCCATCTGAGTCGCTGGACTCTTCATCCGCAGTGGTTTCTGAGGAACTGCTGGACGCGGAATCTGAGCCTGCATCAACATAACTCTAAACCCTACACCCTAACCGTATATAAACCCTAAACCCCATACCCGGGGCGTAGACCTGTAAGCCCGCACCTGCATCTACATCGTGGTCCCCGCACTCGGCGCCACCGTCCGCTTCGAGGTTTCTGGCCGGAGCATCCGGGACGTCGGGATCGGGCTCAGGAGGAAGGCCCGCAACACCATCCACATCTTCGACTTTGAGGTCGGCAGTGACACGGAGCTTGGGCGGGATCCAGGACCGGCGGCGCCTCTTGGCAGGCGGCGGCCGATGTGGCGGCAAGTCGCCTGTGCGCGGGCGCACATGTGCACCCAGATTGGCCACGGTGCTGAGCATGCGACGAGACCTGAATGGCCACACAGGTGCGATTTCTCGTCAAAGCCAAAAACCCTAAACCTGAGACAAACCCATCACGTGTGCGTTTTGCGACGGGGCGGAAACGCACAAGACAGCTCAGTGCCCCACAGCATGCTCAGCCTGTTTCGAAGCGGGGTGGTCTGTCGGGAAAGGTGTGCCCACCCATGCTCGGCACTCTGGTTCGTCGGCACGATGCTGTCCAGATGGGTAGCTAGGTCGGCCAAGTATGTACTTTTCGTGCACGTCTGCCACCACTCCGTCATGGACATCTTGCCAACCTGGAACAGCTGGCCCGCAAAGATGCCTGTGTTCGTCTGGAAGTCACGCCACTCCAGCGCAGCACAAGACCGGGCATACGGGTTGTCGGCGTAGAAATGGTCCATGTACGGCAACATTTTGTGTTTGTGCACGTTAAAGAGCTGGGCAACATTCGGCAGCGGAAGGCCGTCAGCTGTCTGGGGATTTCGCCGACGATGCTGCAAAGATTTCACCCGCGTTCTCGGCGACAAGAGGAATGCCACATAGTGAACCTCCTGCAGATAGCCGGGGTCCTGAAAAGGCGACAGGCATTGCAAAGGTGGAAACACAATGGCCTAGGCGCCCTAAACCCGAAACCCTAAAGCCTACACCTTCACGACAGCTGTGCGTTTTCCAGGCCCTCCAAAACGCACAGAACCCTTATTCGACGTCTAAAAGGGGTTCTGGCTGAAGCAGGGTTTCGAGTCAAGGGTAAGAGTCAGAGTTTCAAGGCACCCTAAACCCCAAACCCGAAACCCCTAGGCCTGCGTTTTCCGGGCTCTCAAAAACGCACGAAGCTCTCATTCGTACCTGTTTCCATTGTAAACCCTAAACCCTATAGACCCGAAACCCAAGTGCTATAGGCAAGCTTGGGGCTCCTGGTTGCGACAGCTGCGATGATTTGGAGCTCGTCCGCCATCTCGATAGTACTCCATCCACGCGCGCAAGGAGTCAAGGCGCACAGTCTGGACGTCTTCGCTCTCTCTCACACCCTTGAAGTCATACTTGCGAACGAGAAACTCCAGCTGCAGAGTCATGGTCTCCCAATTCTCCACTGCTTCCGCCATGACTCCGCGGCCGGACCTACGAGTGAACTGCGCAATGGGCTGGAGCAAGACTCCCATTCGCGCAATCTTGTTGCACTGGCCCTTGGCATTCAAGAGGCTGGCGAAGGCTTGGCCCTTGTCGCCTGCAGCAAGGTCTTTGTACTGCAAGGACGGCTGGCCAGCAGTCAAGCAAGCCAGTCGAAACAAGTCCAGATTGTAGGTGAAGGTCATTGCGGTGGAGTACAGAGAGCAGAAACGGGTGCTTCTGGGCGGACGTGGAAAGACCTTGCGCTTCTTGTTGGAAAGCAGCACCTTCTCTTGCAAGTAGCAACGGAGGCGCTTCTTGCGCGCCAGAAAGGTGACAGCAGTCTTGAGCTCCTCCAAAAAACAAGACACCAAGGCAAAATAGGCTCCTTTAAATACAGTTCAGTGCAGTATTGCAAGGCCAAAAAACGCACAAAGGTCTCTGTCAAACATTAACACAATGCAATGCATTTCCAAGGCCCTGAAACACAGAAAGGTCTCCCTGAAAATGTAAACAGTTCAGTCAGTGCGTTTTTCGAAGGCCCTAAAACGCACGAAGGTCTCCCTGATAATGTAATACAATTAGTGCGTTTTTCCAAGGCCCTAAAACGCACAGAGGTCTCCCTGAAACAGACAAGCAAGACCCTGACTGCTGTCCTTCGCACTGGAACGAAGCCATGGAAATATCTTGGGCATTCGCTTAGCCACGACATTGCCAGCGTGCTCCAAGCAGAAAACCCACGCAGTCTTCCTGGCGCCAGGACGCTGCTTGAAAAGCCGCCGAGACTTTCGCATCACACTTGGCCCATCCGTGACAATGGCCGAGACGTGGTCCGCGCCAATTCTCTGGACAGCTTCCGCAGCAAAGCTGGCCATGCGCGGAGCATCTTGCTTGGAGTCCTTGAAGTCCTCTGTCCCAAGATGCAATCTGCCAGCATTGTTGCTGAGCCAAAGATTCACCATGCAGTGTCCCTGTGAGAACTGACCATCGAAAGACAGCGTGCCAGGACCGGCTCGTGCCAATTGCAAACCCTTCTCGGTGCACTCCTCGTAGAAGCTTGCCAAGATCTTGCAAAAGTCCGGGCGACTGATGCCCTGATACCGGCCTGCAGAGATGTAGGAAAGAAGCTGTCGAGTCCGGGGATGCTGCGCGCGACTGAATGCACTGGCAGTCTCCACGATCTCCAACACCTGCAGTTCACGAGCGCGCTGCAAGTCCAGGTCGCCTGGCTTGTCGAGCTCCTGCCTTGCGACTGCCCATTGCTGGAACTCGCAGTAGACCTGCGCCGGCTTAATGCCCTCCATGGCCAGCTTTGCAACTTGATCCTGCGGAAACAACTTTGTGCACGGGGTGCAGCGGTTGGAGCCGTGCAGCTTTCCATTCATTTTCTTCAGACGCTCCTTCACGGCAGCCGTGAAGTCAGCCTCCGTTCGCGCCGGGCGATCAGGGCCAGACTGGAGCCATGCTGCCTCAGGTGCGTTTTGTCAAGGCTCAAAAACGCATGGCATCTAAATCTAGCCACGTGAACCTCCATGCGTTCTAGAGCTCCTGAAAAACGCATGGTATCTATATCTGGCCACGTCAACCTCCATGCGTTCTACAAGCCGTGAAAAACGCACGGCGCTGACATCACGCAAACTAAAACCCAAACCCGGCCTTGCTCATGCCACCCAGTTTGTGGAAGAGCGCGCGGTCGCTTCCTGCTGTGAAGTCGCACCATCCGCAGCCTGCACACATCCACAGATCCCGACTGCCATCGCTGCCAGACTTTGGAATCCGAAGTCTGACCATGCCAGACGCCAGCACTTGATCCACAGGCTTCTGTGGGCTACATGCCAATGTTGGGCTGCTCCCGAACTCATCCAGGAACTTCTGACAGGCTTCAAACTCGCGAAGGGCCCCAAAGAGCGGGTGCTCGCTCAACTTCGGCCCGTCACAGAGCCGCTTGCCATGCCGGGCAGCCATGGTTGCAGCAAACCGACTTGCTACTATTGAAACAGAAAGCTTCGTCTCTAATCATGACCACTTTCTCTCTATGCTGCTTCTGTCGCTGTGTGCGTTTTCTGGGCTTCTGTAAACGCACTGCATTGGGCAAAAACACTTGCGCGACAGCTTGTCACGATATAGCAAAAGCGCGCTTGGCATGTATATGTTAGAAGTGCGCTTGGACGGGGCCCGCGCTTAACTAAGCACGCGCTTAACAACAACTAAGGTTTCAGCTCAGGGCCTGGTTCGGACCAAAAGCGCAAGCATTCGGAGCTTCAGCAGTCAACCACGCCGACAGAACTACTATCTCAATGCAGCCGAGGTGACAATCGTGCAGCCAGCGTACCTGCAGTCAGCGCGCTGTGTTTCGCAGTTTAGGGTTTAGGGTTTTGAGTTTTGGGTTTAGGAGGTGAAGAGTGTGCATAGGAAAGTGTGTTTCCTTCGTAGCATTTTGTTTGGACTTCGGCATATTTTGGGTTTTGAGGATTGGGGGGGGGGGGGGGGGGGGGGGGGGGGGGAATGAGGCTTGGGGTTAGACTCTTTGAGGGTCGAGGACTTTCACAGAGCCCGAAACTATGTACAGCCAGTCCAGCTTGCACCACATCTCTCCTAGGGGCACTGCTGGATCCTCACTTGGCGCTCTTGTAGGGTTTCGGGTTTAGGGTTTAGGGTTTAGCGTTTAGGGTTTAGGGTTTGTTGTCCAGTCGCCCAGGAAAAGCTGTGCCGCGCTGGTGTTGCTTGCAATGGTTTTTGTCTAAGGTCGCCGAACATACAGGGTACAACTGGGCTTCCGTCAACCCTAAACCCTAAACCCTAAACCCTAAACCCTAAACCCTACATCCCAAGCTTGCCTCCTACAGGCGGTTTTAAAGAGTGAAAGGTGGCTTTCAGCCACGACAAGCCCAGTGACGTGCCATCTTCCGAGCTGCAGGCTTCTTAGGGTTTAGGGTTTAGGGTTTAGGGTTTAGGGTTTAGGGTTTAGGGTTTAGGGTTTAGGGTAAGCCTTACTATGGGGACCCCTGATAGACCCCTTATACACCCTGTACGGCCCAAGGGCCCATACTTCAGAGCCCTTTAAAGCAGGTAAGGGGCCATATTAACGGCCCATGACTTACAAAACTCGATGGTGGAGTGCCCCTTCCTTCCAAGGGCTTAGGGCTTTAGGGCTTAGCGACCCGAGCTCCTAAACCCTCAGAGACTTGCATGCCGGGCCGGTAAGTTAACCCTGAAGAGTTTCTTTGGGGAATTTTGGGCTAAAGTTTAGGGCTATCGCTAGGTTCCTCGAAGCATGGGAGAAGGCAGCAAATTCACGTGCCTTTACCACCTTGTGTCCAAGACACCACCCTAAACCCTAAACCCTAAACCCGAAACCCTAAACCCTAAACCCCATACCCTACACGCTAAACCCTAAAACCCTATCACCCCAAAGCCCCGAAAGCCATGTGGCGAAGCTGTCACTGGGCTATGGGCCAACTGCACGGAAAGGCTCACCTCTGCACTGGTTCTGTCTAAGGATGAGGGTTTCGGGCTTTTTGGGCTGAATTCCTAAACCCTAACCCTAAACCCTAAACCCTAAACCCTAAACCCTAAACCCTAAACCCTAAGCCCTAAGCCCTAAACCCTAAACCCT
>CAJNDS010002415.1:105000-107500 GCA_905221605.1 Symbiodinium natans
GCTGTAGGCAGCTCCTCGTCATTGTGCTTGCGCTTGCCTGCAAGGTTCGTGGCCAGGCTTCAAGGGGCAAGTCAGCGTGCCTTCCCTCGCGCCAGGCCAGGTGCCTATCCAGCTGACAAATAAAGCTGCAGAGCCGTGATGCCACTCTCATGCTCCGTTCTGCCATAGGTTCAAGTTCTTCTGTAGTAAAGGTGAGCCTCCTCGGTGCGAGGTGCGTATCGGCGAAGGTCGAAGTGGCCGTCTGCTCATGGATGCCGCCAGGTAAGTAAATTGTAGTTGGCACGTGAAGCGACTCCATCAGAATTTCGAGCAGAACCTCGCGAGATAGTGATGGCATGGCAGGTTTGTTGACCGGGAGGAGACCTCACGTGGTCAGTTGATGTTAGGTATGCTGAGCCCGGCTGCGGCGGTCAACTATCAAAGCAGAAAGCTGCAGCCTTCAGTGTTTGTGCGTAGGAACTAGGCAGAGCTGAGGCATTGGCACTGCATCATGTATTAACCTCAGATTGTGACATGAGAGAGTTGATCTGTAGTTGGAGCATGTCACGATCCACTTCTGGGCATTTTAGGCTATCAGTATTGATGGCCATCTTTTCCCTGATGAGGGCGCACTTGTTTGCGTCTCTTCCAAGGTTATGTGGCTAAGGAAGAGGTGAGGAGGCGACTAGCCAGGAGGAGACCTCACTAGGCTGGTGGCGTTGGCGCTGTAGCCAGAAAACCCGCTGCCGTGAGCAGAGCATGTCGGAATACCGCCCTCCTCTGTGGTGACAACATTTTAAAGGCCAGGATCCAAGGGACAACCTGGTCAATGACTGCGTTCTCCAGGGGGGAAAGAATTGCGAGCAGTCTGGCCTGTGCTCTGGGGTCACGGGGAGAGTAGAATTCGATTTGTCCCTTGAGCTGGAGGGTTAGATGTGTTTTACCAAGGCTTTCAGGTACTATGGTATTCTGCCAGAGCACCTCTAGTGAGACAAGGTCAGCCGCAGTCATGGGGCGCACCAGCCAGGCCCTGCCCAAGCTGAGGTCGGCTATCATCTGCTGGTAGTCCTCATGGGGGAGCAGGTCGTTGACCTCCGTCAAGTGTTCAGCGTAGGAAAGGAGTTCCAGGGCTTGGTCTTGGCGCAAGATATCCCAGGACTCCAGCAGCGGAGTGTCTGCGCTTGTAGCGGTTCCCTTGGCCGCAGCTTCCTTTGCCTTCACCATTGCTTGGGCCCGGTAGATCCGGGAGGCGCGTTTGAGCATCTGAATTTCGGCATCCAGGATTCCGAGAGCATTGTCATCTTCTAGGCCAGCATATGGGTTGGAGGCCTCTTCATGGGGCCACTGTGAGCCCTCTGACGGAAAGAGACAAATAGGCATTCCGTTCATGACTCTGGTAGAGATGCTCGGAAAGATCCATCGGAGATGTTGGGCTGCCCCGTTGATGATGTCCTGCTCTACTCGGCGGTCCATCCCCAGATTGTGTATGGTCTGGGACACAATAAGGGCCGATAGTTTAAAGTCATCAGGTTCCATGACTTCCTCGGCCGTATAAATATGCACGGTCTCCAGGATCATCTGTAGGGTCATGGAGCGACGCTCTGCTGCGTAGTGTGACACATGCGAAGGAACTGGTTGATCAGATTCCAGCAAAGCTATTTCCGCTGCAGCCAGGAGTGGAAGGTTTGGTTGAGCTTCCTAGCTGGGATAGAAGCCGAATCCAACTAAAGCTCCGTGCTGCAAGTCTTGTGGAGGGAGCGAGCGCGCATCCATCTTGCCTAGCCAATCTTCTGGCCTCGTCCGAGATGAAGAGATTTGCATCCGGATCGGATTCACGCTGGCCCGTGCTCAGCATAGCCTTGCAGAACAGATTCAAGGCGGTGAGCTTGGACTGCGTTGGCATGGTAGAAGAATCTGGCTGCAAAGGAAGGCCACAGCACTGAGGGAGCATGGTTGGCTCCTCTTGTTTAGGGGGCGTTTGGCTAGCAGTAGGAGGAGACCTCTCTCTCTGCTTGTGAGCCTAGAGCGGGCGGCAGGCGCAGCGTCCAACTTGAAGCATCCACAGGGCAACAAGAATAAAGTCGTAGAGTCTGAGAGGCTGACTGCTCGGCTGGATTAAAAATTTGTCGCCTTGGTGCCACAGCTGATTGCTTAGGGTATAGAATTGCACGCTGGAGAGGTGTATTCGGGCTGCGCTTGTGTAAAGAGGCTTTTTATGTCCGAGAGATGAACAGGTGAAAAGCCTGCCTCGACGGCACTCCCTTGTAGGAGGAGACCTCACTCGCAAGGGGTGCTGATGGGCTAAGAAGTAGAGTGCTGTACAGTCGCTCAGTCTGATGGCTCTCGTCGCGGGACAAGGAGGCCTTCGGTAATGATCCAGGTCTGGACTGTGCCTGGCGGTAGTGTAGTTCCGTTGGCGGACAATATCGAAGTTCGCGCTGGAGGAGTCCATGGGCTGAACGGGTTGGTGCCAGGGAGACAATCGGCCCTGGGGTTATGATCCACGTTCCCACCAGCGTAG
>CAJNDS010002415.1:115000-285000 GCA_905221605.1 Symbiodinium natans
TGCGCCTGAAAGCCGAGCTCCATGAGTGCCTGCAGTGCGCTAGGAATAACACGGGCACCTTTTTTGGATTTCAGGGGGCATATAAGGAAACCTAAACCCGAAACAAACCCGAAACAAAAGGAATCAGGGCCTTCTCTGGGTCCTAGTTGCGGTAAAGAAACCGTCAACCCCCCCACAGAAGGATGAAATCATGGCTTGGCTCGGTGTCCAAGGTTGGCTACGTTCGGGTTGTTGGAAGGAGACTGCAGGGTACTAGTACTGCAAAGCTGTAAACAAGACAGGGGTTTAGGGCTTGGGGTGTATAATATACACATTTAGGCCGGCAGTCATGGGATCATCTAGGGTTTTTCTATTTTCAAGCAGCTTGCTCACAGCCCGGGAGAATTGCGTCATAACGCTCTCTCTCTCTCTCTCTCTCTCTCTCTCCCTCCCTCTCACTCTCTCTCTCTCCCTCTCTCTCTCTCTCTCTCTCTCTCTCTCTCTCGCTCTCGCACGTCTGCATACATGTATATACACATTTAGGCCGGCAGTCATGGGATCATCGCTTGCGTTCACAGACAACTCCGCCAATGCACGCGCATCCAGTGTCTCCTGTCCTTTTTTGGGGTGTTCAACGTTGTCTTGTGGGGAATGCCCGGCTGCCGGGGCGGGTGAGGATCCTAAGAGCAAACGGAGACAACAAAAATGAAACATGGAAACGCTATTTGTTGTAGTCGCCCTATATATTATGGAGGGCGAATTCAACATTTCATTGTAGGGTGGTTACACTCGGCATTTAGCAAGTTCGAGCCACGATGTTCTAGATAATTCAAAATGAACGCACTTTCTTGGCAAGGAGTTAGCTGCACGGGAGTGCGGTAAAGAGATGACCTCAGAGACATAGAACGGAGCCGTCCGCATCAATCTGCAATACTTCAGAGAATGATGATGCCGCTTTCCCATGAGCAGGTGCCGCTCCCATATCTTACAGTTTCGGTGATGTGAAAGCCTGAACCCTAAACCCTAAATCCTAAAAATTCCAGATAGACGCTGCGTGCATTTCCCCAAGCCTTCCTTTTGTTGTGCCACCCACACCGGGCATCAAGTCTGCTCGAGGACAGGCCAAGGTCAACTGCTGCAGCACTTCTCGCATGGGCGGACGGACTAAGGCGAGGGCAAGAATGGGGTTTAGGGTTTAGGGTTTAGGGTTCAGGGTTTAGGGTTTAGGGCCTAAGGGTTTAGGGTGTAGGGTTTAGGGTCGCTCCAGCCTATTGTTAATGGCAAGAAGAAGAAGAAGCAGCAATTCACGAGTCTCTCAGCAGAAGCTTCTTCTAAAGACCGTAAAGCCTATAGCTGCAATCGGCAAACCCTGCAAGTTCCACTGTGAGAGACTCAACTCTAAATCTTCAGGAACTCCTCAAAACCCTGAAGGCCCTAAACCCTAAACCCTAAACCCTAAACCCTAAACCCTAAACCCTAAACCCTCAGACTCGAGTGGGCTAGGTCTTTGAGCTGACGGTTTAGTTGGGGACTGACTTGATGTAGACCAAACTGAAACCACTCACAAGGTTTAGGGTTTAGGGTTTAGGGTTTAGGGTTTAGGGTTTGGGGTTTAGGGTTTATGGCCAGTGCTCTGAATCATAGTTCCTCTTGTTGCTATATTGCGTATCCTCTTAAGACCTGACCACGTGCTGTCGGATTGTCTGTTCCTCTGCATGGCCTACACACACACAACTGTACTCCACGAACCTCAAGCCTGAACTGGCCTGAACCCTAAACCCTAAACCCTAAACCCTAAACCCTAAACCCTAAACCCTAAACCCTAAACCCTAAACCCTAAACCCTAAACCCTAAACCCTAAACCCTAAACCCTAAACCCTAAACCCTAAACCCTAGACCCTAACCCTCAAGCCCCAACTTACGGCCCCCAGGTTCGGGCTCCCCATTCCTACACCTGAAGGGTTAAGGCCATACAGGGTTTTAGGTTTAGGTAGGGTTTAGGGCTTAGGGCGGAGGCCCTAGGGTGTAGGGTTTAGGGTCTAGGGTTTAGGGTTTAGGGTTTGGGGTGAGGGGTTTGGTGTTTGGGGCTTTAGGGTTCAGGGCTTTCAGGGTTTTAGGCTTAGGGGTGTGAGGGGAGACTTGGGGAACCCTACGAATCACCACGTTGCAGGAAGCCGTTTTGCCTGTACCGGGGCCCCTAAGCTATGCCCCTGGAGCCCTAAAGCGGCCACAACCTCAGGATTGAGGGGCTTTAGGGTTTAGGGTTTAGGGTTTGGGGTTTAAGGTTTAGGGTTTAGGGTTTAGGGGCTTGAGGGTTTAGGGTTCTAACTTAAGAGCACTGCAAGTAGAGTGCTTAGCTGCGACTTGCTTCTGCAACAATAGCACGAGCATCATCCTTAGGGTTTAGGGTTTAGGGTCACCGGGTTTAGGGTTTAGGGTTTAGGGTTCAGTGCTTTGCCAGAAACAACTCGAAATATGTGGCATACGTCCTGAGTCAAAGAGTGTCTCGCACCCTACACCCAAACCCAAAACACTTAACAAGGGTGAACGCCGACCCCGAACCCCTTTCATTCCTGAACTCCCAAAACCCTAAACCCTAAATCCTGAACACCTAACTCCTGAACCCGCAAACTAGGGTTTAGGGTTTAGGGTTTAGGGTTTAGGGTTTAGGGTTTATAAGGGTTTAGGGTAAAGGACCCCACACCCTGACCCCAAGCTCTTGAACCCAAGAGCCCATAAACCCCAGAATGCCCTGAGCCCTGAACAGGGTCTAGGGTTTAGGGTTTGGGTTGGGGTTTAGGGTTTAGGGTTCTTAGTTGCTGAGTTCATAGGCCCCCAGAAAGTGTACACTTTCAGTTCCATAGGGGCTTATAGTATCCTCAAAAGTGCAAAGTGTACTCGCTCAGCTACTAAGGACGGTCTAGGGTTTAGGGTTTTGGGTTTAGGGTTGAGGGCTTCATGCTGGGCAGGGTGCCAGTACAGTGGTGCCGATTTCCCGCAGCTCCCGCGCCGAGAAGCCAGCAGCCTGATTGGTTTGGGGTGTTAGGGTTTAGGGTTTAGGGTTTAGGGTTTAGGGTTTAGGCTTTAGGGTTTAGGGTTTAGGGTGTAGGGCGTAGGGTTTAGGGTTTAGGGTTTAAACTTAATATAAACACTCTACTTAAGAAGGACCGAGATAAGGGACCACACCAACAGCCCAGGATTCCGACCTTAGAGAATGGTTTCGGGTGTTGGGGTTTGGGGTTTGGGGTTTAGGGTTTAGGGTTTAGGGCTAGGGTTCAGGGTTTAGGGTTTAGGGTTTCGGGTTTCGGGTTTAGGGTTTAGGGAAATTCCCCCCCCCCCCTTAGTTGTAAGTAGACTGATAAGGCCCTAAGTGGGTGATAAGGGATCCTAACTTGCGTTGTAAGACCGTTACATTCCAGGACCCCTCCCTGTAGGGTTCTTGTAACCCTAAACCCAACACCCTAAACCCTAAACCCTAACCCTAAACCCTAAATCCTAAACCCTAAACCCTAAATCCTAAACCCTAAGAGCCCTAAACCCCAAACCCTAACACCTACTTAAGAACAATGTCACCCCGAAGTGGGCCCTACTAGCCTGCAACCGGCTTCCCTGACGCCAGGGGGTGCGGGGGGAGAAAGTGCGGGTGGCTGCGGCAACGCCCGCTAGCCGACTCCGACCTGCTACCTCCGACCTCCGACCTCCTACCGACCTTAAACCCTAAACCCTAAACCCTCAACTTCTCAACCCTCAACCCTAGACCTACCTAGGCCTTCAAGCGACGCAGGGCTGACAGTTTCAAGTCTTGGGCTTAGGCATGGATCTCCCCAAACCCGAAACTCCAACAAGCCGCCCCTAAAAGCCACAAATCCAGATCTTCCTCCATAAACCCTAAACCCTAAGCCCTAAGCCCTAAACCCTAAACCCTAAACCCTAAACCCTAAACCCTAAACCCTAAACCCTAAACCCTAATCCAAGCACACCCCACCTTCAGCTCCTCTCCAGTAAAGAGCTCCTGCGCTCGCGGGGACAATGAGCTCAGCTTCCCAACGAGGAGAAAGGGCCAGGGTTATGCAGGCTGGTGGTCTCTCTATCTGTTCCATAAACTACCCAATATGGCCCCTACATACCATCATAAGGATCCCTATATCTACCCCTTTCGAAAACAGAAACCCGAATTAAAGAGACCACCAACCTGCTTAAGACTAGGGCTTTAGGGTGCATAAAACGCTTTGGGTTTTGGGTTTGTACTTCGTAACCCTTTTTTGGGGGCCCTTGTTTGCTCTGCGTCTAGATCTTTGCGGTTTCACTGGACCGAGCAAAGAGACCAGACTAGACCCTAAACCGACATTGCATAGGGTCACAAACCCGCATAGGACATGTCAAAGAAAGTGGTGGGCACACTTCTCTTGTGAAGTGCAACTGTCTGATGAAGGTCAGATATCTCACTCAGCCTGATCCCTATTCCCCCCCTTCCTTCCCCGTAGAATCGTATGCAAGGGCCCTCGGATGGAATTTCCGAATGCCGGCTTGACCTCAGCCCTGAGCCCCCTCACACGGCCCGAACCCTACACCCTAAACCCTAAACCCTGAACCCTAAACCCTAAACCCCAAACCCCAAACCCTAAACCCTAAACCCTAAACCCTACACCCTAAACCCTTATAAACCCCAATCCTGAAGTTGCCCTAAGCCCTACACCCTTAGCCGCTCCAGAATCGGGATGTCAGCTTGGTGCAACTCGCGCGCTGAGAAGCCCATCTCCTGCACAGAGATCAGTGGAGGAGGATGTTGTTTAGGTTTAGGGTTTAGGGTTTAGGGTTTAGGGTTTAGGGTTTAGGGTTTAGGGTTTAGGGTTTAGGGTTTAGGGTTTAGGGTTTAGGGTTTAGGGTTTAGGGTTTAGGGTTTGGGGTTTCGGGCTTGAGGAACCCAAAGCCGGGTGTCCATCTTGGTGAGATTCGCCCTAAAACCTGAACATTGAACCCTAAACCCTAAACCCTAAACCCTGAACCCTAAACCCTAAACCCTAAACCCTAAACCCTGGGACCTCGACATTTCAAGCGATGTCGGTTTAGGTTCTGGGAGGCTGGGATTCTGGTCACGTAGGGCCTTTCACACGCCTTCATCAAAAGTCAGGCGATAGTATCAACCAAGCCCGTGAACTTGAACCCTAGATTGTAAGCCCCGCCTCAACTCTAAACCCAAAACCCGAAACCCCAAGCCGCACAACCTAAGCCCTAAACCCAAAACAAACCCTAAACCCTAAACTCCACCCGGGGCCTTCAGCTCCTGGCCGGCGAAGCCAGCCTGGCATGCTCCCTCAGCCTCTCAATTGCAATCCTCTGAGGCGCATATTGGGTTTTGTGCGTTTCTTCTATGATGCTTATACAAGAGATTTGTACTACAGCTTCCCGAAAACTCACGTCAAACCGATCCAGGACACAAGAGTCCTGCTGGCATCGCGAACAAGGTCTGGACGTAGGCTCAGGGTTTCGAGGATTCACCCCGCACCATATAGCCATATAGCAGCTGAACTTGTGGAGAGTGTTCGAACTTCTAGAGAGAAAATAGCCTTGCGTAGAGAAAACGGACTTGTATAGTTGAATGATGAGGTTCGCAGAACAAAAGAATGTAATTTAGAAACAACAAATCATGGATTTCCCTACTACCCCCCCCTCCACCATAAACCCCACATCCTAAGCCCCTTGAGGCCCCCAAACCTGCACTTTGGGGGTTTAGGGTTGCTATACTGAACTTGGAACCCTAGCACAAAAAATGAATTTCGGCTGTTTCTTAGGAATTGCAGTACCCAAAAATGAAAAAAATGTTCCCAAGGATCCCTAAGGTTGGGTTTAGGGTTTAGGGTTTAGGGTTTAGGGTTTAGGGTTTAGGGTTTAGGGTTTAGGGTTTAGGGTTTAGGGTTTAGGGTTTAGGGTTTAGGGTTTAGGGTTTAGGGTTTAGGGTTTAGGGTTTAGGGTTTAGGGTTTAGGGGCTTAGGATGGCCTTCCTCAGCTTCTCAGCGATGCGGCGCTTGGACCTCAGGGCGGGAGAAGGGGTTTAGGGTTTTGGGTTTAAGGATTTAAGGGTTTAAGGGTTTAAGGGCTTAAGGGCTTAAGGGTTTAAGGGTTTAAGGGTTTAAGGGTGTAAGGGTTTAAGGGTTTAAGGGTTTAGGTGCAATCCTGCTTCCTTGTTGCCAAATCCAAGTCCTTGCCTTACTTTTCAGATATATACTCTGGTGACTCTGGTGGATAGTTGAGTCGGGCAGTCCCTGACAACAGCCCAGCGCCCACTACCTAGGCCTAGACTCGTAAACCTAGACCGGGAGCAAGCATGGAAAGGCAAGAAAGACAATTTAGGATTAAGCCGGCCTTGAAGGTCATTTCACCATAAAGCTTGAGGTGTAGGAGGTGGCACCATCCATCTTTGTAGTTGGTTACCATCTTCAGCAGACGGCCGCAGGCTGGCTCGCTTGCGCTGTCGGCCGTGCTGAAGCACAGCAAACAGCAGCCTGTCTCAGTCTGGGCATCAAAGTCTGTGAAAACCAGATCGTGGCTGTCCACCAGCCTAACCCCCTCTTCCTAAACCCTAAACCTAAACCGCTTAAACCCTTGACCGCCTAAACCCCATAAACCCTGAACCCTCAACCCGAAATCCTAAAGCCTAAACCCTAAACCATTTAAACCCTAATCTGAGCCTAGA
The DNA here is from genome assembly GCA_905221605.1 of Symbiodinium natans. Classification (NCBI taxonomy): domain Eukaryota; class Dinophyceae; order Suessiales; family Symbiodiniaceae; genus Symbiodinium; species Symbiodinium natans. The sequence continues at coordinate 121,674 of CAJNDS010002415.1, forward strand.
GCTTATAGCCGCCTAAAGCCCATAGTCCCTGCTCACGCCAGGCGCACAGCTTAGCAGCTAAGCTGGCTAGAATGGACCAGATATTACCAATTCGTCTGCAGAAGTAGAACGCCACGGTTTAGGGTTCAGGGTTTCGGGGTTTAAGGGTTTAAGGGTTTAGGGGTTCAGGTTCAGGGTTTAGGTTCTAAGGGTAGTTACAAGGCGCCGGGAGTTTAGGGGTTAGGGTTTAGGGTTTAACTAGGGTCCAGGGTTTAGGGTTTATGGTTAGGGTAGTTCCGGTCCCTTGGTATGCGCCCTTAACAGTGGACCCCGCCTATACCCCCTTCAAGGGAAGGTAAGGGACAATATAAAGGGACCATGTAACTACCCTTAGATAGGTATTGTGGTTGGGTTCGGGGTCTGGCATCCGAGCATGATGATGCGAAAGGAAGAGGATCCCTCCACAGGCGTGTTTGCTTGAAAGGACAAGACGTAGGAGAGAGAGAGAGAGAGACAGAGGGATCTAGGACAGGGCTGCATGAGGCGAAAGCTCAACTCAGTTTTGCCGAATGCCAAAAAACTCTAAACCCTAAACCCACTGCCTAGGTGCAACTTCTGAGGCTAGCAGGGGCGAAGAGTTTAGGGTTGGGGCTCGGCTCCGACACCCCCCAACCCTGAACCCGAAACTACTTGACCCCTCCAAATCCCAAACTCTATACAGGATGTTCCCCCTTAAACTAACAGTCCTGAGAACCCCAAACCCTACCCTGAACCCTAAACCCCAAACCCTAAACCCCAAACCCTAAACCCCAAACCCCAAACCCTAAACCCCAATGACCCCAAACCCTACCCTAAACCCCAAACCCTAAACCCCAAACCCTATACATCTACACAGATGAGGGCAGCCCAGGCAGCCGGAGCTCAAAGGCCAAACACTTCAAGTCGCGAAGCACTTGCCTTTGCAGCGGTTTAGGGGTTTAGGGGTTTAGGGGTTTAGGGTTTAGGGTTTAGGGGTTTAGGGTTTAGGGCTAGACTTGGGCGGGGGAAGGATTTTACCGGAAAAAAAACATACAAACAAAACGAAAAAAGCTAAACCTAGAACCTAAGAACTAAAGCCTAAGCCCTTCAAACGACTAGACGTGCTTAGGGTTTTTTAAACCTAAGCCCTAAACCCTAAACCCGTAAATAGAAGAAACCACAAATAGGATTTAGGGTTTAGGGTTTAGGGTTTAGGGTTTAGGAGAGCTTTTTTGGGTTTAGAGGGCCTGAGCGTGTGGAAAGGCCCGGCCTTCGGCCGGCCACTTTCTTCTTTCAAAGGCTCAGGTGAGAGAGGGTTCAGGATTTAGGGTTTAGGGTTTAGGGCTAGGGTTTAGGGTTTAGGGTTTAGGGCTTAGGGCTTGGGGCTTAGGGTACAGGGTTGGACGGGTTGGACGATTGGAAATTCGGTGTCCCGGAAACGATACCAACAAAAGGATTCCAGCCTCTAAAGAAGTGGAGCTCTCAGAGCTTATTTCGTCTCTAAGGATGGCAGTGAGCCCTGCTAGGATGCCCAGTAACCTAGGATGAAAGAGGGTGACCCCTTTTTTGCTTAAAGGGGTTTATAAGGGAACCTAGGCCTACCAAAAAGGGAATAAGGGTACTAGTGGGCATCCTAGCCTAAACCCAGGCCCTACAAGCGGGTAGGTTAAGTCACATCTTTGCGCGTGAAGTCACATCTCCCCAGTGACACGCGGCTGCGAGCGAAGTCACACCACCCCGCGTAAAGTCGCATCACAGAGACATATGTTGAAGCCTTCTCCCCAATATGCTCGCGCCGCAAGCGCATGTTGTCGACACACATGCAAAATACGCACTTGTCACCGCACGCCTGGGAGGGAGTCGGAGGGAGCACATTTTGTCAGCGTGACTGAGATTTCTGCTTGGGGGTGCAAGTGGGTTCTGACCAATCTTAGAATTCGCGAGCGCGCGCGCGCGCGCCCGAGATACGACCTTACACATGAGATACGACTTGACCTACCCGCTTCAAAACCCTAGCCCTAAACCCTAAACCCTAAACCCTAAACCCTAAACCCTAAACCCTAAACCCTAAACCCGAAGCCCCGGATCCGGAGCAATGCGTCTGAAAGGCAGGTGCGCGGAGCCAGAGATGGCGAGAGCCTTAGAACACCCCAAGCACTCAACGGTTTTTATAAAGTTTAGGGTTTAGGGTTTAGGGTTTAGGGTTTAGGGTTTAGGGTTTAGAGTTTAGGGTTTAGGGTTTAGGGTTGAGGGTTGAGGGTTGAGGGTATTTGAGGAAACGGTAGTTAAACCACAAAGCTCTAAAGCCTGAAACCCTAAACCCTAAACCCTAAACCCTAAACCCTAAACCCTAAACCCTAAACCCTAAACCCCAAGGGCATGGACCCGGGGCCATCTTCTGCCCTCACGCCCTGTCGGAAGGATCCCCAGTCTGGAGGCACCTCTTCAGCTTCTTCGGGTTTAGGGTTTTGGGTTTTAGGGTTGTTAGGGTTGTTAGGGTTGTTAGGGTTGTTAGGGTTGTTAGGGTTGTTAGGGTTGTTAGGGTTGTTAGGGTTGTTAGGGTTGTTAGGGTTGTTAGGGTTGTTAGGGTTGTTAGGGTTGTTAGGGTTGTTAGGGTTGTTAGGGTTGTTAGGGTTTTAGGGTTTGGGGTTTAGGGTTTAGGGTCTAGGGTCTGGAGGCACAATCGCCTGGAGCAAGTAAGTCTCAGGGTACCCAACAAGGGTCACAAGTATGGAACACCTATACCCTAAACAGCCCTAAACCCTAAACCCTAAACCCGAAACCCTAAACCTGAAACCCTAAACCTGAACCCTAAACCCTAAACCCTAAACCCTAAACCTAAACCCTAAACCCTAAACCCTAAACCCTCCTAAGCGCCCTATAACGGCGAGAGGCGAGGCGGATCGCTTCCGCACGCGTGGCCACCAGGCTCCCAAGCGTGTCGACCGTTATCGGGGTCAAGGGCGAAGTACCTCAGCAACCCTAAACCCTAAACCCCAAACCCCAAAGGGTCTGGGCTCATGTATATGTGGATTCAAGGCTTAGGGCTTAGGGCTTAGTGTTTGGGGTTTAATTAGAACGCGGGTTTAAGATTTTTAGGGCTTCGGGCTTGTGGTTCTACAGGGTCGTCCAACTGCATGATCCCTTCGGGTCAACGGTCAAAGTATCTACTACCCTAGACCCTAAACGCTAAACCGCAGGGAGTTCCCAAAAGTGTGGCGTCAATTGTTGGGACCCTCAATATAAGGCTCCGCATTCGCCCTGAACCCAAAAACACCCAGGTTGATCATGCAAATGATGGTGTTGTGTTTTGGTGGGTTTCGGGTGTAGGGTTCAGGGTTCCATTTCGGTCCTCGAACTGGATGCCCGAAGGTGTTCGAGTTCTTGTACAAGCTGTTGAGCGGTTACGTGCTCTAAAGCCCAAAGTAACCCAATCGGGTCTGGGTTTAGGGCTCCACCTGAAGCTCGGGGGCAATTTGGGGCTCAGGGTAGATTCAGAACGTCCCTCCCCCCTCGCACTGCGGACAAGATGCTCTTGGCCCACTCGACAGTCCTTTCCAAGCTCTTCCTCCAGCTGAAGCTGTTTTGTGTACAGGACGCGGTTTGGGGTTTGGGGTTTAGGGTTTAGGGTTTAGGGTTTAGGGTTGAGGGACCGAGGTCTTGGGCTGGATTGACCAGAAGCAAAAATGGCCTTTCTTGTCGGATTCACCCGCATCCTTTCCTCAAAACAACATGAGAATGAAAGATGCCTAGCTGTTCAAGGCTACTCACTGCACACCAGCCCCTGTCTGCTATGCACCCTTCTTTTACCGCAAAGGTTCGGGGCTTGAGGGCGCCAAGTCGTGCTGTCGCCTATTCCCGTGCCCATTGCATTTCCCAAATTCCTAAACCCAGAACCCGAAACCCTGCCCCGGTTGCGTGCACGTCTAGAGAACTCCTCGCAACTTTCCCCGGACGTGAACCCTGAATGAACTCTACAAACCTCAAACCCTGAACCCTGACTCTGAGCCCCACTCTAAACCCTAAACCCTAAACCCTAAACCCTAAACCCTAAACTCTTGCACATCACAGCAACGTAGGCTAAGGCCCGGCATGTGGAGTTTCAACACAATACTGGGGTCATTAGTGTAGAGCAACTCTTCTGCTTCCGGTGCCCAAAAGGGTCACATCGCTTCGAACAACCCCCCTCCAAACCCTAAACCCTAAACCCTGAAGCCTAAACCCTAAACCCTATAAACCCTAAACCCTAGGACCTAGAACCCTAAACCCTAAACCCTAAACCCTAAACCCTAAACCCAAAACCCTCAAACCCTAAACCCCTGTTAGCGCCTCTGGAGCTGCACCGTCTCCTCGTCCTCGGCGACTTGGTCCAAGTCTTTCTGCATGGCCTGGACGGTTCCAGGTGTTGGGTTTAGGGTTTGGGGTTTGGGGTTTAGGGATTAGGGTTTAGGGTTCAGGGACCCGAAAACTACCAAAAAAGCTCGGCCTTTGGGCGATTCGGCGTAACTCAGCACCCAAGACTGTAAGAACTATGCATCCCCCAGCATCTTGGTAAAGAGGCCATGATTCTGCGGCACTTTGGCAAATTAGAACTAGGGTTTAGGGTTTAGGGTTTAGGGTTTCGGGTTTCGGGTTTCGGGTTCAGGGTTCAGGGTTTAGGGTTTAGGGGGTCCTATGTACTACCATAGCCCTACCCCAACTCCTGCCAAGCACGTACATCCTTAACCCTTCACCCTCGGCTCTTACAAAACAAACAACTAAACCAAGAACCCTACACCCCCGCAGCCTAACAGGGTACAAGGAGGGCCCCCCTAATTATGAGTAGAGTTATAAGAGCCCTAAATTGGGTTTTCAGGAACCTAACTTAGGTTATAAGTCCTTTAACGACAGTTAGTATAGTAAAGGGGCCCTCCTTGTACGCAACATACAAGCCACTGTCGCGCGTGAAAACGAGCCCACCCTCCCGAGAATTTGTGGTTTAGGGAGTTGGGTTTAGGACCAGGGTTTGGACTTTACAAGGAGGGGCCCCCCTAGTTTCAAGTAGAGTTATAAGAGCCCTAAATTGGCTTATAAGGAGCCTAACTTAGGTTATGAGTCCCTTATATAGTTATAGTTAGTATAGTAAAGGGGCCCCTCCTGTAAGAATTCATCTCCACATCCTTTGTGGGGTTTGTGGGCGGTCGGTGTTTGGACCTTTTTCTCCGTGTGTCCCACAGATGATATGAAGCCCTGGAAACCAAAGCGTTGGGAAATTGCAGGGTTTAGTTCGGGTTTCAGGGTTTGTGGGTTTAGGGTTTACTTAGGCTTGAGATTCCAAAGCACGTTCAGCAAAGTCTGGTTCAAGCCGTTTCGATCTCCAAGCAGCCTTGTAAATCTGGGGATCTGCAGCCCACCACAACCGAGCGCTAGCTTTTGTTATACTGTAACACAGGGTCCTGAAGAATTTTGAAAGAGTTTTGGGGGGCTTTACAGTATGATTATAAAGGGACCATACGGGAATAATATTGGGTGTGATTCCGACCCCTTCTTCTACCCTCTTGAAGCCCGAACATCCTTAACCTTCAGCCCGGAATGCCAGAACCCGCCCCCATCGTCAAACTAGTCGACTTAAAAGCAAAGCCTAAACCCTAAACCCTAAACCCCCCCCCCAAACCCTAAACCCCCCAAACCCTAAACCCTAAACCCTAAACCCTAAACCCTAAACCCTAAACCCTAAACCCTAAACCCTAAACCCTAAACCCTGCCGTAAGCCCTAAGCCCTAAACCCTAAACCCTAAGCCCTTAACCCCAACATAGCGCACCTCTTGGTGACGCTGCAACCTCAGCCAGGTGCCAGCGAGGATACTTTCTCAAGCGTTGGAGCTGCCAAGAGAGTGGAGTTAGGGTTCAAGCTTCAGGGTTTAGGGTTTGAGGTTTAGGGTTTAAGGTTTAAGGTTTAGGGTTTGGGGTTTGGGGTTTGGGGTTTGGGGCCGGCAAAGCGCCAACGCATGGACAAGCTGCGCCCGAAATACCTTCATCCCACAGGGCCTATAAACCCTGAACCCCGAACCTCCGAACCTCTGAACCTCTGAAGCCCTGAAGCCCTGAAGCCCTGAAGCCCTGAAGCCCTGAACCCTACACCCTAAACCCTAAACCCTAAACCCCAAAACCCTAAACAAACCAAAACCCTTAAACCCGAAGCCCAAAAGCCCCTGAAACCTAAACCCCTCAACCCGAAAACCTAAATCGAGCGAAGTGCTGCTAGTCCGACAGCCCTAAGGCTCCTTGACACACGCTAGCAGGCCGAGAAGGCCTTGGGTTTGTGGTCCAGACCTTCTCCCTAACATTCTGAACAAAAAAAAGACCCCCAAAACCCTGAACCCTAAACCCTACACCCTAAGCGCTAAACCCTGAACCCGCCCCAACACCCTAAACCCTAAACCCTAAACCCTAAACCCTACACCCCAAACCCTAAACCCTAAACCCTAAACCCTAAGCAACAAGGTGCAGGGCTTAGGGTTTAAGGCTCAGGGCTTGGAGTTTCCGGCAGAGCAGCTGGCGGAGGCTGGTCTTCAGAGCTTCCGCTTGCTCCTGAAGGAGAGTTTAGGGTTTAGGGTTTAGGATTTAGGGTTTAGGGTTAAGGGTTTAGGGTTTAGAGTTTAGGGTTTAGGGTTTAGGGGCTTTGGGTTGTGGGTTCTGGGTTTGGAGCTTGTCATAGACGTCCCAGCCCTCCCCACACTAAGGGGCACCCTCCCAAACGTTCGCCCACGACTTCAGGTCATAGTTTATTCTTCTGATGATGATGATGATGTTGTTTTTACTGTTTATTTATTTATTCATGATGGCTTTTTACTAATTATTTACTTATTTCGGTGCTTTTTTTGAGGGGGGGGGTACCCTTTTGGAGGAGAAGTGGCGGACCATACCGGGTTTGGGTTTTATGGTTTGGGCGACTTCGGGTGTGTCTTATGGGTGAATGGGTTGAGCGGAAACCCTAAAACCGTAAATCCCTAAACCCTAAACCCCCTAAACCCTAACCCTGCACCCTAAACCCTAAGCCCCTAAGCCCAGAACCTGAGAACCCTCGACTCGAAACCCCCACACCGAAACTGCAAGATCGGAGGTCCATAGTGCAGAGCCCCTGATAATCCTATAGGGTTTAGGGTTTAGGGTTTAGGGTTTAGGGTTTAGGGTCCTATGACCCTAGATAATGATGTTCTGGTTGGTTGGTTGGTGCGTAGCCTGACAGTCTGTGCGTGCGAAAACTCGTGAGAATCGTATAACCCTAAATAAACATGTTCTAGGGCTTCGGGCTTCAGCTTCTTACAAGGATTGAGGAAGGGGTGTAGATCTTGGCGAGAGAGATCCCTAAACCCTAAACCCTAAACCCTAAACCCTAAACCCTAAACCCTAAACCCTAAACCCTAAACCCTAAACCCTAAACCCTAAACCCTAAACCCTAAACCCTAAACCCTAAACCCTAAACCCTAACCCTAAACTCTAAACCCTAAACCCTAAACCGAAGCAAAACCTTGGGACAAACAGCGTGGAGCATCTTCCTTGGCCACCTCCCGTAGCTTCCGGTGCTCGGCAGCCACCTGTTTGTGGCTTTAGGACTATCGGCCTCATAAGGCTTTCCCTGAACCCTAAACCCTGAACCCTAAACCCTAAACCCTAAAGGAGTTCATAAGGCCCTGGAGGTTCGTTCAGGGACTAGGGCGGAAGGCAGGTCTTCAGGGCCAGACGTAGTTGCAAGTTTCGCAGCCTGTGGGGGGTCGCAGGGTCCCTTGTAACTCCTAAACAACGAAGAGCCCTACACCACAAGACGCCACAACCTCGAAACCTCAGGGTTTAGGGTTTAGGGTTTTTAGGTGTAGGGCTTCGGGTACACTAGCTTCGCGCGGTTTGTGGTTTAGGGGCTTCCATGCAAGCAAGCGAGACAAGTAAGCACGTACGCATTGTGCTTGTAAGGGCGTTCCATGGTGCCATGAGGGAACAGTTCAGGGTTTAGGGTTTAGGGTTTAGGGTTTAGGGTTTAGGGTTTAGGGTTTAGGGTTTAGGGTTTAGGGTTTAGGGTTTAGGGTAATATTAATTCGCACCGCTGGGGCTCTTGCAGTCAAAAAGGGCGCGCATTTTGGCGGAGGGTCTCCACTGCTGCATATACAACGCTTGTCGTTTAGGGTTTCGAAGGGGGCCGAGGGTTGGGGGTGTCCCTAAACCCTAAACCCTAAACCCTAAACCCTAAACCCGAAACCCTAAACCCTAAACCCTAAACCCTAAACCCTAAACCCTAAACTCGGCCCTCTGCCTGCTCATTCTTGGCGCTTCCGCTCTGCGCAGCCTGGATCTTACTCCTGGGATGACTGTTCACGGTTTACTTTGGGATGTTCCCCCTGATCTAAGTAGCCCAGTAACCATATTATGACCCTAAACCCTAAACCCTAAACCCTAAACCCTAAACCCTAAACCCTAAACCCTTTTTTTGGCTGGTTACTGTTTAAGGGAACCTTGAACCGGGTACAGGGTGCCCTGGGCTACCTAGTTCTACCAGCAGGCCTTAAAAGGGATTGTGGTCCCCCTGTTACAGCCACTTCGAAGGACACTGTAGGGAGTACTCTAGCAGTCCTTAGTAGGGATTATGGTCCTTGCTTATTAGGTATTATAGTCTCCCAATTATAGTCCTTATTAGGGACTATAGTCCTTTTTAGGGATTATAATCCTTAATTTTTAATAGGGATTACCGTCCCCCTATTAAAGTCACTTAGTGGGACAATGTAGGGTTTAGGGTTTAGGGTTTAGGGTTCTCCTTCATTTCTTGACGGTTGAGTAAGGCTTCGGGCTTAGGGCTTGCGGTATCCCGACTATAACATGAACCCCAAGCCTGCACCGCCGTTTAGGGTTTGGTGTTTAGGGTTTAGGGTTTAGGGTTTAGGGCCACAAGCCACATCATGAGAGGCAAGCCCTCCAAAAGCCTACGAAGCTGAGAGCCCCAAACCTTGAAGGGTTTAGGGTTTAGGCTCCAGGCCCCAAACCTTGCAGCCTAAATCTGAGATTCCCAACCCCCAAACCGTGGAAACTGAGCAACCCAGGCGCTTGAAGTCCTCAACTTCAAAGTGGAGCTTGGCATACTCCTGAACGACCGGATGGGCTTCAGGTTGGTGGTTCTGGTGAGTGGGTTTAGGGTTTAGGGTTTAGGGTTTAGGGTTTAGGGTTTAGGGTTTAGGGTTTAGGGTTTAGGGTTTGAGGTTCAGGGTTCAGGGTTTAGGGTGTAGGGTTTAGGGCTTCAGGTCAGTGGGTGCTAGAAGATGCTGTACAGCGATATCTCTGGGCAATGCGGCTCTAGCATGCTGTGCCATGCTGTGGGGTTTTCTTTGTGAATCCAGGATGCTATAGGATTTGAAGCTAGAGAGTGATAAGCCAACAAGTATGCCGAACCCTGAAACCCTAAACCCTTACTACCCTGACTACCCTTCCCACCCTAAACCCTAAACCCTAAGCCCTAAACCCTAAACCCTAAACCCTAAACCCTCAACCCCAAACCCTAAACCCTAAACCCTAAACCCTAAACCCTAAACCCCCGAGAGGGCTATGTGGGTCAGGCGGGTTTTGGGTAGGGGGCGGAGCACCCGAAGCCCTCAGCCACCATAGCCGCAGGGGCCGAGGATGCCTTTATGAGCACTCTTAAGGTTTAGGGTTTAGGGTTTAGGGTTTAGGGTTTAGGGTTTAGGGTTTAGGGTTTAGGGTTTAGTGTTTAGGGTTTAGGGTTTAGGGTTTAGGGTTTAGGGCGGGTCAGGCTTTAGGGATTCGAACCTCAATGATAAGCCTACTTCTAACCTACTGAACCTGTAAGCGGATCAGGGTTTAGGGGGTTTAGGGCTTAGGGGATTAAGGTTTAGGAGGTTTGGGGGGGGTCTAGGCGAGCAGGTTTTGGGGGTTTTAGGCTTGGGGTTTTGGGGGTTTAGAGGTTCCGGCTTTTGGGGATTTAAGGGTTGTTAAGGTACTTAAGGGTTTCTGGCTAAAGACTTCCTGGGCGGGCGCAATGAAGCCTCAGGAAGCCCTTCTTTGTTTTGCAGGGCCGCCTCCATCACCCCCGCGAAGGCAGAAGGGAACTAAATCAGAAGCAGGGTGTATATTCCTTGTATCCCTAGAAGGACACTAGTTAAATACACTTACCAATATTCAAAGAAACCTTATAGACAGTCACCAATAAAAAATCATGTTTGGCATAGTATTACAAATCTGCATCTCTGTTCCTTACTGAGCTTTAAGTACCCTTAAACAGATAAAACAATGTCACCCCACTATGACAAAAAATAAATGGCATCCCCGAGACCGATCTAAGCATAACCGCTTTGTAGGAATTACAGTAGTACTTGGTTTAGGTTTGGGGTTTAGGGTTGAGGGTTTAGGGTTTAGGGATAGCTAAACCCTAAACCCTAAACCCAAAACCCTGAACCCTGTTTGGAAGCAAGTCCTGGATAAGGCTGCCGCTCTTCAGCCCGCGCGCCAGGTATTGCTGCAGAGTGGGCGACTTCCTTCGTCAGGCTTTTCCGACGAGGCTTGCCCTGATAACGCTTTGGACCCCAAACCCTAAACCCCAAGCCCAAAACTCTAAACCCTAAACCCTGTAACCCCTTAGCCCAAAAAACCCTGAACCCTGAACCCTGAACCCTAAACCCTAAACCCTAAACCCTAAACCCTAAACCCTAAAATCCAAGCATGCTTTCATTTGAGCTACTGGGCCGTGCAGTCCGGGACCGAATTTTAAACACCTTGGGAAATCGGGTAGTTCAGGGTTTAGGGTTTTGGGTTTTGGGTTTAGGGTTTAGGGTTTAGGGTTTAAGAAGGTCACTTCCCGTCTGAAAGCGTGGCTTTAGTTCTTATACAGCGTGTGGGGCCAGGGTGAGTGCAGGTCGTGTATGCGCGAGCCAAGACGTACTTATGTTGCCTCAAGTCCCAAACCCTAAACCCTAAACCCTAAACCCTAAACCCAAAACCCAAAACCCTAAACCCTAATGACTGATGATGCTGCCGCTCCTCCGAGGCACTCGATGCAAGCACCCGTGAGCCCTGAAGGGCTCCTGCAAGCCCTGTACATCAGAACCCTAAAAAGGGGTTTAGGGTTTAGGGTTTAGGGTTTAGGGTTTAGGGTTTAGGGTTTAGGGTTTAGGGTCTAACATCGAAACCCTCAAGCCCTAAAACCCTACAACCCTAAAACCGCAGAACCCTAGCACACGAGAACCCTGGAACCCTAGAACACCCTAAAACCCCAGAACCCCAGAATCCGAAAACCTTAGGACCCTGAAGCCCCACAACCTTGCAACCCGAAACCCAAAACCCTAGAACCCTAAGACAGTAGGATCCTAAACCCTAAACCCTAAACCCTAAACCCTAAACCCTCAACCCTAAACCCTAAACCCTAAACCCTAAGGCTCCCTACGAAAGAGCAAAGCGGCCGGACTTCGTCTAACTTCAAGTCGGCTCCGTCGTCGCCTGGGCTGGGGAACGTTGAGGGGAGAGGAGTTGTTGGTTGAGGTGAGGGTTTAGGGTTTAGGGTTTAGGGTTTAGGGTTTAAGGTTTAGGGTTTAGGGTTTAGGGTTTAGGGTTTAGGGTTTAGGGTTTAGGGTTTAGGGCTTTGGGACTAGCAAGTTGAGGGATTATAGCAAGTTTCCTCAAGCCTATACTCCAAGACATATTCAACATACCCCTTGGGCATATCTCTTAAAACGAAATTACAGGGCATTCTCCTTGTTATAGGTTAAGGGGTATGCGTTTGGGGTATGTTGAATTCATGTATTCTTAGGTATACACCCCTAAACCCGAAACCCTAAACCCGAAACCCTAAACGCTTGTTCCTCAAGCCCTAAACCCTAAACACTAAACCCTAAACCCTAAGCCCTTGAAGCCTAAGCACCCCAAAGAGCAGCACCCCCACCGGTGCGCTCCAAGCTGCCAATCTCGCGGGCTTTCTGCCGGATCTCCTTTCCCACCGGGGGTCGCGTGCACATCTGGAGAGTGATTCTGGGGCACCCTAAGCATCCTAAACCCTAAACCCTAAACCCTAACCCCAAAACCCAAACCCTAAACCCTGAACCCTGAACCCTGAACCCTAAACCCTAAACACTTTTTGTTGGGGGGAGGGGAGGGAGGGGGCGGGTTGGGTGGTATGTGCCATGCATAGGGTTTTCGTAGAGAGCGCTTCAGGGCCTTGTGCGTATTTCAGAGCCTTATCAGGGCTTAGAGGCTTCCGCCTAGGGTTTAGGGTTTAGGGTTTAGGGTTTAGGGTTTAGGGTTTAGGGTTTAGGGTTTACGGTTTAGGGTTTAGGGTTTAGGGTTTAGGGTTTAGGGTTTAGGGTTTAGGGTTTTAGGTTTAGGGTTTAGGGAACACGGAAGAAGGCTTCTGGTGATAAAGGGAAGTCCGGACGCAGTTGGGGAAACAGGATTGCAGAAGCAGTACGTTTCGGGTCACCCGCTGCCCCAAATCCAGAGGTTCACGGTTTATCATTCCAGCTTTGATCTTAGACTCTGCAACCCCATATTAACCCTAAACCCTAAACCCCCAAAGCCTCGAACCACCGCCGCAGCCCCTCCCTCCGCAGCGGCTGAGTCCTCCATTGTCTCGGTCTTCTTGGACTCAATGGTTGCCATCTCCTCCTGACAGGTTCACCAAAACCGGGATAAGAGGTCTAGGGTTTAGGGTTTAGGGTTTAGGGTTAGGGCTTAGGGTTTAGGGCTGTTGGCTAGGGAGAATCGATTCGGACTCCACGATAGTCTCGCGTACACTGGACATCAAGTCCTGCGTCGTGCGAATTGGACTGTGGGAGCATCCTCGATACGATGATGGAGTCTGAGGAATTGATCGCTCCGAAACGGCTGGTGTTGCTCCACCTCCAAGTAATCCCCAGGCATCGAAGTTCGAGGACCCCGCGACTGAAGGTGGAGGCCTCAATGGCAATCGAAAAGGAGGAACCGGCGGAGGGCTCGGTATGGCCTGAAGAGGCACATCGCCTAGGCTGTAGGCCTACACAAGAAGCCACATGGGCACTTCCGAAAATAATGTGGGTTTAGGGTTTAGGGTTTAGAGTTTAGGATTTAGGGTTTAGGGTTTGGGGTTCCTTATTGGGGACCTTATTACAACGGAATCCTTTTTGGAAATATATTCGGGGTACCTATTTTCGTAAACCTCCATGAAGACAAACTATGCAAGCCAAAGCCCCCCCAACCCCACGCCCGAAACTCCAAGCCCAAAGATAGTCTGTGGAACCCTGAAACCCCCCCCAAAGGCGATAAGCCCTCAACCCTGAACCCCAAACCTAGAGCCCTAAACACGGTAACCCTGATTACCCCAAACCGCCCACCCTCGACCCTAAACTCGAGGAGGTTTAGGGTTTAGGGTCTAAATCCTAAACCCTAAACCCTAAACCCCAAACCCTAAACCCCGGAGGGAAGCCTGCCAGCCGGCAATCGTGCGCTGTAGCTCCTTTCTTTTCGACTCCTGGTAGGAGACCTGGCATTAGGGCTTCTTTCGGGTTCCAGTTGAGATTTCTTCGGGATTTAGGGGTTAGGGTTTAGCGCGTTGTTTTGTTGCATGAGGGCTTGGGCTTCTTCGGGTTTCGGGTTCGGAGCCGAAAGGGCATCGGGGTTGAGGCTTTCTTGGCTCTCAGTACTTGGAGGTGCATGGCCCTTATTAACCAATTCGAACTGTACTTCTAACTATACTTGTAAGCCCCTTAAGTGCCCTAATATGGTTATAAGTGTAGCTACAAGTACAGTTATCGTTGGTTAACAAGTACCATTCACCTCTCAGTAGACTAGAGGTGCGCCAACTACTGGTTCCTCTCGCATTAGGCCTTGGGGGATAAGGGTGAGTGCTTTTCCAGCTCTTCTCCTAAACCCTAACCCCTAAACCCTAAACCCTGAACCCTAAACCCTGAACCCTAAACCCTATATAAACCTGAACCCTAAACCCTAAATCCTAAACACTAAACCCTAAACCCTAAACCCTTACATCATGGGGGGGGGGGGGGGTCGGGGTAACCCAAAATCTAAACCCAAAACCCTAAACCCGCCCCCAAAACCCGAAACCCCCCCAAAACCCGAAACCCCCCCAAAACCCGAACCCCTCCAAACCCCCTAGACCCCCTAGATTCCCTAAACCCCCCAACCCCCCTAGACCCCCTAAACCCCCTAGACCCTAAAACCCCCTAGACCCTAAACACTAATCCCTAAGCTCCAAGCTTCAGGCTTCTTGTTTGGAGGGGGTTTTGTGAGGGAACCGTACTCCTCCAAAAGAACAGAAAGGCAGAGACGACTCAGCGTGACCCCCTAAGCCCTAAGCAGCCTTGGAAGGGTTTAGGGTTTAAGGTTTGGGGTTTAGGGTTTAGGGTTTAGATAAGGACCCAATTGGGTTGAAAGGCTCCAAACTTAGGTTATAACTACAGCTAGTATAGTAAGGGGGCCCCTCCTTGTACATGTTGAAGCCCTAGGGGCTTGTAGAATTTTAGGGTGTAGGGTCTCGGTTTCGATGGTAAGGTTTAGGGTAAAGCCACACTTGCTCAAAAAAAACAAAACCCTAAACGCTGATAAGCCCTATAAATAAATTCAAAACCCTTAACCATCAAACCCAAAACCCAAAAACACAAGAACCCGAAAACGCAAAAAACAAAAAAAAACAACCTAATGCGCGACAGCCCTAACACCCTGAAGCACCAACTCCAAAACTCCAAAACTAAACCCTTAATCCGTAAAAAAAAAAACCCTAAAAGCCGCCCCTGCCCTAAATCCTAAACCCTAAACCCCAAACCCTAAACCCTAAACCCGGTCGCCCACCTGTGCTTGTGCCTCTGTTGCCCGGCGCTGGGCATCCTTAAGCTCGGCCTCTGCACTTCGGGGAAGAGCTGGGTGTGGGGTTTAGGGTTTAGGGTTTAGGGTTTGGGGTTTAGGGGGTAGGGTTAGGGTAGGGTCTAGGGTCTAGGGTCTAGGGTCTAGGGTCTAGGGTCTAGGGTCTAGGGTCTAGGGTCTAGGGTCTAGGGTCTAGGGTCTAGGGTCTAGGGTCTAGGGTCTAGGGTTTAGGGTTTAGGGTTTAGGGTTTAGGGTTTAGGGTTTAGGGTTTAGGGTTTAGGGTTTAGGGTTTAGGGTTTAGGGTTTAGGGTTTAGGCCGGTTTGGGATTTAGGGCTTGAGGTTTAGGGTTTATGGCAAACAAAGATAGGTTTGGTGCATCCAGGGTTTTGAGGTTGTAGGGTTTTGGCCAAATGGGGCGACACCTAGGTCGCCGGGAAGCATAGGGAATTTTAGAATTGACGAGGGTTTTGGGTAGTTTACGGCTTTTGAAAGCCCTAAACCCTCAACTCTCAACAACTCTCAACCCTATACCCTAAGTCCTAAGGGGCTACGGGGGGTTCGGGGGTTTTCGGGGCCACCCCATAAGGGGCCACCCCATAGGGGGCCACCCCATAGCTCCAAGCACACTTACTTTAGGGCTGTTGGGCCCAACGGCCATACCATCATACCACACATGGTTTAGGGGTTTAAGGTTTAGTGTGTGTGTGTGTGTGTTTTTTTTTTTTTTTTTTTGGGGGGGGGGGTTGAGGTTTAGGGTTCAGGGTTCAGGGTGCAGGGTTTACTTACTTCATCTTAGGAGGGAATGAGGGAATTTGGTACCTGTCAGAATCCACCCCAGTAAGTTTAGGATTTTGGGCGCCAAATCCTAAACCCTAAACCCCAAACCCTAAGCCCAGCCCTGAACCCTGAACCCTGAACCCTGAACCCTGAACCCTGAACCCTGAACCCTAAACCCTAATTAAACCCTGTCTCGCTCGTGATCAGGGTGGAAAACACGACAATCAAGGAAACCAGATTGGAGTTCCAGAATACTTTGAAGATGTTGGTGTCACGGAGAAGGGACGACGATATCAATGTGAAACTGATTTGTGGCAGAAACAGGACCTTTGCCCTTCTCGAATTCATCCACTTTCTTGTAGACATCTTTATCAACGTGTCGTGATGAACTCCAGCATCTCCATAGTCCTCGGTCGACGGGTAGCTCGTGAAGAACAGCTTCTTAAACCCTAAACCCTAAACCCCAGACCCTAAACCCAGGCCCTAAACTTCCCTGAGCTCACATGGCACCTCCACCGCCAGGTACTTTCCCTTGAGCTCTTTCTGCTGCGCGGCGATGCTCCTTGCGCTGGTTTACGGTCTACGCGAGCCTGTTTGTAAACGGTTGGGGTTTACATAGGGTTTAGGGTTTAGGGTTCAGGGTTCAGGGTTTACGGTCGATGCGGGCTTGTAAGGGTTTACACATGCTCTACAAAGTTTTACAAAGGGTTTGCAAGGGTCTGTACGTGCCTGTAAGGGCTTATAAGGGTTTACACATGGTTTATGAGGATTCATAAGGGTTTACAAATGGTTTATACGGGGTTTGTAAGGGCTTACACATAGTCTGTGCGGCTTGTAAGGGCTTATATTGGTTGACAAGGCTTTACAACTGGCTTATCAGGTTTTGATGGTTAAGGATTATGAGGGTTTATAAGGGCAATGGCTTACAAGGGATTAAAAACGGCTTATACGGCATTCAGAATAGGTTTTTACTTGTTTATGTCATGTTACCCCGTTAAATAACCTTAATTGGGCTTCACCATCCCTACATAGCCTCACTTCTGGGGGGGAAAGGGGTAGTATGAGGGGGGGTAGTAGGGGAACCCATGATTGTGAGGGTTTGTAACGCTTTGCAAGGAATATAAGTAATAGGTCGGACTCGACTTGAAAACATACGACGAGCACCCGAAAGACTTGACCCCTAAACATAAACCCTAAACCCTAAGCCCTAAACCTTAAACCCTAAACCCAAAACCTTCAACCCTAAACCCCGGAGTGGGGTCTAAACAAATCGATTGGCCCTTCTTGGTATCCTAACTTCAAGAAGTAGCCGGAAAAATCCACAAGGCATGTAACACGGGACGCAGTACAAGCAAGAACCCTCAGAACTAACCTAGCTGCCATGTCTCTGCCGACCCACCCTCGGACCTACAAACCAAGAAGGACAGACCCTGAAATTCAAACACCTAAGGCCTAAACCTCAAACCCCCAAAACCCACACCCTAAAGGCCCAAATGTGCCCGAGTGGCGTCTGTCGCTGGCGTAGCGGCTCCAATGCACGCTCCACCAAAACCTGCCATCAGGCCGCTAGGGTTCAGGGTTTAGGGTTTGGGGTTTGCGCATGTCGGGGCGGAGGAGAGTTGGGTTTGTGCCGGGGGGAGGGGAGAGGGGCTTGGGCTGTTAGGGGTTGAGGTTCAAGGTTGAGAAAGCCAAGCTCCCTACGCCCTAAACCCTACCCGGGACCCTCTTTTGCTACAGTCTTATGGGTTATACCTACTACTTAAGGGTAACTACTACTAATTTTCCCTTTTGCTACAGTCTTATGGGTTGTACCTGCTAATTAAGGGGAATTGCTACTAGGTTTCTAAAGTTTCAGGTAGACACCCTGAACTAAACCCCCAGACACCCTTACCTTAAATCGGATGACCACGGACACCTCCAAACCTTAGACGCCTTCATTAGCCCTATACAACCCTGAGCCCGCACTCTAACACGATTCATGGCTTTGTGGAATTGGCAATTTAGGGATTTAGTGGGGCGGGGGGGGGGGGGTTGTGGGTGGGGGAGGTTCTTAGGGCGGGGGTGGGTGGGGGGGTGGGGTGGTCGGGGACTTGGGGCTGTCACGTCGGACCTTGAATGATTGATCTTCCCGGCCTTCTCGTCTTTCGATTCTTTGCTTTGGTCCTCCCTTCGTTCGGTGCATGTACTTGACTTCGGTGCATGTTACATTAAAAGACCTCGTACACGAAGAGTTCAAGGTCGGTCGAGCCAAAGTGGGGGAAGCCTGTAGCTTCCTTCCGTCAGGCAACTCCCCAAGCCCGGCAGGTGCCGCCGAACCAGTCGTTGCCTCTGCACTGACGGCCTCCAGATTCAACACCCTAAAGCTTAAAGCCTACAGCTTACACCCTAAACCCTACACCCTAAAGCCTAGAAAAACCCTTCAAAGCTTGGATCCCCAACCCCCCCAACCAGGAACCTCAACCCCATACCCCAACCCCCAAACCCTAACCCCCGAACCCAATTTAGACCCTAAATACTAAACCCCAAACCCCTGAACCCCTGAACCCCTTCACCCCTAAACCCCAAGCACCAAAACATCAAACCCTAAACCCCAAACCCCAAACCAAAAAACTCTAAACCCTAAACCTAAACCCTGAAACCCCAGGCCCTGAACTCAAAATACTGAACCCTAACGCCTACACCCGACGAACTCCAAACCCTAAACCCCCTACAACCTAAACAAAAAAATATATAAACCCATAAACATCAAACCCTGAACCCTAAACCCTGATCTTAAGCCCAAAACCCTAGACCCCAAACCCTAATCCGAAACCCTAAGCCCTAAACCTCTAAACCCTAAATCCCCAAACCCTAAACCCACAAACACTCGAAACCCGAAACCCAAAACCCAAAACCCCTAAACCCCTAAACCCTAAACCCCCCAAACCCTAAACCCATAAACATCAAACCCTAAACCCTAAACCCTAAACCCTAAACCCTAAACCCTAAACCCTAAACCCCAAACCCCAAACCCCAAACCCTGACTGCGCCGAGCCTGGACCGGCGCTTCGGTCTTCGCAGCTCCTGTTACTTAAGAAGCCAAACTTCAAATAATGCCCAGAAACCCTCTTTAGGGTTTAGGGTTTAGGGTTTAGGGTTTAGGGTTTAGGGTTTAGGGTGTAGGAACCAATCCCCCCCCCCCTCCCCTCCCCAAGAGCACGCAGAAGTTCAGTAGCACTCGAAGCCTGCAACCCCCCCAAACCCCTAAACCCTAACACCCAATCCCCAAACCCTAAACCCAACACCGTATACCCTGTAATACCCTAAACCCTAAACCCTAAACCCTAAGGACTTCTGCGAGCTATACTCCCCATGGCCGGGCTTCCGACCTTTGAACTTGGGGAAGCTCTAACCCTAAACCCTAAACCTCAAACCCTAAACCCTAAACCCCCAAATCCTAAGACTTAAAACCTCGACTCCCTTGCCAAGAACATTTCATAGACCCCAAACCCTAAACCCTGAGGTTCACATTTTTTGCACCTTGGAACTAGTCCAGTACAAACCCCAACCACCGCGGTGGCTATCAGTTTTGCGGTTTCGGGTTTAGGAGGGGCGTAGAGCTTCGGGGTTTATGGCTTTAGAGTTTCGAGTCTGAAATTGCCCATTGCTTTTTTGGGCATAGTTCGGATAATTCGAGGCTTCAGGGCTTATGGTTAGGGTGGTGTCCATTGCTTTTGTTGGCATAATTCGGAAAATTCGGGCCTAAGGGTTTGTGGTTAGGGTGGCGTTCGTGAAGGGAAGGTCCTGCTGAGGAGGCGCAGAACTTGATGTGGTGAGAGACGTGGGGCCGCAACCTTGCAATTCAGCGCTGTGAAGTTCGAGAGGCCCCGACTCGAAAAGGTAAACATCACAGGATGAGAGGGTTTAGGGTTTAGGGTTTAGGGTTTAGGGTTTAGGGTTTAGGGTTTAGGGTTTAGGGTTTAGGGTTTAGGGTTTAGGGTTTAGGGTTAGGGGCTCCCCTTCCCTAAGGGTCCATGTACCTAGATAGGGCTTACTTGGGCCTCAAGTACCTCGTACATAGGGACTTTGGGGCCCAAGTACATGATACTTGAAGGTTCATGGTACTTACTAACCAATGATAACTGTACTTATAACCCTACTTATAATACCCCTAAAGGGCCTTATAGGGGTTATCCCAATTATAAGTAGGGTTATAAGCCCAGTTAGAATTGGTTAGTAAGTACCATGAACCTTCAAGTAGGTACATGGACCCTTGGGTCGCACGAGCCGCTTGTAGGCTTTGGATTTCGGGGTTGAGTGAGTTCAGTGGGCTTACGGTTTAGGGTTTCACCCTAAACTCTTGCAGGGCTTAGGGTTTAGGGCATGGGGTTTGGGGTTCAGGGTTTAGGGTTTCCAACTTTAAGCCCGAAACAATAAGCTTTGGGGGGACCACCATGTAGAAAAACACGCTGAAACCACGATTTGACTTGTTCGCTTTCACCAGGCTCACACATCCCCGCGTCTATGACCTTGAACACTGGAGCAAGAGAAACACTGACAACCTCCAGTAGGGTGTCTGAGGCTAAGGATTTAGAGTTTGGGCGGCTACAACCTATCGGCTGGCGTTCTGAGAAGCAGGCCGAAGCAAGTGCGACGTGCGCGCGGAAGAGTGGAGGAGGAGCATGGCACCCCCCCAGATGTTTCTATGCGGGGAACCCCAGATGGAAGTAGAATTCTAGAAGCCCTCATCTGATGTTGACAGAACTTTATGCAGCAAGCTACTTTCTAAGCATTGCGTCGTAAGGGAAGGGGCCTTCTCTATCTCTATACGATTCAAAGGATACGTCCTGACCGCTTTCCATACACATAAGGCTCAACTTGTGCGAACGCGCGCGAGTCATTGGGATGAATGAACCGTTCTGCCAGATGCTGCTGAGGGCAAGGGCCATGGTAAAGAGTAAGCTAGGACTAGGAGAACAAGGTGCGCTTTTGGGTTTAAAGGGGTTTATAAGACGACCTAAACCCCAAAAAAGGGGAATGAGGGCCTACTCGGAGTCCCCCGAAACCCTAAACCCTAAACCCTGAACCCTAGACCCTAAGCCTACATGGACCCTTCCGGGAGGGGGTTCGGGTTTAGGGCTTTAGGGTTTAGGCCGGATAGAGGACTGGTGGGCCGAACTAGGTCCACTTGCTTGGAGGTTCATGGTACTTCTTAACCAAGTTATAACTGTACTTACAACCACATTCGGGCACTTAAGGGGCTCACAAGTGGGTTATAAGTATAGTTATAACTGGTTAGTACGTACCATGAACCTCCTCCAAGTGGGGCTTTCAACAAAAAAGCTCAGAGAATCGCACCGAACTTCCGCGGAAAAGGCCCGGACCCTGAACTTTGTAGGGGCTAGGGTTTTAGGGTTTAGGGTTTAGGGCTTAAGATTCTGACGTGGTGTTCTGGGTTTAGGGGTGAGGGTTTAGGGCATCGGGATTCGTAGCAGGATTCGTAGTATTCTACCCGAGAATGATTGACAACATAGGGCACCAGGTCGACCCTAAACCCGAAACCCTAAACCCTAAACCGAAACCCAAAATTTCCCCCCAAAGCCCCTCTCCGCCCCAAGCAAAAGTGAAACTCGGAACCCTTGGAGCTAGGGTTTAGGGTTTAGGGTTTAGTGATTGGGGTTTGGGGTTTGGGGTGTGGGGTTCAGGGTTTGGGGTAAAAACTGGGAATCTAAGGTTCATCTGAGGGGTTTGCGAAAATTAGGGGAGCCCTAAAATAGACCCCCAAGTAGTAGGATTCTGCTATAACAAGGACCCCAACAAGGTACCCCTATTTTCGGAAATCTGACATGGCTTTTGGGTTCCAGGGTTTAGGGAAGAACAGCTCATACTATTTAGGCTTCTGGGCCCTACCCTAAACCCTAAACCCTACACCCTAAATGCACGGAGCCGGTTGGCAAAGCCCTAAACACAGCTTGGTGCAGAGATCCTGCAGTGCTTGGCGCGAAAAGCATCGAGACCTGGTTTCAGAAGGGTCTGGCGGATGTAGGGGTTTACGGGTTCGGGCTTCGGGGTTTAGGGTTCGGGGTTTAGGGTTTGTCGCTTGAGTGTTTCAGGGATTTAGGCTGGACATTAGGGTTTATGGCGAGCATGTGGTTGCACCCCGGCGCCCCCCCCCCCCCCTCCAGGGAATGTATACTAGAGTACTACAGTACGGGACCAGTATGTTGGAGAACTACCCTAAACCCTAAAGCGTAAACCCTCTAAACCCTCCAAACCCTCTCAACCCTCTAAACCCTCTCAACCCTCTCAACCCTCTCTCAACCCTCTCTCAACCCTCTAAACCCTCTAAACCCTAGAAACCCTCTAAACCCTATAAACCCTGGAAACCCTCTAAACCCTCTAAACCCTCTAAACCCTCTAAACCCTCTAAACCCCCTGAACCCTCTAAACACTCTAAACCCTCTAAACCCTCTACTAAACCCTGTAAACCCTCTAGACCCTACAAACCCTATAAACCCTATAAACCCTCTAAACCCTCTAAACCCTCTAAACCCTCTAAACCCTATGAAAACCCTATAAACCCTCTATAAACCCTCTAAACCTTAAGCCCCAAGCCCAAGTATATTACAATGAGGTACATGGACCCTTAGAAGGTGTCAAGTTCCAAGCTCACAGCTGCATCAGCAGCTTCTAGCGGCCGTGGTTTAGGGTTTAGGGTTTAGGGTTTAGGGTTTCTTCTTCCTTCAGGTCCGCTGCTACTTTGAGGCTCATGGTACTTACTAACCAATTATACCTGTACGGATAACTGGGGTCTTATAAGTGGGTTGTAAGTGCAGTTATTGTTGGCTAATGAGTACCATGAACCTCCAAGTAGTCGCGGCTGCAGCGTGTTAACCTCCTGCTGCAGACTCGCCCTGGTGGACTTGGTCGATAGGCCCCGGGGCGTCACGTGTACCCTAAATATTGGGTGCCGCATTATAGTAGGGATCCGAAGAAGTGGCTATATTTTTGCCAACCACCCGTATCTTTCTATTTGGGATGGCTGGCAGGTTCCAGGCAAGAAGAGCGCCTTCGACGCAGAGCTGTCCCTGAGTGGATCACATAATAGCACGACATCACAATAGTACAATAATATACTTTATACAACATTAAAAATATTCGAATCATGCTAAAGATATAAGAATCGATAACAATATATGGGGGTTCCCGAAAATAGGGGTACCCAAAAAATGCCCCAAACTACTCGAATCCTTTTTAAGTGAACCCCAGAAAGGGTCCCCCCCCCAGCATATTCTTGGTGTGAACAGACTCAAAGCCTGAAAAAGAAATTAGAAAAAACAACAACAACTCTCCGAGCGTCCGTCACAAAAAGAAAAATCTACGCAGCTACCTGATGATTCCAAGGAGAAGGGGTCTTAAACAAGCCGAAAGTCCCTGCAACGTAGGGTTTAGGGCTTGTAGGAGCGGAGGGTTTAGGCGCTAGGATTTACAGGACTTGGGGCGCATAGGAGTTTAGGGTTTAGCGCTACTGTGAGTTCAGGGTCTAATCCCTTAACCCTAAACCCTAAACCCTAAACCCTACACCCTAAACCCTAAACCCTAAACCTTAACCCTAAACCCCAAAACCCTAAACCCTAAAGCCTAAACCCTACACCCTGGGGGCCATGCCTTCTTTGGCCACCCGGAGACCAGATCGAGTGTCGCCCTTGTGGATGTAGGCCTGTGCACATCGGCAGCGTGTTGGACTACCACCCTAAACCCTAAACCCTAAACCCTAAACCCCAAACCCCAAACCCTAAACCCTAAACCCTATAAATCCTTAACCCTAAGCCCTAAACCCCAATACCTCGAAAGGAAGTGATGTAGAGGGTTTGGGTTTCGGGTTGAGGGCTGCCGGAGCGCTTCAGAGCCCGTGTGCCCAGACTAGGGGTGTAAGGGTTGTATGGGTTTAGGTCCTATAAGCGCTAAACCCTCTACAATCTCAAGCCGAAAGCCTAATAGGGTTTAGGGTTTAGGATTTAGGGTTTAGGGTATAGGGCAACTCAAAAAAAAGAAACTGAATGAGGCTTCAGCTGGATGTTGCATGAGCAGGGGCAAAGTGCATACAGAGACTTTTTGGCGCCAGCGCCGCTCGCCGGCCGTCATGCTCATAGCCCTATCGGGAGCAAGATGATCATGAGGATGACGACCACCACAAACACGCCGCCACCACCTTCTTTGTCATGGCTGTTGCCCCCGTACCTGTTGTAGCTGCGGTACCCGCTGCTCCGGTAAGTGCTGCGCCGGTACCCACCCGAATAGCCGTGGGCCCCGTAGAAGTTACCACGGGCGGCGCGGGCGGCGCGTCGGCGGCGCGCCCTGCGAGCGGAGCCGTGGCACGCGGCGCAGCCCGGACGCCCCAAGAGGGCATACCTGGGTATTGAAATGCGTATACGGGCCCATGTACCTATGTAGTATATACATGGGGCGCACAGGGGTTCCCCTAAACTTCAAACCCTCAACCCCAAATTTTCCAAAAGAGTAGCTTTAGGGCCCAAGTATGTTCGCTAGAGGTACATGGCCCCTTGGGAAATCAGGGTCTGAAGCTGAGCTCTAGACCTCAAACCCTATAAACCCTCAACCCTAAACCCTAAACCCTGAACCCTGAACCCTAAACCCTAAACCCTACACCCTAAACCCTAAACCTAAACCCTAAACCCTAAACCCTAAACCCGCCAAGGTGCTGAGACTCAAGCTCGGCCGTGGCCACCTCCGCCAAGCTGGAGGCGTCAGTGGGGCCCACGCCGTCATCCACGTGCGCACCCTGGGCATCTTCGGCCTGGGTTTAGGGTTTAGGGTTTAGGGTTTAGGGCTTAGGGTTTAGGGTTTAGGGTTTAGGGTTTAGGGTTTAGGGTTTAGGGTTTAGGGTTTAGGGTTTAGGGTTTAGGGTTTAGGGTTTAGGGTTTAGGGTTTAGGGTTTAGGGTTGATATTGGGGTGCACCTTATTGGGGTCCTTATTATAAGGGAATCCTACTATTTTGGGGACTCTATTAGGGGTCCCTCATGTCCGTAAACCCCCATATCTCAAGGGCCTACCAATAAGGGCACTACTGGGCACCCTAAACCCTAAACCCTAAACCCTAAACCCTAAACCCTAAACCCTATAAACCCTAAACCCCAAACCGAGGCGCCATCTTATTGAAGACCTGGGCATCCTCGTCGCTCAAGCACCCGGAGGCTTCTTGGAGCGTGGCGTTGTCAACTTGGGAGCCGAAGAGCAAGTCGCAGACCAACCTCTGCCTGAGGCGCTGAAGCAAAAAAGGTCCCCAAAACCCCTGGATTGGGGTTTAGGGTTTAGGGTTTAGGGTTTAGGGTTTTGGGTTCAGGGTTTAGGGTTTAGGTTTGGGGTTAAGGGCAGAACCCCAACACCCAAACCCCAGAACCCTAAGAGTCTTGAAAGTCGTGGTAGCCCAGCAACCATCTTATAATAAGGGTACCCCTTTTTTTGAGAGGGTTGGTTACTTTATAAGGGAGCCTTGACGCCACAGAAAGAAACCAAAGGGTGCCAACTGGGCAAACCCACAACAAGAAGGTTTAGGGTTTAGGGTTTAGGGTTTAGGGTTTACGGTTTAGGGTTTAGGGTTTAGGGTTTAGAGTTTACGGTTTAGGGCTATTTTCGGGTACCTCCTTGGGGTCCGCTAGTACCACGGGAATCCTACTTTGGGGGTCTATAGTCGGGGTCCCTTATTTTTCGCCAACTCCCGAGTCGCTTCTTGGATTTCGATGCAATATCCGGACACTCCTGTCAAGGGACTAGAGGAGGGGCCCTTATAAGGGATCTTAGGGTTATTTAGGGCCGGGGTTATTTAGTGGGAGTTATATAGGGGAATGGGATTACAGTAAAAAGTTGGAACATCCTTATCCCAGAACCCAAAAGGTATGCTAAAGGGAATCCGAGCTCAAAGCAGCCTTAACCCATGTTCCAACTTTCTGGAGTTTACTGTAAGGGCCCCTTCTAGGGTCCCTCCTTATACGCCTTCATGGCCCTAAACCCTAAACCCTAAACCCTAAACCCTAAACCCTAAACCCTAAACCCTAAACCCCAAACCCTAAACCCTAAACCCCCCTTAAGCTCAAAACACCCCACAAACCCTTCGTGGTCCTGTCCGTTGAGAACCAGGAGCTTGGCCATGAGTCGCGTGTTTGCCATGAACCTCGAGGTTGGCAGGGTTGGTGGTTTCGGGGGTGGGGGGGTGCCCTAAACCCTAGCCCTAAACCCTAGCCCTAAACCCGAAACCCTAAACCCTGAGCCCTGGTTCTGAAGGGAGGAGGGTTCAAGGAGGGTATAGGTAACCCAAGGCTCCCTCTAAGCTTCCATAAGGTTCCCTAGATACCTGCCCCCCATGAACCCCCCTGCCTCCTGCCTTAAGAACCCTTTAAGTTTTGGGAGCTTTGAATTCCTGTATGGAGGGCTTAGGGTTTAGGCAACCAAGGTTTAGGGTTGAGGGTTTGAGGGTTTGGAGCTTGTGGGGATTCTTGAGATTGGGGTTTTGGGTTTGGGGGGGGGGGGGGGGTTAGGTTCAAGTACGTCCCCCAAACTTATTTCGGGCCCTATCTGCCATCATACGCGCGTGATATATCTGTAGGGTGCACGGAAACCAGACCCAAGAGGAACCTAGGAAAAGCAAGGGTGCCCCTTTTTTGGCACATAGCCCCAAAAACCCTAAACCCACCTTTTTTTTGGTACCCTGCACTAGCCAGATGGGATCCTGTACCCTAGATCAGCGCCCCGGCTTTTCGAGTTTTAGGGTTGAGGCTGGGTAGTTTACGGTCCTTAGTAGCTTGCCCAGTAACCTAGGTTTAAAAAGGGTGCCCTTTTTAGCTTAAAGGGGTGCAGAAGGGAACCTAAACAACCCAAAAAAAGGGAATAAGGGCACTACTGGGAATCCTAGCTTCAAAGTCACCGCAGATAACCACAAATATGGGAGACATGATCCCAAAAGCCCACGACATTGAACTGCATGTCATGTTGTGCCGTGGCTCAACCCCAAACCCCAAACCCCAAACCCCAAACCCCAAACCCCAAACCCCAAACCCCAAACCCCAAACCCCAAACCCCAAACCCTAAACCCCAACATTTCTGCTGCAAGAAGCTGGTCAGTCAGGCTGATGGAATCGATGCTCCATGGTACGCCATCGTCCACCAGCACGAGGAAGGAGAACGTGTGGCTGTGTTCCATATCTTGGTTTAGGGTTTAGGGTTTAGGGTCCAGGGTCTAGGGTTTAGGGTCTAGGGTCTGGGGTTTAGGGTTTTAGGGTTTTAAGGTTGAGGGTTTAGCCTCTTTTTGTAAGGGTCCATGCACCTATACAGTTTGGGATGCTTCCCCTTATACTTGCAGTCCTTAATCGGGATTATAAAAGGTTCAGGACTGTTAGTATAAGGGGGGAACATCCCAGTACGTAGTTTTTACTTGGCAGTTGGGCACGCTCGAGAAGAGATTTGTACGCGCCCCACAGAAATTGTGAAACTTGGTATGTTTGCACGCACAAAAGAAGCTTAGACACAAAGAAGTGTTTAGGGTTTGGTACGGATTTTACAAACCCTCACCGAGAGAAGGGTGTAGATTAGAGTCTAAAACCCTAAACCCTAAACCCTAAACCCTAAACCCTAAACCCTAAACCCTAAACCCTAAACCCTAAACCCTAAACCCTAAACCCTCAACCCCACCCAAACCCTAATTAGCATGCATTGGGTCCCCAAGGTACCGGTCCAATCGGGGTTCAAGGTGTCGCTGATCGATTTGGTCCGAAACTTGCTCGAAGGCTGCGTATCGGTGGACTTCATTCGAACCTTGGCAGCTCAGCAGCCATATGGGGGTTTAGGGTTTAGGGTTTAGGGTTTAGGGTTTAGGGTTTAGGGTTTAGGGTTTAGGGTTTAGGGTATTCGAGGGTACCTTTTTGGGATCCTTTTTCTCAGGGGCTCCAAGGGGCTTAGGGTTTAGGGTAACTTGGTAGTGCGATAACCATACTACCATAAGGGTACCCTTTTTTTGGAGTTGGTGTTACCGTTTCAGGAAACCCAGAATCAACAAAAAACACAGGTACGGGGTACCCATAAACCCTAAACCCTAAACCCTCAACACGAAACCCTAAACCCTAAACCCTAAACCCCAAACCCTAAACCCTAAACCCTAAACCCTACCACTACGCTACACCAAGGAGCCAGGCAGTAAGGATCCGAGGCTGAGAACCGGTCCATGGCGGCAACATCGTGGGCTCTGTCGCAGGACACCGTAACCGTGAGTGAAGCACATAGCTCTTCTTGGCCTTCATGGGTTTTAGGGTTTAGGGTTTAGGGTTTAGGGTTTAGGGTTTAGGGTTTAGGGTCTAGGGCTCCCCTCCCTATGGTTCGATAAGCCCATGATGCCTGGGTTGCACGCCTCTGGCACTCCCATCTCAACTTTCGTTGTGAAAGCGACCGTGCCGATCGATCCTTTCTCAGCCTTCTTCAGGCTCTTGGTACCGCGATTCTTGTTGGGCCGCAACGGTAAGGAATAGCTCTTCTCCTAGGCGGGCCAACCCTAAACCCGAAACCCTAAACCCTAAACCCGAAACCCGAAACCCTAAACCCTAAAGCCTAAACCCTAGACCAAAAGCCATCCGCGTCTCTCCCAAGGACAAGCTCACACCAACTTCGCCGATGAACTCGGAGGTGGTCACGTCGCTGTCCCAAACCTCAGGGGATTTAGGGGTTTAGTGGTTTTAGGGTTTTGGGGTTTGGGGGTTTAGGGTTTAGGGTTTAGGGTTTAGGGTTTAGGGTTTAGGGTTTAGGGTCGCAGACCTCAGGCGAGGGGGGGGGGGGGGGGGATTTTTAGAGTGGGTTTGGCGGGGTGGTTTTTAAGGGTTTCGAGTGGTTTTTTTGCGGAGATTTTCGGGGGATTTAGGGGGTTTTAGGGGCTTTAGGGTTTTTTGAGGAGTTTAGGGATCAGGGCTTATTGGCTGGGGTGCACTTTTAGGGTTTGGGTTTAGGGTTTAGGGTTTAGGGCCAACCTCCACCATGAGCGGGAAGGCACCGGCAGGAGGCTTGAAGGAGCCTGCTTGATGAGGGAGCCTAGCAAACCCTAAACCCTAAACCCTAAACCCTAAACCCTAGACCCTAGACCCTAAACCCTAAACCCTAAACCCTAAACCCTAAACCCTAAACCCTAAACCCTAAACCCTAAACCCTAAACCCTAAACCCTACCCCCCCCCCAAAAAAAAGAAAAGGGCACCACTGGGCTACCAAGCCTGTGAGGTTGTTCACAGCCTCACCAGCCAGGTCATCCACGCTGTCCAGCTCGTTCATGGAACTTTGCAGGAACTCGAACTCCTTGGTAGGGTTTGGGGTTTAGGGTTTGGGGTTTGGGGTTTAGGGTTTAGGGTTTGGGGTTTGGGGTTTGGGGTTTGGGGTTTAGGGTTTAGGGTTTAGGGTTTAGGGTTGAGGGTCTGGGGTTTAGGGTTTAGGGTTTCGGGTTTAGGGCTTAGGGACGTGGTCCCTTAGTATGGGCTCGTAAAAGGGGGCCTCTTATATACCCCTGATATACCCTAAACCCTAAACCCCAAGGGTTAGGGGGTTTAGGGTTTAGGGTTTAGGGAAAGAAACCCCACAAGAAACGGCACAACACTGGGCTGCCCAAGAGTCTTTCATGGTTGAGCTTAAGATGGATGCATGCCTCATCTTTTTGTATGCTTTTACCGGATACAGAGACCTTAGTTGCTGAGTTCGTAAGTCACAAAAGTGTGCACTTTCAGCTCTATAGGGGGTTATAGTATCCCCAAAAAAGTGGGGTTTCAGAAATTAGGGGTACCATCCTCGGGTCCCTACTATTTGGGGCTGTGCTTAGGGGTCCCCTTATTTTCGTAAGCCCCAACAAAGTGTAAAGCTAGACCCCAGGAGTAGCCTAGGACCCAGGAATAAAATGGGCACCCTTTTTGGTTCTAAGGGGATTATGAGGGAACCCCAAACCCTAAAGAAAGGAAATAAAGGCCTGCACCCTAAACCCTAAACCCTAAACCCCAAACCTTACTCATTCAGCCACAAAGAGGCTGTATCAAGCCTGGCGATTCCGCCTGCTGATCGGTCAAGTACCTCGAAGCATGCCCTAAACCCTAAGACCCTAAGACCCTAAGACCCTAAGACCCTAAGACCCTAAGACCCTAAGACCCTAAGACCCTAAGACCCTCAGACACCTAGACCCCAAGACCCCAAGACCCCTAGAACCTAAAACCCTAAAAACCTAAGACGCCAAGACCCTAAGCCCTGAAGCCCTGAACCCCCAAAAACCCTAAAACCCTGAACCCCTAAAACCCTAGAACCCTAAAACCCTAAAAACCCTAAAACCCTAAACCCCTAAAACCCTAAAACCCTAAAACCCTAAAAACCCTAAAACCCTAAAGCCCTAAAACCCTAAAAACCCTAAAACCCTAAAACCCTAAACCCTAAAAACCCTAAAACCCTAAAAACCCTAAGGCCCTCATGTACCTCGAAGCTTGCACGGTTTCGTAGAGAACCGACTCGGCACCTCGGCAGCCCCAGCGGCCATATTGCAACAAGGGGGTTTAGGGTTTAGGGTTTAGGGTTTAGGGTTTAGGGTTTAGGGTAACTTGGTAGCCCAGTACATAACCATATGGGGGTTTACGAAAACAGGGGTACCCTTTTTTCGGGTCCTTCTTTATAGGGGGATCCTACTCTTGCCAATAAGGGCACCCTGTTTTGTGTTTCTTGCTCCATAAGGGAACCCAGAAACCAAAAAAAAGAAAAACAAAGCAAAGGGTAAAAGGGTACCTCTGGGCTCCCGAGGCGCGCTTCAGCAGGATGGGATCCTCCAGGAAGGGCCTCTTGGCTGCACTTAGGAGGGTCTTTTAGCTGCCTTATTAAGAAACCCAATTAATGTAAAGTAACCCTAAACCCTAAACCCTAAACCCTAAACCCTAAACCCTTAACCCTTAACCCAAAAAGGCTAAAGATGTAAAGTTACAGTAAAGCACCAGAGAGGCCTGCAAGAGCATTGTGTGGTCGACTCCTCGAAGGTGGAGCAGGTGTTGGCGTTGCAGGCCTCCTCCTCCACGTCCATTTCTGCATCGCTGCCCTCCGCCCTACCTTAAAGGACCACATGAACCCCTAAAGTTGGGGTCATGTTCCCCTACGACTATAACTCCCATGATGGTAATGTGAATCAAAAACCCTAAACCCTAAACCCTAAACCCTAAACCCTAAACCCTAAACCCTAAACCCTAAACCCTTTCAGAGTTCATTTCGTCCCCAAGGTACGGTAGGACTGGCAAAGCCCGAATAGCAGGACGAGAGCCAACCTTGGTGGTCCAGTAACCGTATTCTAACAAGGGCACCCTGATTTCTGGGTTTAGGGTTTAGGTTTACTTTATAAGGGGACCTCGAACTTCAAAAAAAGGGAAAAGGGTACCACTGGGCTACCAAGCAACGCACGCAACATGGCCAAGCTTTGCATGGATTCTTCTTTGGAAAGCAACGCGGGAACTGAGATCTGGCTTGAGAGTCCGATGGCTCGCACCCAGCAACCCTAAAGGTTTAGGGTTTAGGGTTTGGGGTTTGGGGTTTAGGGTTTAGGGTTTGGTGCTCCGCAGGGCAGGGTTGACTGGAGTGAAATACAGGGCCGTACAGCCATCACACGTCGTACACTAAACCCCGAACTCGAAACTCTATAACCGCCCAGAAACCATGTGACCATCTGTGAGGGTTTAGGGTTTAGGGTTTAGGGTTTAGGGTTAGGGTTTAGGATTTAGGGTTTAGCCCTTCCCACGCAATCCCAATTTGCTTCGCCATCAAGTGGCAAGAGGCTCATGGAGCTCAGGCACCCGTCGCGGATTTGGGGAGTGATGTAAACCGTGGGCCCTTGGACGTCCTTGAAGAACTTCGCAAGGAGTCAGCACGAAAAGGGATTCCGAGATACCCTTCGTTGCCGCTGAATAGCTTTATGAGGGAACCTTCTGAGTGAAAAGGGAATGGGGCACCATCTGGTCCTAAACCCTAAGGCCTCGACCCTTAACCCTGTATGGTTTAGGGGTTAGGGTTTAACGTTGAGGGTTTAAGCTTAGGGCTTAGGGAAGGGTACAAGTCTCCCTCCCTAGAACGATATGCCGCCATATGCTACAAGTGGAGAAGGTCATGACGAGGATAAACTGATGAAGGTAACACAGGATTTGCATTGTCGGTCCATCATGCTATATGCATGACTGAGTTGACCCCCCGAAGTCTCCACCCTGTTTAGGGTTTAGAACACGAAATCCTAAGCCCCAAGCCCTAAACCCCAAACCCCAAACCCTAAACCCTAAACCCTAAACCCTAAACCCTAAACCCTGACCACACCCCAAAGCCCCCAAAAGCCCACCGAGCATCTGCTTCCGGCCTGCACGAGCAGGTCGGCGGCGTACGCCTGGCAAAGAGGAGCCCCCCCTGGAGGTTCAGGGTGCGTATTCACCAACTAGAACTGTACGTATAGGGTTTAGGGTTTAGGGTTTAGGGTTTAGGGTTTAGGGTTTAGGGTTTAGGGTTTAGGGTTTAGGGTTTAGGGTTTAGGGTTTAGGGTTTAGGGTTTAGGGTCTGGAGAGCTCAGTAACTCTCAGGGTTAGGGGTTTAGGGTTTTAGGGTCTTAGGGCTTAGGGGTATAGGTTTTAGGGTTTAGGGTTTTAGGGTTTAGGGCTTAGGGATGTAGGGTCTTAGGGATTAGGGTTTTAGGGCTTTAGAGTTTTAGGGTTTAGGATAATTTTCGGGTTTCAGGGTTTAGGGTTTTAGGGGTTTAGGGTTTTCGGGTTTTGGGGTTTTATACTTGGTGCCTTAGCACCGGGGACTGTTATAGGGGGAAGCAGTAGGCGCCAAGTGTGGAAAAACCTGGCCAAAGGGGCGGTTTAAGGGTTTGAGGACGAAACCGACCCTAAACCCCTTACACCCCCTAAACCCCCTAAACCCCCCAACCCACCCCCCCCCCCCCCCCCCCCCCCCCAAAACCCCAAAACCCCCGAACCCCCAAAACCCCCAAAAACCCCCAAACCCCCAAAACCCCCAAAACCCCCAAAACCCCCCAAAACCCCCCTAAATCCCCCAAAACCCCCAAAACCCCCTCAGCCCCCTAGGCCCCCCTAAGCCCCCCCCTAACACACCCTAAACCCAGCTAAACCCCCTAAACCCTAAACCCCCCCAACACACCCTAAACCCAGCTAAACCAACTAAACCCTAAACCCCCCCAACACACCCTAAACCCAGCTAAACCCCCTAAACCCTAAACCCCCTGAACTAAACCCCAAAAAACCCTTTCGAACAGGTGCGGACATCCTTGTCGACCTGCGGCGTATACTGCCGGGATGATTGGCTCTCCAGAGCCCCGAGGATGGCTCAGTCTGTGGGGGTTTAGGGTTTAGGGTACCCTTTAGGTTTAGGGTTTAGGGTTTAGGGTTTAGGGTTTAGGGTTTAGGGTTTAGTGTTTAGGGTTTAGGGTTTAGGGTTCACTGGCGATTCTGGCGTCTTGCGACGTCTTTTCCATCCCTCCCACAATGCGCCGATGTCTCTTTGGCGATGATGAGCTGAAGGTTTGTGCCCACCTTTGAGGCGACTCGAGAGGGCCGGTGAAGTCGGCGACTCGAGAGGGTGAAGTCGGTGACAGCTGCATCTCCTCAACGTCCAGGGTTTAGGGTTTAGGGTTTAGGGTTTAGGGTTTAGGGTTTAGGGTTTAGGGTTTAGGGTTTAGGGTTTAGGGTTTAGGGTTTAGGGTTTATGACGAAGGGGGCTCCCAGTCAAGGGATTGGGTCTTAGTTCTCGCGCTTTGAGAACTGGATGCCCCGGTGTGCCCCGCCTTAAATGCTGGCCCCGTCGCAAGTGCACCAAGTGCTTTCAAAGAGGAGAAAACGGCGAAGCCTCCTGGCCCCCCCCTTAAACCTTTTAACCCCTACGGATTTACCTTCTCCTCCAATGGCGGGCGCACGTGCCGATCTGGCATCTAGGTCTTGAATTCCTCGAAGCCGGGGTGAGAGATGACCAAATCGTAGCCAGCATTGTGCACAGCCTCACGATCCTCAATACTTAGGGTTCAGGGGTTCAGGGGTTCAGGGTCTAGGGTCTAGGGTTTATAGGGCTTATAGGGCTTATAGGGTTTACAGGGTTTATAGGGTTTATAGGGTTTATAGGGTTTATAGGGTTTATAGGGTTTATAGGGTTTATAGGGTTTATAGGGTTTATAGGGTTTATAGGGTCAAAAGAAACGCGTCAGCCTGAACCTCCTGAATCCCCTAAACCATGAACCCTTAAATCTGAACTGCCTGCAGCGCGGTGAGTCCGGTCAGCGTCCTAAGGGCCGCCACTGCGTCCTGCGAGGGTTCAGGGTTCAGGGTTCAGGGTTCAGGGTTCAGGGTTTAGGGTTTAGGGTTTAGGGTTCAGGGCTTAGGGTTTAGGTCGAGAGTCTGGGGTTCGGGGCTGACGTTTTCGGGCTTTGACGCACGCCCCACAACCTGCCCTTAGTCCTCCAAACCCTAAACCCTAAACCCTAAACCCTAGACCCTAAATCCTAAACCCGAAACCCTAAACCAATAAACCCTAAACCCTAAACCCTAACACAGCCTAAACCCTACAAACAAGCCCCCTAAGCCCTACAGCCCAAATCCTCCCTAGCCCGATAAACAAACCCCCCTAACCCTAAACCCTAAACCCTAGACCCTAGAACCCTAAACCCTGAACCGTAACACCCCAAAAACCCCCCAAAAAAACCCAGAACATCTGCCTAGTATAGGGTGCTTAATTATGAGAATGTTTTTTTTTTTGGGGGGGGTGTTATATGGGACCATAAGGGAAAAAATATATTAGCAATTCTTCCGACCCCTATATTACGACCCTGCAGCTCCTCTGCAAACTCCACGGCCTCCCGACCAAGACCTGAAGGTTTTGAAGGCGGAGGGCCCGGGCATTGATTTAGGGTTTAGGGTTTAGGGTTTAGGGTTTAGGGTTTAGGGCTTGGGGTTTCGGGTTTAGGGTTCAGGGTTCAGGGTTTGGTTTAGGGTTTCGGCTTGGGGCTTATAGAACCTAAGCACACTAACCCCTCACCCCGCTATGCGGGATAGAGGTTTCGAGATCTCTGCAGTTCGGTCTTGGACACCTCTTCATTATGGAACTGGCCTTAAACTGTGTTGATATAGGGGGAGGTGGGGTATTCCCTACATGGGGGTTTCCGAAATTAGGGGTACCTTACTGGGGTCCTGATTAGAAGGGAATCCTACTATTTGGCTATTTTAGGGGTCCCTTATTTTCGTAAACCCCCACATAAGTTGTAGTAGGTATCCCAGTCACCCGCGAACTGGGAACCAGGACCTTCTGTGCTTTAAAAGCCTAAGCCCGAAACCATACATCGTAACAGAGAGAACAAAAGCACAAATATGGCACCACACAAAATCACCGCATAGGTTGTACAAGGAGGGGCAGTATCCTCATCACCCATATTTTAGTGTCCTTAGAACTCTACTGTAACTAGGAGGGTGGGGGGGGGGGGGGTCCTTGTAAACCATAAACCAGAAACCCTGAAGAAAGCACCATTGACCCCACAGGATCATCACATAGGTTGGAGGCTTAGCGCTTTCTCTTAGGGTTACATGATCCCTTTATATGAGACCTTGAAAGGGCCCGTATATATCCTATACAACCCAAGGGCCCGTACATCAGAAGCCTTTCAGGGAGGCAAGGGACCACAATAAGGGACACTACCCTTAGATTGTCGAGCTTGCGGAAATCGAGTTGAGGTAAGGAGGGCTTCCCTTTCAAGGCTGTCGTGTGGTCAGCAAAAGACCCCCCCCCCCCAAAGAAAGACCCTAAACCAAAAAACCCTAAACCCTAAACCCTAGACCCTAGACCCTAAACCAGGGTTTTCACAAAAGGGAATGGCCCCCCCATTCTGGCTGCACCAGATATCGATACCAAGATTGTAGAACCAAGCCTAGAGTTTGAGGTCAATGCCCCATGTACGGGCCATACCCTCAACCCTAAACCCTAAACCCTAAACCCTAAACCCTAAACCCTAAACCCTAAACCCTAAACCCTGAACCCTACTTGGGATCCCAGGGAGCTGCTGCCCTTAACAACAAAATAAGATCAGGAGCTGGCAATCACATGCCCATGCTTTGGAAAACATAAGCTGGCTGCAGCGGCTTGACGTTTAGGGTTTAGGGTTTAGGGTTTAGGGCTTCGGGTTTCGGGCTTTAAGGTTTAGAACTTAGGGTATAGCGCTTTTTGTCTCCCTCTCTCTCTCTCTCCCCCTCTCTCTCTCTCTCTCTCTTTATCTCTCTCGCTCGCTCGCTCGCGTACTGTTGCCAACCCTGGTTGAAGATGCCGGGGAGTTGCAGATGAGCCCTCAAGCATGTATGGCAAAATATGCATAATACACAATTCTCAGCCTTGTGCATGGGGCAGAAAGGGGCGGGGATCTAATTGTAGACATCCGACTGGCCCCCAAACCCTAAACCCTAAACCCTACACCCTAAACCCTAAACCCTAAACCCTAAACCCTAAAGCCTAAACCCTAAACCCTAAACCCTGAACCCTAAACCCGAAACCCTGAACCCTAAGTCTGAGGGTCTTGCTCCGGGTCAAATATAGCCTGGAGATGCAGTAGCAGATCAAGGCCTGCACAAGGGCTTTCGGATGGGGGGGGTGGAGGGTAGGGCTTAGGGTTTAGGGTTTAGGGTTTGGGGTTTGGGGTTTGGGGTTTGGGGTTTGGGGTTTGGGGTTTGGGGTTTGGGGTTTGGGGTTTGGGGTTTGGGGTCTTGGGTTTAGGGTTTAGCGTCTAGGGTTTAGGGTTTAAGGCTTAGGGCTTAGGGCTTCGGGTTTGGGGTTTAGGGCTTTGGGGGGTAACCTAACCCGCAAAACCCAAAGCCCTGGGATGTAGAGCGCTCTACAGGTCCGAAGCCGTAACATTCCTCAACTCCGAACCGATGCACCCGTCACCAACATACCCTTGGGTCCTAAACTCCAAAATGTTACACTGATGGTAGCTTACGCAGTTCATGGGTACAAGCAAATTCTTGGAAAGCCCCGTGAACTCTTCAACCCTTTTAGGGTTTAGGGTTTAGGGTTTAGGGTGCTCCATTGTGTCCACCACGCCTGCTTCAGAGCTTCGGTCACATCAGCGACAGCCCTCATTCCCACAGTGACCCTAAACCCTAAACCCTAAACCCTAAACCCTAAACCCTAAACCCTAAACCCTAAACCCTAAACCCTAAACCCTAAACCCTAAACCCTAAACCCTAAACCCTAAACCCTTCCTGGGCTGCCTCCGCATCGAAGCCCCTGAGCGGTCCCGACGGGCATCTTTTCGGTTGTGTCGCGTGCGGTAGAGCAACTGACACAGGCATCTGCCTTTCGAGAGGCCGGGTCTCAAGGCTTCCGTTCTTGATGGCCATCCCGACAACCAGCATCAAGGCTGCAAGGGCGCTCAGTGGCATCCCCTACACCCGAAGACCTAAACCCTAAATCCTAAACCCTAACCCTAAACCCCTAAACCCTAAATCCTAAACCCTAACCCTAAACCCTCAAGACCTAAACCCATCGTTGTGTGGGTTCCGGAGGTGAAGTGCAGTCCCAGAAACACGGACTTCCCACGACACGCAATTGGAGTCGGCCCTGCCCAAAGAAAGCGTGTAAATATATATATATATATATACATATATATATATATATA
The DNA here is from genome assembly GCA_905221605.1 of Symbiodinium natans. Lineage (NCBI taxonomy): Eukaryota > Dinophyceae > Suessiales > Symbiodiniaceae > Symbiodinium > Symbiodinium natans. The sequence continues at coordinate 158,956 of CAJNDS010002415.1, forward strand.
TATATAGAGGTGAACTAACACAATGACCTTCACAGTCCTCAAAAGGCTGACAGCAGGAGTAACACATGAACCTACGTGCTAGCAACCATACAAAGAAATCAGGGCCCCCACCCCCCAAACCCCCAACCGTAAACCCCACACCCCACACCCCAAACCCGAAACCCGAAACCCGAAACCCTAAACCCTAAACCCTAAACCCTAAACCCCAGGGATACCGACAGCTCCGTAGTAACCTCAATGAGTAGGTATGACCGAGCAAAACTGTAGGTAAAGAGGGTCGCAAGTAAACCTAAACCCTAAACCCTGAAACCCTGAAACCCTGAAACCCTGAAACCCTGCAACCCTGCAAGCCTGCAACCCTGAAACTCTGAAACCCTGAAACCCTGCAACCCTGCAACCCTGCAACCCTGAAACTCTGAAACTCTGAAACCCTGAAACCCTGAAAGCCTGAAACCCTGAAACCCTGAAAGCCTGAAACCCTGGACCCTAAACCCTAAACCCTAAACCCTAAACCCTAAACCCTAAACCCTAAACCCTAAACCCTAAACCCTAAACCCTAAACCCTAAACCCTAAACCCTAAACCCTAAACCCTAAACCCTAAACCCAGCCTCGATCTTCTTGGCGCCGAGGCGGCGGGCTACCGACCCGGCCTCGCCGCAAAGCTCGATGCCCTCCTGCGAAGAGGGTTTCTTGGTAGCCTGGTAACCATAGGGTTTAGGGTTTGGGGTTTAGGGTTTAGGGTTTAGGGTATGGGGTTTAGGGTTTGGGGGTTTGGGGGTTTGGGGGTTTGGGGGTTTGGGGGTTTGGGGGTTTGGGGGTTTGGGGGTTTAGGGAGGGTTTCTTGGTAGCCTGGCAACCATATGTTCAAAAGGCTCACCCTTTTTTGGCCTTACGGTTTAGGGTGGCTTAGGATTTAGGGTTAAGGGTTCAGGGTAGCTTGGTAGCCCCATGAACCAATGTTAACAAGGGCACCCTTGTTGGGATTGGCTACTTTAGAAGCGAGCCTTGAACCCCAAAAAAGGGACAGGGCACCACCGAGCTGCCAGAGCTTTGGGGTTTTGGGGTTTTGGGTTTGGAGGTTTGGAGGTTTGGGGATTTAGGTTTGGGGGTTTGGGGTTTTGGAGCTTTGGGCTTTTGGGGTTTTGGGTTTAGGGGAAGGGGTTTGGGGTTTGGGGCTTGGCGTTTGGGGTAAGACTTGCCGTTTTTCGGCTGGGACTGCGGGACTGAAGTACACTTTATATACTCCCTTGAAGGGTATATGGAAGGGGGATATACGGCACCTAACTCCCTTATTCTCCTGCTCAGGGAATTCAGGGCTTAGGGTAAGGGGGTCGATGCAGGGGCTCCTTAACAGGGGCGGTTAGGGCATTTCTGTTAAGCATTTTTCATGGAGACAGCGTAGGGGTTTTGAGGTTGGGCTTTGAGGGTCTTGGTGTGAGGGTCTTGGGGTCTTCGTGACCCTCAACCCTAAACCCTAAACCCTGAACCCTAGGTCTTCAGGGTTCTTGGGTTTATGGTTGAGGGTTCTGGGGGTGGCCCGCATGGCCGTGAACCCCCGACTCTTAGCCCTTTTCCCGGCCGGTTTAGGGTCTGGGGTTTAGGTTTAGGCGGTTTAGGGTTTAGGGGTTTGGGGTTTAGGGTTTAGGGTTTAGGGCCAAACCCCAACATTAACCCCCCCTACCCCCTAATATTTAAAACCCCCAATATACGAAGATAACTATAATGGGGGGGTATATAATGTTATGGGGTAGGGGGTTCAACATTGGGGTGGAGGGGATTAAACCCCAAACCCCAAACCCCCAAATCTCTAAGCTTGGTATGGACCCTGAAAAGGGGACGCCTTATGCAACCCTTTCACATACCCTATACAACCCAAGGGCCCATACTTCAGAACCCTGCAAGGGAGGTAAGGGGCCATATTAAAGACCCATGTAACCCTAAACCCTAAACCCTAACGCTAAACCCTAAACCCTAAACCCTAAACCCTAAACCCTAAACCCTAAACCCCAAACCCTAAACCCTAAACCCTGAGCCACAAGCAGCCCTTCAGCTCAGGCCTCAAACTTGCCCTTCGTCGCCTGCGCCCAACCTGCGCCCAAGGGCGTTTAGGTTTAGGGTTTAGGGTTTAGGGTTTAGGGTTAGGGTTTAGGGTTTAGGGTTTAGGGTTTAGGGTTTAGGGTTAGGGTTTAGGGTTTAGGGTTTAGGTTTGAAGGGTTTGGGGTTTAGGGTTACATGGGCTTCAAAGGTTCAGGGTTTAGGCTTGAAGGCTTTAAGGTTTTGGCTTGAAGAGTTTAGGGCTTAGGGCTCATAAAGGGTTTAGGGTTTAGGCTGAAAAGGTTATTAAGGGGCTTCGGGCTCAGGGCTTATCAAGGTTCTAGGTCTTAGGGCTGAAGGGTGCCTATATGGGGCTGAGGGTTTATGGGTTTAGGGGTTTAGGGGTTTAAGGCTGCAGGTTTAGCGTTTAAGGCTTCGGGTTGAGGGTTTTGAGGGGATTAGCGGGCTGGGATGTTTTAGTTAGGTGTGAGGTTTGGGAAGTAAGGTTCATAAACCCTAAACCCTAAACCCTATACCCCAAATCCTAAACCCTAAACCCTAAACCCTTCGTAGGGTTCGTTAGGATTTCGGGGGGTTGGGCGATGAGGCTCAAGCGTGCATGAGAGTGTAGTTCTAGGGCTTTCGGACTTGAGGTACAGGGGATTCAGGGGTTTAAGGTTTAGGGTTTAGGGTTTAGGGTTAAGCATCGAGGTTGTGGGGTAAACCGAAACCCCAAAGCTGAGGCCCCAGCCAAGGAAGTAGTTGGCTTTTGCGGTGCCCAGCTGGTCACCTTCGAAGAGGTATGTCTTCTGTTGGGACCCCCAAGCCCTAGACCCTAAGCCCTAAGCCCTAAGCCCTAAACCCTAAACCCTAAACCCTAAACCCTAAACCCTAAACCCTAAACTCTAAACCCTAAACCCTAAACCCGACAAAAAGCCCTCAGAAAGCTTCGAAGCCAAGGGTTTTGGGTACCCAAGCCCTATACGCCAATGAAACCCGGCAAGAAGGGATCATATCAACGGGACTACGGAGGGTCATCGGCGCCGATTAGGCTTGTGCGCTGCTAAAACGGCTCCTGCGCACAAACCTCAGTCTGCGTACATGTTAAACCCCCAAGGGCCGTTGAAGCCCCTTTATGCTTTTTGGGGTTTGGGGTTAAGGCCTTAGGGGTTCACGGCCTTACGTTTTAACTCTACAACCGTTGATGCGATGAGTGTCCTGACAATTTCAAACCTGGACCCCCGAAAACCTAAAAAACACATTTCGCAGCTCTAGCTGAATTTGGAGGGTTCTAACCTAGCGCTTCTGAGGATGATTCTCAGACTCTGGCCCACAGATCTATCTGACCTTCTGCGCACCTTAAACATCAGACCCGAAACCCTAACCTGTTCAAATCCCAAAGCCAAAACCCCCGACACCATGCCCCAAACCCGAAACCCAAAACCCAAAACCCAAAACGCTCTGGACACCTGAGGGTTGAGGGTTGCCGGGGGGTGGAGCCTGCTTGCTTGAACAGCCCCAGTGCAGCTTCTGCGTGCTCCTGAGCCTTGTCAGACGAGGCTTTAATAGGGGTTTGGTTTAGGAGTGCTGTGGGATTTAGGGGTTCATGTTGCACCTGCTGTAGTGTGCTACTGCGTCCCCCCCCCCCACCCCCCGAACAATCGAAACTGGTTCTCGCCCTCTTTAAACGGTCCACGGGCTTTGTATGACTTAAAGAGGAGTCCTTATGAATTCAAAAAGGATGAGTTTATGAGTGTTTGAAAGGCACAGTTAACACATAGCTGGTTTTTATGAGGAGTTATATGAAATTTGAAAGGAATCCATGTGATTTCCAATAGGGACTTTTTATTGGAATTTATAGGGGTTCCATGTGATTTTCACAGGGATGAGTTTACACGACTTCAAGTGATCCATTTGAATTTAAAAGGGATGAGAGGATTTTTCGAAATCCAAGGCCCGAAGGGCCAGGACATCAAAAAAAGGTCCCGAAACAACGCCCAGTATTGGGAGACTCGGGCGGGTCCTGGACACCCCCGCCCCCCCTTTGCTGGACTGATCAAGACGAATTCTTCATATAGCTTATTTTTTGAAGGCAAATTTTCCTGGTTTCGGCTCAGTTGGGATTGCTGGTTTTCGGGTTCTTGGAGAGGAGGGCTGCCTTTAAGATTCACAGGCATGCCTTTAAGCCAAGGGGCCAGGGCTTTGAAATCGAAAGCCCCGGGTCCGGGCCAGGACATTAAAGCGGGTCCCGAACCAGTGCCAAATATTCCAGGTTAGGCTGGCTCCTGGACCCCTGCATTGATGGAGACATTTGTTGATATTTCGGTTGTTTACAGGGATTTCTCGATGTCGTATCCTTTGGGACTTCGGGTTGTCGGAAAGAAGGCTTACCTTTAAGATTCAGAGGCCCGGCCGTTAAGTCAAGAGGCCAGGGCATCGGGTTTAAAGTTGGCAGTCGAAACAAGCCCTAAAATGTGCAAGAAACATTCTGGATTTCGGCCCGGAAGCTCCCAGCAAACTTGACTTTAAACAAGGGGCCCCTAGTAAAGCAGGTGCAACATTAAGGGTCTGGGGTTCAGGGTGTAGGCCTCTACGAGCTTTGAAATCTAAATCCCACCCAAGCTGGACATGCCGAAGCGGACTTGGCGTAGGATTTAGGGCTTAGGGTTAGGCTTTATTCAATCTACGTGGCTTTCGGGTTCTCGGAAACAAGCTTTCTCAGCACCCACAGGATTGAGAGGACACACACACGCGGTAAGCCTCCCAACCCTAAACCCTAAACCCTACACCCTACACCCTAAACCCTAAACCCTAAACCGTCCCAAACATCGAAGCGCTCTCTGTGTTCGATATCGGACCAGTGAATCGTGGACTGCATTGACATTCCTCGACATGGTCGTCAGTGCACTTGCATGAGGTCTGCTGCAAATAGTCTCGCAACCGCAACAAAGAACACAGAAAGAACACAGATGGAGTAGATCATATGGTTTTTGACATTTTTGCGTAACTTCTCGTGTCTTGTCCCTCTTTTTCAGATCAAGCGCAAGACGCCTGGACAGATATGTAGTACGGCCTAGGACTTTGCTACTAGTATCTCAAAGACACACCTCACCCATACACGTACCAGTAACAAGGAACCATAAATACACTCGCCAACAAGAGGAGTTCGCAACACAATTCTCGTGTCATGTCTATAACTTTGCTTGGGCTTGGGCGCAGCTTGCAGCCCACATTGCCCAAACCCTGAACCCCAAATCCCAAAACCCCAACCCGAAACCTGTCCTGAAGGGTTCATGGTATGCGCTAAACATCCTGCCCTGATACAGCAAGCCATAAGAGGACTCCACACATGCAGGCCCTACAACGAGGCCCCCCCCCCCCCCCCTAGTTACAAGTAGAGTTATAAGGACCCTAAATTGGGTAATCTGGATTCCTTACTTCGGTTCTAAGTCCCTAAACCCTAAACCCTAAACCCTAAACCCTAAACCCTAAACCCTAAACCCTAAACCCTAAACCCTAAACCCTAAACTTAACTACTGTTACTTTTTAGTATTGTAGGAGGGTTCCCCCTTCCAGGACTCTAAAAGACCTACCATATATGAAGCGGGACTCTTCACTGAAAACTTTGAGGCATAGGGTGTGGGGCTTTGTGGGGGGTTTGTGGCTGAGTTCCCCTAAAACCCTTAAACCCTCAATTAGACCTTCAAAACCTGAGAACGAGGAGAACCCAACTCACGAAGTCCGTGTCAGTTTCATGGTTGTTCATATTGGTGCCCTTCCCACCTCAGGTCACTACAGAACGATGATTGCACAGTGAATGGGGTTGGTGGCTCACAGGTGATGGCACTAAAAGCATACCTCTCTATGCTCAACGAAGTGCAGTCCTCGGAAAGTTCATATGTGTTATAGGCTGCTATAAACAGTGAGCTGCTCAAAGATTGGGTTCATCAGAGCGTTCATCGACGCACCTCTTCGCATGCCATGTGGCGAGCAACAAAGAGTCCGCTTTTGTGCTGAGCGAGGTTTCGCAAGCACTTCACATCTCATTCCTCAATGCCATGCGCATGTTCATTTCTCGTGCAGCGGCTGCTTCCATGTGCATCTGAGCCAGGGACATCTTGTCCCGCGAGACAAAACTTCTCAAGCAAAGAGAGGGAGTGAGGGCTGGCCGGCGGTTTGACTCGCTGGTTGTGCTTTTGTCGTCAGCGCGCTCTTTCTACAGTTCAGGGCTTCGGCCTGTCAGAGCGTGTGAGGCTTTGCTACCGTAAGTTTTGCGCTTTTTAGCGCTGCAAGTGCAGTGCTAAGATCGGCGCCGCTAGATCGGGACTACCCTTTCTGCGAGAGTGAGTGAGTCACCAAGTAAGTGGAAGCAAAACAAAAACCCTAAACCCTAAACCCTAAACTTTTAAACCCTAAACCCTGAACCCTAAACCCTAAACCCTAAACCCTAAACCCTAAACCCTCGAATTAAGAAAAGCTCCATGGCATGGCTGGTCTCTGCCTAGGAATCCCATAAAAGCATGTGATGATCAGGATTACGGGTTTCGAGTCTACAGGGTGGGGCCCCCTTACTATACTAACTGTAGTTAAGGGACTTATAACCTAACTTAGGGTCCTTATAACCCAATTTAATTCAGGCCCTTATAACTCTACTTATAACTAGGGGGCCCCACCCTGTAGGGTTTATAGGAGCTGGCTTTGCACGGGAACACAGAAGACGACAGGGTTGTGACAGGGCTTCATCAGACGTCTGAAATCGAGACTTCACGCCTGAGTCACCAAACCCTTTATCCTACAGCATACACGCTCCCTCGTTCCCGAGGAGTACCAGATGTCTATCTATCTTTCGGCGTGTTGCGTGGTCTTGCAAGGAAGCAGGGATATCCCCTTAAAAAGGAGAAAAAAGGACGACTTGAACCCTACACCCCAAAACCACTGCTCACACCACCGTTCCAGCCGCCACTATTGGGTTCGTGGGCAGTCGATGCCCGGTTTAGGGTTTAGGGTTTAGGGTTTAGGGTTTAGGGTTTAGGGTTTAGGGTTTAGGGTCTACGGTTTAGGGTTGAGTAGAAGACCTACTTGGCTCTGAGTGGGGCGATGAAGGAGGTAACAATTAGGTACCCTACCCAGAGGGTCCATCGGTAGTACGACTATGGAACTAGGCGCCCGGAGCTCCCTATTTAGTGTGATGTTTGGGTAACCCTAAACCCAAACCCCAAACCCTAAACCCTAAACTCTAACCCTAACCCCTAAACCCATAGCTGTACTACAGATAAACAAACCCTCTGGGCTATATAACCCTCTTTGTATGTTCAGCACAAATTTCGAAACAGAGCGGAGCTGCTTAAACCTAGTTTAGGGTTTAGGCTTAGGGTTCAGGGTTGAGGTTGCTACATGTGGAAACCGAACAACCCTAAACCATGAAAAAAACCATGCCCTACAAACCATAACACTACGTTCTAACCCCTGCAAACCTATGCTCCCAACAAACCCTAAACCCTACATTCTTATCCCTGAAAACCCTGTAAACCCACTAACCCCAGAAGCCTAAATGTTAACCCCTGAAAACCAACTAAACCCATTCAACCCAAACCCTGAGGCCTGAATTCGAAGCCCTGAAAACCCTATATAGCCCTAAACCCCACACCCCGAACCCTAAACCCAAAACCCCAAACCCTAAACCCTAGCCCTAATCCATAAAACCCAAACCCTAAACCCCTAACAAACAAAAAAACACCTGAGCCCGACCTCGCTGGCATTGTGGGTGGCTGCCGCCAGGCCGGCAAGCAGCAACCTCGACGAGGCCTTTGGCACGGAGGTTCCGGGCATGAATGATGACTTTGGGGGGGGGGGGGGGGTTAGGGGTTAGGGGTTAGGTTTAGGGTTTAGGGTTTAGAGTTTAGGGGTGTAGGGAGCGATTCCCTGACCTTGAACCCCCCCCCCCCCCCCCCCCCCCCCCCCCCCCAACAGCCCCTATCAGGAGAGCAAACCTCCCACGCTGTCAGGAAATGGATCCGGCAAATTGCAGATTCCCTGTCAAGGATCTCGCTTGGAGGAGTAAGGCCGTTCAGGGTTCAGGGTTAAGGGATCTATTGCTCAGATTCCTAGGGATAATTCTGTCTTTTATAAATCTGTATGTATATATGTATATAGACATATAAGATGTTGGATGCTATCCCACTATGATCATGTGTTTTAGAGGGTAGAAAGCTTAATCCTCCATCTTCTTGCATGTCTAGGGTCTAGAGTCTTAGGGTTTGGGGCTTTTAGGGGGGTCTCCGTTATCATCGGGTGAAGGGCGTCAGGCTTTGAGGTAAACGTGACAGCCTTTTTTTTGGGCGTTGTTCTCACCTTTAACCCCAGACGTTAAACCCTAAATCCTAAACCCTTTCCCTAGAACCCTCAAAACCCTATCAACCCCAAACCCCAAACCCCCTCCCACAAAAAGAAAACCCGAAAACAACAAAAAAACCCAAAAAGTATTTACAAGAAAACCCAAAACACCCAAAAACACCCTGGAAGCCTCCAAAAAACAAGAAAAAAACACCTCCCATTGGCACCTCGCTGGCCACGTCTCCAGAGGCCTTCGCAGCCTTGGCAGCGGACTGGGCGGCGTCCACGGCCTGCGTAGGTTTTCTGGCTTTTGTTTTTTGTTTTTGTTTGGGGGTTCAGAGTTTCTAGGGAGTTTTTAAGGGTGTTGGGTTTGTTTCTGGTTTTTATGGCTTACGCTTTGTTTGTCGTTTTTAGGTTTTTTGCTTGCGCTTTTTTAGGCGGGGGGGGGGGACAGGGTTTTGGGGTTTAGAGAATTTAGGTTTTTGTTTCAAAGGTTTTTGTTTGGGTTTAGGGTTTTCAAGGGTGTAAGGTTTTTTTTTTGGGGGGGTCGAAGAGCCCATGTCTGGCAACCCTTTGACCTCAGCCTTGCTTAGCCTGAGCTTGGAAATCAGGTAGTAGAGGATGCGTATGCCCAGAAGCGCTGCCTTTGCACTCTGCAGCCCTAAATCGCCGGACAGCGCCCAAACACGCAGCATCTTATGAGTCGAGCTAGGCGGAGGGGCGCCCCTTTCTATACTAAGTGTAGTTTAGGGTGTAGGGTTTAGGGAGGGTTTAGGGTTTAGGGTTTAGGGTTTCGGCTTTCGGGTTTAGGGTTTACTATATTTACAAGGATCTTCGAACCGAAGTTCGGATCCTTATGAGCCAGGTAAGGGCCCTCATGAACAACTAGGGCGCCCCTCCGTGTAAGCGACTTGAACGGCCCATGCCTCAGAACTCTTTAAAGGAGGTAAGAGGCCATACTGAAGGCCAATCTAACTACCCTTCGAAGCCCTAAACCCTAAACCCTAAACCCCCAAACCCAAGCTCTAAACCCTTAATTAACCCTAAAAACCCTAAACCCTAAACACTGGACCCTAAAGACCCGAAACCCCAAACACTGTGGGCGCCACAAGGTTGAGGATACAAGCCAAAATCAGGCCCGAATAACCCTCCACACAAAATAACCTTAAACCCTGATCCCTAAATCTTGAACCCTAAATGCTAAACCCTGAACCCTAAACCCTAAACCCTAAACCCTAAACCCTAAACCCTGAACCCTAATCTACCCCGATTTTGCCACTTCCGGGCTTCTCTGGACTTCACTTTGAGATTAGGGACTTCGACGTATGTGAGTGGCTAAGGCTGTCCGAACCCCCAAGACTCCCCAATGAAACCCTAAACGGAGGTTTAGGGTTTAGGGTTTAGGGTTTAGGGTTTAGGGTTTAGGGTTTAGGGTTTAGGGTTTAGGGTTTAGGGTTTAGGGTTTAGGGTTTAGGGTTTTTAGGGTTTAGGGTTTAGGGCTTAGGCGCGGGCCTCCTGGAGTCTCCGTATCTCACCGGAGCCCAAAATGGTAGAGGCCTTCGGCCCAGGGCTTAACAGGGGCGAGTAAGGGTTTAGGGTTTAGGGTTTAGGGTTTAGGGTTTAGGGTTTAGGGTTTAGGGTTTAGGGTTTAGGGTTTAGGGTTTAGGGTTTAGGGTTGAGGGTGGAGGGTTGAGGGTTCAGGGTTCAGGGTTCAGGGTTTAGGGTTTAGGGTTTAGGATTTAGGGTTAGGGTTTAGGGTATATATGGGGCTCCTACCCAGATCGCCAAAGGACCCATGCAACCCTAAACCCCAAACCCTGAACCCTAAACTCTAAACCCTGCACCCCAAACCCTAAACCCTAAACCCTAAGCCCTAAACCCTACGCCCTACACGCTAAACCCTAAACCCTACGCCCTAAACCTTGACGTTGGGCAGGTTGTAGGCTTGTCAACTAGGAACACTTGGGGTCCAGAGCCGAAATGCCAGAGCCCCCTCGCTGGGGTTTAGGGTTTAGGGTTTAGGGTTTAGGGTTCAGGGTTCAGGGTTTAGGGCTTCGGGGTGTAAACTCTGAACCCGAAACCCTGCACTCTGAACTCTTTAGAGAACTCCCTCAAAACTTTAGGCCCTGAAAGCCCTGAGCTCTGAACTCTGCACCGCTTAGGGTAGTTGCATTGGTTGATGTGCACCGCTCCGTGCCGAATTGAGGCTTCCAGCCTCCGCCCGGTAACCGGCTCTTCTCGCCACCGCTCTGTCAAGGTTTTCTGTCTGCCACTGGAACGAATCCATGAAGCGCCAGCCTATCAATACCTCGACGGACATGATGCAAGAACCGGCACCGGCGATCTGAGACCTTGAATGATCCTTGTTCACAATGTTTCGGCCAAATCTCTTATGTCGGTGATCTGCAAAGTTTTACGGGACTCGTCATATGGACTCCCAGAATAACCCAGGGACCGTAGTAGGGGACCATGTAACTATACTGAGATGGTTAGAGACGACTTGCCCTAAACCCTTAACCCTAAACCCTAAACCCCAAACCCAAAACCATCAACCCCTAAACCCTAAACCCAAAACCCTCAACCCCTAAACCCAAAACCCGCAACCCCTAAGCCCTAAACCCCAAAGGCAGGCAGGCCCAAGATAAGTCACGGGTGCAGGATTTCAGGGTTCAGAAGGTTTAGGGTTTAGTGCTTATGGGGTTTTATAGGGGTTAATAGGGGTCATAGGGTTGATAGGCTTAATAGGGTATAGGGCATAGAGGGTATATAGAGGGTATATAGGGCTGTATAAGGTTTGTAGGGTATATATAGGGTATACAGGGGTTTATAGGATTTATAGGGTCCAGGGTTCAGGGTTTTCGGGTAGAAGCTTTGGTTCGCAAGAGCTTACTAAGTCCGCCTAAACCCTAAACCCTAAACCCTAAACCCTAAACCCTAAACCCTAAACCCTAAACCCTAAACCCTAAACCCTAAACCCACCCTAGACTCCCTTTGCCTGCTGGTGGAGTTTGCAAAGGAACCCACAGCCCTGAACCCCAAGCCCAAAAGCCAAAACAACAAAACCCTGTCGTGAACCCGAAGTCCTAAACCCTGAAACCCTAAACCCTAATTTACCCTAAACCCTAAATCCTAAACCCCTCAAACGGGGGGACTGGCGATCCGTCGCCTCTCCCCCCCGCCCCACCCCCCACGAAAGGATCCTCTCAGCTGTTCGCAGCTGCCCGCAAGAGAGGTGCTCTTAGGGTACGTAGCAAGGGTTAGGGTTTAGGGTTTAGGGTTTAGGGTTTAGGGTTTAGGGTTTAGGGTTTAGGGTTTAGGGTTTAGGGTTTAGGGTTTAGGGTTTAGGGTTTAGGGTTTAGGGTTTAGGGTTTGGTTTAGGATTTAGGGTTTGAGTTTATGGCTCAGGATGGTTACATGCGCCGCTTTGGGAACTTCGGCCGATTCGGGCCGTTCGAGGAGCGAATAGCACGTTGTTGATCCTTATTTTCGGCACTTGATGACACTGTGATGACTGTCCTGTGTGCACGAGGATGCCAGAATTCCTTTGAAAAGACATCAACCCAAACCCCAAGCCCCATGTCCCAAACCCCAAACCCGAAACCCCTAATCCCAAACCCCAAGCTCCAACCCCAAACCCCAAACCCTAATCCCTAAACCCCAGACCCTCAACCCTTCGTGGGCCTCGTCCGCCTTAGAGGATGTGTCGCCGTTGCTCAGCGCCTGGCTATGCAGGATTTAGGGTTTAGGTTTAGGGTTTAGGGTTTAGGGTTTAGGGTTTAGGGTTTAGGGTTTAGGGTTTAGGGTTTAGGGTTTAGGGTTTAGGGTGTTCGAGAGGTGTGGACAGAAGCTCATGAAGGCTGCCTCTCGGCTCGCGAGCTCGACGAGGACGAGCAACTCAGCGGAGGGGCTCCGTTCCTTGCAGCCGGTGGTGGGGCGGGAGGGCGGTCGTCGTGTTTCGTGTTTCGAGTTCTGTTTTTTGTGTTTTTGGAAGTGCGCATGCCCTTTTTTCTGCTTTTTTTTTTGGGGGGGGGGGGGGGGGGGGGGGGGGTGGTCGGTTCAGAGGTCGAGATTGTGAAGGGTTCGGGGATGAGGTTTCGGATGGATGCATATATGAAACGGCCTGGAAGGGGTGGGGGGGGGGGGGGCTGGCTGATGCCATACCACGACAGGTGTGGGTTGCATTGTTTACACGCGACCCCGGTTTAGGGTTTAGGGTTTAGGGTTTAGGAGTGAAGGACACCCCGGAAATCCTACACACCCCCTTGATGTCCCTCTCCTCTCCCCACCCCAGCGCCACAGCCCAAACCCTGAAACCCCATGTCCTCAGTCTTCCTCAGCACCATAACCCTAAGCCTGTGTTGTATACTTAATTTCAAATTGGTTCCATGCCATTTTTCTTCAGCCTAGAGACAAAGCCCAACCGATTGCGGATTGGGATTTGTCCAGAGACCGGCAGTAATCCCAAATAAGACCCCGAGGTCCACATGAGCCCAGGGACGTTCACGAAGACTTGAATCACCCCGAAGCTCTGAACCCTCTAACCCATTAAACCCATTAAACCCTAAACCCTCAACCCTATACCCTAAACCTTAAACCCTAAACCCTCAACCCTATACCCTAAACCCTCAACCCTATACCCTAACACCCCAAAACCTCGGATATTTCTGGGAAGCGCGTGTGCAGACTGCCTGAACCAAGGAGATCTCAAGCCAAAGAGCTGACATTGGGCGGGCGCTCCACGAAGTGTTGGCAACGCACCAGGGGTTTAGGGTTTAGGGCTTGGTTTTAGGGCTTAGGGTTTAGGGTTTAGGGTTAGGGTTTAGGGTTCAGGGTTTAGGGTTCAGGGTTTAGGGTTCAGGGTTTAGGGTTATTGGTGACCTTCTTAGCCACACCATCTGCCGCATCTTCTGTCTGCTGCGATAGATCTCGATGTGGCCAACATCGAAGTCCGCACGAAACGTGGGACGTGAGGAGCCCCCATTCCTTTCAGGCACTGGGAGGTCGATGGTACTTATAAAACCAATTAGAAGGGTTTAGGGTTTAGGGTTTAGGGTTTAGGGTTTAGGGTTTAGGGTTTAGGGTTTAGGGTCTAGGGTTTAGGGTTTGGGGGTTTAGGTGTACTTATTCGCCAATTATAACATGTACTTATAACCCACTTATAAGGCCCTTAAGTGCCCAAATGTGGTTTTCAATACAGCCATAATTGGCTCATAAGTACCATGGACCTCCAAGTAACAGTCCAGGGCAGCCACGTTCTTCCCGGGTTTCAACTCGAGAGCGCGTTCAGCACAGTCGAAGCACACCGCCCATTGGTTTAGGGTTTAGGGTTTAGGGTTTAGGGTTTAGGGTTTAGGGTTTAGGGTTTAGGGTTTAGGGTTTAGGGTTTAGGGTTTAGGGTAAAAACCTGCTGTGACATATCTTACTCTTTCCGATTGCTCCTCGACCCTACCCCCTACACCCCGAACCCCGTAGCTAGGTGCTTATCCTATCATGTTTGTAGGCAAGGGGTACAGGAAAACAAAGGGCCGACAAAACCCAAAAACCCTAAACCTCAAGGCCTAAGCCCAAAACCCTAACCCCTGAAACCCCAAAACCCTAAACCCTAACACCCTAAACCCCTAAACCCCTACACCCGTAAACCCCTAAACCCCTACACCCCTAAACCCCTAAACCCGAAACCCTCAACCCTTCCACAGGGACTCTAAACCCGGCATTCGGGGCGTCGGCCCAAGCAACCGGCGCCATGTTGCGAAGCACGGCGGGACCTGCTTTGGGGCGTTTTAGGGTTAAGGGGTTAAGGGGTTTAGGGTTTAGGGTTTAGGATATTGTCTTAGGTGGGGCCGTAAGGTTTAGGGTGTAGGGTAGTCAGGAAATTAGGGCTTTTGGGGTGTTAAGGCTCAGGGCTTGAGGGTTCAGAAGCTTTTAGAATCGAGGGGTTGGTCGTGTTGGGGTTGAGTTGCGTTAGGGATTAAGTTGGCCGGGGAGTTTTTTTTTCCTCATTTTCCGTTTATTTGCTTATATGTGTTCCGTTTATTTGGTCGGTTTAGGGTTCAGGGTCTAGGGTCCAGGGTTTAGGGTGTAGGGTCTAGGGTTAAGGGTTAAGGGTTTAGGAATTTGGGTTGCTTGGCTTGCATGGCTTGCTTGCTTGCTTGCTTGCTTTCTTGTTTGCTTGCTTATTGCTAGGCCACACGGCCGGAAAAAAAAAAAAAAAAAAAACACGGAAACAAAAGGAAAAATAAGCAAACAAACGCCGCCACCGATTAAGTTCAGGGAGTTTCGGCTGAAGGGGCTTCTTAGGGTTTAGGGTTTAGGGTTTAGGGTTTAGGGTTGAGGGTTGAGGGTTGAGGGTTTAGGGGCTCAGGGTTGGCGGGTTCAGGGCTTTCTAGGTGCCATCCAGCACGGTGTTCGGGTTTTGGTGTTCCGAGGTTTCGGGGCTCAAGAGTTTTACCAAGGGACTAAAGGAGGGACCTTAGGTGCTATTTGGGGGCCTACTTGGGGGGGGGGGGGGGGGGGGCTTAGCCTCCTTTGACCCCTTGACTTTAGGGTTAGAGTTTAGGGTCTTAGGGGTTTAGGCGTTTAGAGAATTTGAAACACGTTCAGCTGCCGGGTTAGTCTCTTAGGGCTTTAGGGCTTAGCTGTAGGGAGGCGACTGGGCGGAGTGGCCTCAGTACCCAGTACGTCGTAGGGTTTAGGGTTCAGGGTTTAGGGTTGAGGGCTTAGGGTTAGAAGTGCCGTTATACCCGAAAAAACCCTGCTCGGAGTTCTGCTACTTCTGACCCTACTTCCTACTCTACTGGCAACATGCCCAGATCCTCCAAGCAGGCTACCAAGACTAGGGAGTATGTTTCAGAGCTTGCCGTCTCTGAGCCTCATAGGTTTAAGGGTCCTACCCGAATCCTAAACCCAAAAAACCCTAAAAACCCTAAAACCGCTAAGACACCTAAAAAAACCCTAAAAGCCCAAACAACTCAAAAAACCTTGAAACCCTAAAAACCCAAAACAAAAACCTAAACCCTAAACCCTAAACCCTAAACCCTAGGGTGCAAGAACAACTCCATGGGCTCAACGCATGACCTCCACATCGGGTGACCGTGTGAACGCCCCTTTCTACCCCTTTCCCCAAAATATGGGAATCCCTGCGCCCTACACCCTACACCCTACACCCTAAACCCTAAACCCGAATCCCTAACGGCCTCACGGATGAGTTTGACTTCCCTGAAACCCCTAAACCCTGAACCCCTGAACCCCTGAACCCCTGAACCCCTGAACCCCTGAACCCCTGAATCCCCTGAGCCCCTACAACCCAAAACCCTAAACCCTAAACCCTAAACCTTCTCACAAGCAACACTGTAGGCTGAGGCCGCAACAGAAAAAGAGATGTCAAGAATGAGTTGAATGTCAGCAAGAATTTGGGACACAGGCTCCCAATCTGATTGCAATCTCCCAGAATCGCAAAGTCTGACTTTTTCCGACTGGTGGAAACGTCAAAGGTTCTTGCTTCGAGATATCTCTTGGCAGCTGCTGCAGGGGATGTCTCGCACTGTGCCTTATCGGCAGACCCAATATTGTGCACGGATGCCTGCGAATCCGTTTGAGCGCTAGCCTAAACCTGCCGAGAGCTGCGAAACTCCTGTGCCGACAAGGCTGCAGCATAGAGCTACAGGCCGTGCATGCGTTTGCTGCTCTGCTGGTAAACCAGCACCTCCTGACATGTGCAACGAGATTGGTGCTGTAAGCCCTCCCATGCAATAACATAGGGTGGTCAACAGCTTTCATCTAACAATGATGCGTGCTAATTTGGGAGCGACTGTGCGAAACATCACGCACAGCACTCCTGTGAACAAAGGGCTTGAGAGGACTGACTCATGTGAGAGGTGGGCCGCCCAACTACTGCCACCGGTGGTTTCTGTAGTGACGTCATCCGCGCTGCTGTGGTTTTGCCGTAGCAGACTGAGCATGCCAGTAGCATCAAAGCTCTCGCGTGGCATGATCCAGCTTTGCATGTTTTCAAGGCATACCTTGAACGCAGCGCCCAAAACCCAGTGCAGCACGGAGTCAAGTGCATGCTGGCAAGTCTCGCTCCACACAAAGCGAAGGAGTGACAGCAACACCGCTGCTCTTACAGAAACCAGGAACAGTGACAGCATCCAAATGCTAACTGCATCTAAGATGGGACTGCCCATGCCACCGGTCATCACACAAGATAGTCAGTTACGTCCCGTACCACTGCTTCTCAAGAAAGCATCATGCAGCAGCGTCTGCTTGCTAGCGGCCGAGCATGCCGCCTTTGGGCTGGCCTTTGCTGAGGCGGTGGTGGCAGGCTTGGTTCTGCCTTGAATCTCCTGCAAGCGAGCCTGGCTCTCAGCAATGGCTGCTTCCAAGGCGGCAGCCTCCTCAAGATGCCCGGCTACTGGCTCCGGAACGTCTTCCTGCTCACGCGCCCAATTTTCATGCGTGACTTTTTCCACCAAGAGTTTCATCTGGTCGGAGTGCTGCTTCTGTTGCTGTGTGAGCATATCCATCATTTTGAGCATGAGTGCATCCTTGTCGCCACTACTGGCTGCACCTGTCCCTTGCGGATGGGTAGCTTCGACAGTAACAGCTGGCGGTTGCTCCACTGGAGCCTGCTTCCCGGTGATAGCCTGCAAGATGGAGGAGGCAAGGCTCCCTCCGGCTTTCGCAGGCAAGGTAGCAGGTTGCGGCGCCGCTGCAGGCGATGAACCGCCGGTCTGGAGGGCACGGTCAAGCACTCCCTGGATGCCTTGGCTCATCACTTGCTGCACGGCCCCTTGGACCGCATTTTGGAAGGTCCATCCGACTGTAGCGCCAAGGTCATGGCCGTGCTGGTACGAGTAAGGGCCTGCTCTGTGGTAGCCTTTGCCTTTGTACCAGCTGCCCTTGCCTTTGCCTTTCCCGCCCATGGCAGCGCAGGCAAAAAAGACAGTCAAACTGGCCAGTTAGAGCACCGCAGCTTGCAGGCGGAGCACTCAGCAAGCGCAGCACGGGGAGCTCAACTCAGCGCCAGAAACCCTAAAACCGAAACCACACAGGTACACGAACAAAAACCCCCCGGCATTCACGACTCCCAGTACGATGCAACCCTGTCAGGGAGATTGCTTTGCATAGCCCAAGCATGGAGCTGATTTCTGGCACACTTGCTTGCTGCAGGGAAATGATGGGCATGTGTCCACAACTTTTCAATGATCTGCCTAGGATATCCTGAGAGGATCCAAAGCTGAAGCTCGGCGGAAACAGCTTTACGCAACTCATTTTGGGGTAACTGCAGCGTCCTAAGTCGCACAAGTTTTGAAGCGACGAGCCCACGGGCTTCACGCAAATCAAAACTGCAAAATCCTCTCCAGGGCTTAAGTCTGAATTTGGCGGGAGCGTGTTTACCTGCCTGATCTCGCCAGTCGGCCTCTGCGAGGTCAGCTCTTATGCGGATGTCATTATTTTCAGGCACTATCCAAATATCAAGGAAAGGGACACCCAGCTTACTACTTGGTGCAGCTTCAAACTTGATCGGGGGAGTGTAAATGGTGTCAACGAGGTCTAGGAGGCAGTCGTCACAAAGCACTTTTGACGCGGTGGCAACATCGTCAACGTAGCGGACAAAAGCAGCGACTTCGTGAAACTCCCAGGTTTCATCCGGCAGAAAACCAAGCTGAACCTGTGCAAGTTTGTTTTTGACCCATTTAAACTCGTCAAAAGCTAAAACCAGGGAGGCAATAGCTTTACTACAGTGACCTCCTATAGGTACACCCCGGACCTGTTTAAACAGAAACCTTCCTAAACGGACAGTAGGTTGCGACAGGGCCAGCGTCAGCACAGTGAGAATATCGGCCCAGCGCCAGATCTTGGCACGCTGGTTGAAATGTCCAGCGCACTTTGACAGCCAAGTGTGCAACCTTTTTTTCCTAGTCACGGCTATCCCAGCAGCGTCATTATTTTCCTGGAGAATCTTTTGGAACTCCTGCGCTGCGAGAAGAACCCTGTCAACAGGCAGTTCTTCATACATTTGTGCAGCATCTAGCACTTGGACACAGACCTGTGCTTTGCTTTTGCTGCAACGGGCACACACGCACGGCTCAGAACTGCTGCGCAGTCTTGCCACTGCACGTCTCAAGTCAGGGATGGCAGTGTGCAAGTTTGCAGTTTCAAAGCCTGCGCCTAATGCGGCGATCATGCCGCTGATAGCTCGGGAAGCTCCTCGATATAGCGATTTGGCTGGGTGAGTGGACCAGGCAATGATACGTCGGAAGCAGCTGTGTCCAGCCTTCCTGCAGGTCTGTCCCACTCCGGACTGGAAGCACTTTTGCTTAAGCGTGGTATATGCATACGGAAGGCTGTAGTGGGCCCATTTAGACTTTTTTGCGAAATGGCGCAAGTGTTGTGGGAGACACTGCTCGTGCAAGCAACGGTACTCTTCAACAATGCCTTGAACGCATGCGTTGACCGGAAGCCAGTGGTCGTTGTCTTGGCGAAACATGAAAACGCACCATTGCTGATACAACCGTTTAGGGAGAACCCAGGCTGCATTACGGTCTTTATCCTCTTGCACATGTACGTGTGTAGCGTTGTGTAAGGGAAAACATGTGTCATATTGCACCTCCAGTTGCTCACGTTCGGGATGCACTAAGGTGGCAAAGAACCCTTGGATATGGCGGCTCATATCCCAAGTAAGCTTCACCCCTACCTTTTTTACGATATGACTAAGAACCTTTAAAGCATCTGCTCTGTCCTGTGACGACTTGGAACCTAGCGGAACACCCCAATGCAGCTTTACCCTGCGCATGTCTCGACAATCCTCCGGCGAAGGCCTAAGCACTTGAAGTGGACAGCTGAGTAGCTGCTCATCACGGATGTCCTTTGCTACGCTTTTGTACCGCCAACAGTCCGAGCGCTTGGCAGTTTTCCCACGGACAGGCGAGTAACTGAACAGTATCCACTTTTGGGAAAGGCTAAGCCGGGCACTGTGGAGGACACTAGCAATGGACTTATGGAACACGGAGGTAGGCACTTTAGGGGGCCAGGGAACATATGTGCGTCGGCATGTGCGCTCCCCAAACTGCCGAAGTTTGTAGTCTAGTCGTTTCCGGCACCGAGTGGCAGCGGTTGTGCTGGGTAACTTGCGCAACGCAAGGCCAATCACAATGGCCATTTCGCCAGCGTGACGAACACGGGACTGAAACCGGCAGCAAAGGCTGTCCCAGCACACGTACTGAGCATCAGCGACATATCTGACAAGAAGAGTCTGAAACTTATCGTTGCCGATATCTACAGGCCCAAAACCCCCGCCTTCAAGCAAGAGGCTCCTGCATGCTAGGGTATAGGCATCTTTGTAGGGAAGCTTGAGTAAGGACCTACTAAGGCAAAACGGAAGGGGAGAAGGGGCTAGCCTACGCCTAGCAACCCTACTTAAATGGTCTTGCTGGGCTTGGATGCAGTCCGCATTGCGCACCGCGCACTTGCGACGCCTAGGTCGGCATCGTGTCTTGGCACGGCACGCTGTGTTTCGCGGTCCGATTGCCGACGTGTTTGCTTTCGGTTGCCAGCAGCTTACGCTGGCAGTTTCAAGCGTACGAATGTAGCTTTCTTCCCCGGTGGCAAGAATCCAGAACATCGTGTCAGCAGCATGCACAGTCTTAAACAGGCGGACTTTGTGGTTCAACACAGGTTCTTTCTGCAACAAGGCCTTGCGATGTTCTTGCAAATGCTGATAACAGCGCGTCATAGGGCTTGTGGCATGGCTCTTAGCTCTCTTTAAGTTGTACTTAGTGGAACCTAGGTAGTCGAAAAACCCATTGCTCATCATGTACAGCACTGCATGTCCGGGCGCCGAGCTGAGCAAGCCGAAGACTTGCCAACAAATGAACAAACTCACGTCCTCAAACATGTTGACGTCCCAGCAACCGCATGTGGCGGCTATAGCTTCATGCACGGTAGGCGGCAAGCATTTGCAACGAGATAACGCACGGGCTCGTCTACGTTTCCCTTTGAGGGCTTGCCATCTAGTTTTAAGCAAGAGCTTGAGGGCACCCAAAACAAAGAAGAAGACATCTGTTTGCAGGCTCGTGGGTCGCTTTGTGCGAGCCCCAGGAGGCAAAATCCAGTCAGCAAGGCTACGCGTGAGGACATGCATACCGGCCAGGTGCGTATGTTCTACAGCGCCAGCTTCAAGTAAGCAACCAACTTTGGCAGCGGTCATGAGCAGATCATCAACAAACTCAGGCCAGCGACGATTTTGCAGCAGGGTCGCAGCTTTGGCGCGCAGGCTGTCAGACCAAGCTTGCACACGATGTGGGCAGGCCTCCACGCTTGCCGTCCAGACACGAAGGCCTCTTAGGGTGAGGTTGTTGAGCATCATCTGGTCCAACTCGTGCCAAGAGGGACCAAGGTCAATATGCAATGGCACAGATCTGTCAGAAACACTGCCCCGTCTAATTGGCGCGGGTGTAGAAGACGCGCCTATACTTTGCCCAGAAACTGTCGGCCCATCTCTGGCCGCAAATCTGTACGCTTGCTCCACGCACCAGAAAAACACGCATCTGAGACCCAGAAAGAAAATCTTGCACATGCACAGAAGAAGCTGGCTCCAGTAAGAAGTCCTGCGTGCTCTGCGCAGAAACCATCTGCGGAACCGTCTCCTGAAGGTACGTCGCGAAGGTCGTGTCCGCACTCTGTTCATAGTTGACAACGCGTCAACCTTCACCACTTGCTTGGAGTCAAACGGAGAGCCCAGGCTGTTAGCCTAGTCATAACCAGTCAAACTCCTTTCAACTTGACCTTCAAAGTGGTGGTAGTCAAAAGATATGGATATGGATTGTAACAAGCGTTCACCGATGACTGCACTGTCCGGCACCGAACGCCGAAAGCCTTCTCACAAGCAACACTGTAGGCTGAGGCCGCAACAGAAAAAGAGATGTCAAGAATGAGTTGAATGTCAGCAAGAATTTGGGACACAGGCTCCCAATCTGATTGCAATCTCCCAGAATCGCAAAGTCTGACTTTTTCCGACTGGTGGAAACGTCAAAGGTTCTTGCTTCGAGATATCTCTTGGCAGCTGCTGCAGGGGATGTCTCGCACTGTGCCTTATCGGCAGACCCAATATTGTGCACGGATGCCTGCGAATCCGTTTGAGCGCTAGCCTAAACCTGCCGAGAGCTGCGAAACTCCTGTGCCGACAAGGCTGCAGCATAGAGCTACAGGCCGTGCATGCGTTTGCTGCTCTGCTGGTAAACCAGCACCTCCTGACATGTGCAACGAGATTGGTGCTGTAAGCCTAAACCTTAAACCCTAAACCCTAAACCCTAAACCCTAAACCCCAAACCCTAAACCCCAAACCCAGCCCTCCCGCCCTGTGTGGCGGGTGCCTTGGTGCTCCCAAGTGACGGAACCCCAGCTGTGGTTCGAGCCCACAGTTGGCGGCAAGCTTTGGTGGGTTTTTCGGGGTTTCAGGGTTTATATAAGCTTTAGGGTTTAGGGTTTAGGGTTTAGGGTTTAGGGTTTAGGGCTTCAGGGTTTCAGGGTTTAGGCTTCAGGGTTTCAGGGTTTGAGGGTTTAGGGTTTCAGGGTTTCAGGGTTTAGGCTTCAGTTTGAGGCTTTAGGGTTTCGGGGTTTTAGGCTTCAGGGTTTTTAGGGGTTTCAGGGTTTATATAAGCTTTAGGGTTTCAGGGTTTAGGCTTCAGGGTTTCAGGGTTGCAGGGTTTGAGGGTTTAGGGTTTCGGGGTTTCGGGGTTTAGGTTTCAGGGTTTGAGGGTTTAGGGTTTCGGGGTTTCAGGGTTTTGGCTTCAGGGTTTCAGGGTTGCAGGGTTTGAGGGTTTAGGGTTTCGGGGTTTAGGCAGGGTTGCAGGGTTTGAGGGTTTAGGGTTTCGGGGTTTCGGGGTTTAGGCTTCAGGGTTTCAGGGTTTCAAAGTTTGAGGGTTTAGGGTTTCGGGGTTTCAGGGTTTTGGCTTCAGGGTTTCAGGGTTGCAGGGTTTGAGGGTTTAGGGTTTTGGGGTTTCAGGGTTTAGGCTTCAGGGTTTCAGGGTTTGAGGGTTTAGGGTTTCGGGGTTTTGGCTTCAGGGTTTCAGGGTTTCAAAGTTTGAGGGTATAGGGTTTCGGGGTTTCAGGGTTTTGGCTTCAGGGTTTCAGGGTTGCAGGGTTTGAGGGTTTAGGGCTTCAGGGTTTCAGGGTTGAGGGTGTAAGAAACGAAGGACCTAAAGGGCTCAAGAGGGTTGAGGCTTCAACCCGAAAGCCTTTGAATCATTGGGGGGTGCTCAGGTCTAGGATTCCAGACCCCCTTGAGAATTGCAAACCTACTAGTTGTCTGCATACCTAAACAAGAACCCTAGATTTTGTAATCCAAAACCTCCCACGCAACTAGACTAAGTAGACTGGAGTTTTCACAGATCGGGACATTGTTACAACAACACAACAGAAGCGTACCACTGCAAGGGTGTTCGTACTGTCCCTCCATCTCTAATCGTGAGGCATCTCTGAGTCACGGATTGAAGGCCCTACATAAACCCTAAACCCTAAACCCTAAACCCTAAACCCTAAACCCTACACCCTAAACCCTAAACCCTAAATCCGGCTTCGCGGCTTGATTTGGACGGGTTTCGGGGGTTTGGGGTTTGGGGTTCCAGGCTGCATGGGTTTCGGCAGCTGCAATGGCCGAGGGTTTAGGGTTTAGGGTTTAGGGTTTAGGGTTCAGGTTGGGAGTCGGGATTCTTCGGATGCTTCTGAGCAAACTACGGGCACTGAACTGTTCTAACTAGGGTTTAGGGTTTAGGGTTTAGGGTTTAGGGTTTAGGGTTTAGGGTTTAGGGTTTAGGGTTTAGGGTTTAGGGTTCAGGGAAGCATTGCTAACCTTGGCTAAGGGTGCTTATACCATACATCAGCTCAAGTTGCGGCTTCAATATCTACATCTACAAGGGGTCTACTTCTCTGCTGGATGCTTGCAGCAGTGAGGCAAGGCCTAGCAACATTGCCCTGCAAGCACGGGCAAACTTTGTCGGACTGGCTCCTGCTCAATCACTTGTTGCAACTTTGCAAGGAATTTACGAACTCAAACACAGAGCTCTGCACAATCAAAACGATGCTGTCCGTTTCGGACTGTGACTAGCGTGAGCCACTACGGTACATAATGCTACCGGAGCGGAACACGGAATGATCGAGGTATTTCTGCTAGCTTCGAGATGCTGCAGTCTACCATTGCTTACCCTAAATTAAACCCTAAACCTTACACGATTTTGGTTTTGAGGTTTAGGGTTGGGAAGGGCGGGGCGGGGATTGGGGGGGGGGGGGGGGGGGGGGGCTTGGAGAACAATGAAGGCTCTACACTAAGCCCACCAAACCACAGAGGCCTGAAGCCCTTAAACCGGAAACCCTAAACTTCCAAACGCCCTAAACTCTCTAAACCCTCAATGCCCCCAAAATCTTAGGCCTAAAACGATTCAATTTACACGGTAGCTGTGCAAAAACATGCTCCTCAACACTAAGCCCTAAGACCCCATAGACCCCAAACCCACCCCCCAAACCCTAAAGCCACCAACCTAAACCCCACTTCCTGTGTTTACGTCATTCCTAGTTCATGGCTGAGATAGTATTAAAAATTTAAATTGTTCTTCCTTATTGGGTTTAAGTACCCTTAAAATTGTAAAATGTTACCCAACCATGACAAAGACTCACGTCTGCACCCTCCCACAATCGTGTTCCTCTATCCACTCTGTCCAAGGCCCCCTTCAGACCTACATCTCCACTGACCTGCGTGCGGCCATGCGAGCGCTAAGCCCTAAACCCTAACATGTTTAGAGCCCAAAAATCTGAGAAGAGTTTGCGGCTTAGGGCTTAGGGGATTTACAAGGCTAAGGGCTTGGGGCTGCTAAGGGCTTCGGGCGTAGGCTTTAGGGTTTAGGGGTTTGGCGCCAATACTCGACAAGTCCAGGCAAGCATTCCCGGAAAGCTGCTGACGCCGCGCTGCTAATACTTGAGATCCATGCATGACTCCTGAGATCATGTGTGCGAATTCTGCAAAGTACTGTTCTCAACGTTGAATGTTTCTGAGATTGCACCCCCCAAAACCGTAAAGCCTCAACCATCAAACAAGCCAGAAAAGCCCCGAAGCCCGAAGCCCAGAATGTTTTTAAATCCCGGACCAGAGCGCACCCTAAACCAGTAGCCAACTACCAAAGGCCAAAACCCTACTGTCATCGCGGACCCAGAACTGTCGGCCCTAAACCCTCAAGCCCAACTGAACACGAAACCCTGAACCCACCAGCCTGAACCCAAAAACTCGCAAGCCTAAATTGGCAACACCCGGGTCCCAACACACCTCCGCTCTTTATAGCAGCACCCTCTGGAGCCGACTTTGGGTCCGGGTTTTGGGGTTTTGGGGCTTGGGGTTTTGGGGTTTGGGGCTTGGGCTTTGGGATGTAGGGTTTAGGGTTATGCTCCAGGTGCCGCGGGCAGAATTCGAAAAAAAGAGGGTTCATGGTTTGGGGTTCCATAACCTTTCTTGGACAAACGAGGTATTATCAGGGGGTCAGGGGGGAACAAGGGTACTACCGGGCGTCCTGGATATGGTGTCATGAAGTGCTATCAGTCTCCCCCAAGCCCTGAAAACCTGAACCCACAAGCCTAAACCCTTGAATGGCCCTGAAAACCCTCTGAAAATATTCACAATATGATCCTCTTTATCCCAATAAGGGAGAATTGATATGGGAATTTCTTAAAGGCCCACCCAGAACCCTGCACCCCAAAGGCCCTGCACCCTCCAAGCCAAACTCTAAACCTCACAGGCCCTAACCCTAAACCCTAAAAACCCTACCCCTAAACCCTAAACCCTAAACCCGAAACCCTAAACCCTAAACCCTAAAACCCTAAAACCCACCCCAAACCCCAAACCCCAAACCCTAAACCCTAGCCGCCTGGCCTCGCTTAGCCACTCACGGCCTTGCCGAAAGCGGTTTTCTGGGAGGCGCCCTTCAGGACCTGCAGGAATTGGCAGCCATCATCCTCCCCTCAACCCTAAACCCTAGCCCTAAACCCTAAACCCTAAACCCCAAACCCTAACACATCCTTGCTCTGGAAACTGAAGCCTGTGCCTACCACCCCCATGCTCCAGGAGCCGTCGTTTACAGGGCTTAGGGCTTCGGGCTTAGAGCTTAGGGTTTAGGCTTTAGGGCTAGGGTTTAGGGTTTAGGGTTTAGGGTTTAGGGTTAAGGGTTTAGGGTTTAGGGTTTAGGGTTTAGGGTTTAGGGTTTAGGGTTTAGGGTTTAGGGTTTAGGGTTTAGGGTTTAGGGCTATAGGGTTTAAGGACCTTAAGCCCAAAAACA
Source organism: Symbiodinium natans (assembly GCA_905221605.1). Lineage (NCBI taxonomy): Eukaryota > Dinophyceae > Suessiales > Symbiodiniaceae > Symbiodinium > Symbiodinium natans. Next base: position 184,642 of record CAJNDS010002415.1, read on the forward strand.
CCCCATGAGCCAAACCCAGGGAAGCCGGAGCCTCCGAGACCGTCGGGTGCGCCATGCAGACTCGGGCCAAGTCCTGGCCGAAATGGCGCGGTAGGGTTTAAGGTTTAGGGCCTAGGGTTTGGGGTTTAGGGTTTAGGGTTTAGGGGGCTGAGAGCTGATTTAAGGCGTAGGGTTTGGGATTTTGGGGGCTTGAGGATGTAAACTCCCCGAGCCCTGAGTTTCGGGGTTTAGACCCTAAGTGGTAATCGGGATTCGTCCGAGATACAATGTCAACACCTAACACCCCGGCGATTTTCCATGATGCAACAGGCCCCAACGGAACAATAATGGTCTCCATAGCTAGCTTCCTGAGAGAAGGTCCCAGCACAAAATGGACCCAACCTACAACATACAACAGTCCTGGCTCTAAGATCCAGGAGCCCGAAGCCCTCGAATTACTTCGCGAACACCCCCCCCCCCTTTTGGGGGACCGTTTCGTCAGAGCACCCCAAGCCCCAAGAGCCCTCCTAACTCTTAAACCCTAAACCCTCAACCCAAAACCCTGAACCCCAGCGCCAGGCGATGCCTCAGAGGCCGCACCGTACTCAATGCCAATGCAAGCTCCACCTCAGGGTGTCGTGGCAGTGTAGGGTTTGGGGTTTAGGGTTTGGGGGTTAGGGTTTCGGGCAACGCTTGACCCTAAATTTGTTCGGAGGCCCGCACTTTGTTCAAACAGCCGGACTCACAGCGGGATAATCTTCCAGCTCCCCTTCAGAAGTACTGTGCTTTCTTGTACCTGAGCCACATGAAAGGTCCCCAAGACCCAGCATGCACCTCAATGTTAGGGCAACATATATATGTCAAGCTTCAATCTTAAATTTTGCTTCGTCCCCAAGGCAAGGGCCACACCCTAACCCTTCCCCCCCCCCTCGCCAGCACCCAGCACACAAACTATAATCCCACTCGGAGCTGTGAAATGCCAGGTAGAAAATTTCCTAAACCCGGGAAAGCGAGAACAAAGCTGAGCCCAATTTAGGCCTTGTGCGTTTCAGGCGCCAGGAGCTTTACTGGTGGTAACTGCTCAGCTTTCTTGTGCTAAAAACGGGCGCTCTGGTGCCGACTTTGCGCAGACCCGGCACAGGAGGGTTTTGGGTAGGCCGACAGTCGCCTCCTGTGGTGAGAGCCAGTGCTACGCTTCGCCAAAGTGCGGGCACCAAAGCTGCTAGGCGCCCTACTCGAACCCTAAACCCTATACCCTAAACCCGAAAGCCAAAACCCTAAACCCTAAACCCTAAATCAGTCAAGCCAGGGGTTTGCACCGAGCAACCCCCCTGGTGGCGAGTCCTCCACGTCTTTGTCCCACCCCTGCAAAAGCCCTGCCCGACGAACCCTGCACCTGTGTTCGTTCAACCGTTTAGGGTTTAGGGTTAGGGTTTAGGGTTTAGGGAAGCGGTTCACAGGGTTTGGGGTTTCAGTTACAAACCCTAAACCCTAAACTGTAAAACCTAAACTCCGGTAAGCCTTCATCCCTGTACACCCTGCATGCAAGGTGCTGATGATGTCGCCAGCGATAGCGTTGATGATGTGGACCTGGTTTGAGCTTTCAGGCATGGACCCTCCATTGCTCTTCAGGTTTAGGGTTTAGGGTTTAGGGTTTAGGTTGAATTAGGGTTTGGGGTTTGTGGTTTAGGGTTTAGGGTTTGGGGTTTGGGGTTTGGGGTTTAGGGGAAAAGGCCTGTAATCCCCGAAGAAGCCTGAAGGGCTCAAAAACAGGTTTAGGGTGCAGGGCTTCGTGTCTTGTAAGCACTGCATGCACACACTTACTTTGCACAGCACCGAACTTGTACAACACTCCGGGAGCCTCCTTCAGGGCCCCTGAAATCCCCCCAAACCCTCGGGTTTAGGGTTAGGGTTTAGGGTTTAGGGTTTAGGGTTTAGGGTTTAGGGTTTAGGGCTTAGGGCTTAGGGTTTAGGGTTTAGGGTTTAGGGTCCTCCACAACCCACACACCCTGTACAGCAAGACAGCTCCTCACAACCCTAAAGCCTTCAAAGCACGAATCAAGCAACACCCTCAACCCTAAAACCCCGAAGATGTCCTCGGACCCAAACCCCCAAACCCCTAAATCCTGACACCGTGAACAACTAAACCCGAAATATAACCCTAAACCATGAAAATGCTTTTATTCCCAATATCTGAACCCCAAATACTAGTAAAGCCCGAAACGACGAAACCCCCTGTTCCCCCAAATTAACCCTAAACCCTAAACCCTAAGCCCTAAGCCCTAAGCCTTAAACCCGAGACCCACAAATCGGACCCTCAACCCTGTTTACCCTTACAAGGAGGGGCCCCCTTATACTATAGTTGACTTAAGAAGCTCATAACCTAAACCATAAGCTAGGCCTAAACCCGAAATATAACCCTAAACTCCAGACCCGGGCTTTGGGTTTAGGGGTTTGGGTTTATAGGCTTTGGGGGTTTATGGTTTTAGGGTTTAGGGTTTTAGGGTTACAGGCTTTTGGGTTTTTAGGGGTCCACGCCAAGAAGCTCCAAGCAACTTGTCTGTCTCCTTGCAGGACAGAACCTGCTGAGGCCCATTCCGCTTGTTTGAGGTTTGAGGGTTCGGTGGTTGAGGGGTCATTGAGTCATGGAACTTAAGAACCCAATTATAGCTGTACTTATAGCCCAATTGTAGACACATTAAGGCACTTAAAGGACTTATACGTGGGTTAGAAGTACAATTAGAATTGGGTCAAAAGTACCATGAACCTCCAAGTAGGGTTGAGGGTTCATGGCGAATCGTCGACATCGAGGCGCGTTGGAGTTGGGGAGTTGGGGCTCAGGGTTCAAGAGCTGTGTTGTTCGACTCACAGAGATGAGCTTGGGCGGTCTCTTCTCCGGTGGCTTTTTGTCCCAGGCTGCTTGCTCCATGGTATCACCCGGTGCATGCTTTACATAAGGCTCTCAGACCCTAAACCCTAAACCCTAAAACGATTTGAGCCGGTGCTTGCTTACATAGGACAATAAGACCCTAAGACCCTAAGACCCTGAACCCTAAACCCTAAACCCCTAAACCCCTAAACCCCAGAACCCTACGGTGCCTTGACGAAGCCCTCGGTGTCCATGTTGGCGATTGAGCGGCCGTTGGCGGCAAAGGAGAACTTCCCCTTGCGGAAGGCAACACCTGGCCCAGCTTAGGGTTTAGGATTTAGACGATTTAGGGTTTAGGGTTTAGGGTTATTCGGGTTTATTGGGTTTATAGGGTTTATAGGGTTTATAGGGCTTATAGGGTTTATAGGGTTTATAGGGTTTATAGGGTTTATAGGGTTTGGGGTTTAGGGGTTGGGGGGGGGGGGGGTTGGGGTTTGCCTAGCCGCCTACCACTCTAGTCTCCTAAGTCGAGCGTAAGCAACCCTGCAGGCAAAATCCGCCACAACACCGACGCAAAACCTTTAACCCCCAAACCCTGGCCCCTGAAAGGCACTGAACACATTTCTGAACATGATCCTCTTACACCCAAGAAGGGGTAATATGCAGAGGCCGACCCGCAAACGGTCCACAAGGAGGTGTTTGCAGTTTCTTTGCAAGAGCGCCGGCAAAGACTAAGGAGAAGTAATGATGCGTAGGTTCCAGTTGCACTTGCCAGCATCCGAGGTGGACCAGACATGTTCCTCAACCGTGTCTGGCTCTCAATGAGAACTAAAGCCAAGCGAGTTCTTCGATGCTGAGATCATGATCCCCAAACCCTAAACCCTAAACCCTAACCCTAAACCCTAAACCCTAAACCCTAAACCCTAAACCCTAAACCCTAAACCCTAAACCTCTTATTTCAGGACTCGGGCGGGCGGCGTCCACCTTAGGACCTAGAGTTCCGGGATTGCGAGGGAGAAGCGAAAAACATCCACGTCGAAGCACCTGGGTTTGGGGGCTTAGGGTTTAGGGCTAGGGTCTAGGGTTTTACGGTTTAGGGCTTAGGGCTTAGGGTTTAAGATTTCGGGTTTACGGCTTAAGGAGTTTGAGGGGTGTAGGTGGGGTTTAGGGTAACTTTAGGTGAGGGATGTAGGGCAAACCTGCCCAGCAAACTCCCCCCCCGGGCCTTCTGCTTTCAGCTGCTCTTCGGTCTTCCCAACCCAGGCAACCTGAAGGGAAGCACAGGCGAGCTGGGTCTGTTCAGGGTTGAGGGCTTAGGGTTTAGGGTCTTTTCAGGGACTAAAGAAGGGACCTTACGTAGGGGTTCTTTAGGGATATATCTGGGGGTTATATGGGTGAATAAGATTAACTCCTTAAAGGGTTCTTCAGGAACCTAAAACCCTAAACCCTAAGCCTGATGCGGCTTAGACTCACGCTCAAATCAATCTGGGGGGTTGGGATTTTAGGTTCACAAACTATGGATACCTTGTTGTGGGGCAGTAGTATGAACAACAAATGCTTGGGGGGGGGGGGTTAAACAGGGTGGCCCTAAGCCCCAAACTCCCGTTTTTGGATGCTCATCTAGATCTCTCCGCATCAGAACCCCTGAACCCTAAGCCCTAAGCCCTAAGCCCTAAACCCTAAACCCTAAGCCCTAAACCGGAAGTCACCAAGCGTGGGCACCTCTGGGTGTGTGTAGAGCACGGAGGGCACCTGCAAAACCCCTCACGCTTTCGCCGTTGTTCAGGCGTTCGGGAATGGGGCACAGGTTTGCGCGTGCTTATACTAAATTTTGCTGAAGAACAACCAAGAAGTAACACATATTTATGTTCCTCCTTATAAGGGCATATAGGGACCATAATCTTACATTTTGTGAGTTTTTAGAATAGCGGTACAGTGAATAGTACATTATGGTGCATTCTAGCAGCCTCTAGCATATCGTGGTGTGATATGCTCTAGTAAGTAAAAGTATGCTGGAGTATCGTACAATACACTATGGTTGAGGGATACTGCGTTGCTGTAGAGGATTTAAGGGTGATCCGAAGCCCCTGAGCCTTCCCGTAGCCACTTCGACCACGAAACGCCCGCAGCCCGAATCACACCTAATCGTGCACCCCTGACCCCAACAAGCCAAAACCCTTCGTATGGGGTGTCGGGACCCCAACAAGCCAAAACCCTTCGTATGGGGGGGTGTTCCACTGATTTCTGCCATGCCGCGTACCGACTTTGTCCTAGCTTCCCCACTGCCCCTAGAATTCAAGAGGGCTCAGGTGCTTGTGATGAGTCAGGCGTAGAAAGGGAATCTATACTGCCTAAACAGGTGCTACCCTTCACCCCTTACCCTTTACGCTTGACCCTTGACCCTGTACCCTTTCCCCTTTACCCTTTACTGTAAGCTCCTAAACCCTGAACCCTAAACCCTACCATTGGGGGTCCCAGTTCTGAATTTTCAGTGCCAAGCTCAAACCCCCTCCTGAAAAATCAGAGGTTTCGCCAAGGCACGTTGTTGTAGTCGAGGTGGGGCTTCTTGCCAGTGGCCAAGTACCTTGGTTACCGCGGCTGCAGTCTTGGGAAACGACCTCACGCTTAGAATGGGGGGTACAGGGTTTGAGACGAGCGCAAATTATAGCCCCCCAAAAATTGAGCGCGAAGTTTGAGCATTACCCCAAAATCCCTATCCTTAACCCCAAACTTGAAGCCCCCCCCAACCACCCAAAACACGCCCCAAACCCCTGAATCTCAGGTTAGGCTGACCATCCAAAACCCAAACGGCCCTAAACCACAACACTCAACCCTCCCTCCCCAAGAAAGCCAAGCTGCTCGGCAACCATTGCGCCCTCGTCTTCAGCCTGAAGGCGGAATGGGGGTGAACCAGCGTTTAGGGCTTTCGGATCACGGGGATATAGGGGTCTAGGTGGGTTTATTGGACTTGGGGGTGTTAGGGATGAAGGCGGGGCTCTTCTAGAAGCGCCTTGTGCTCTTGGATCTTGCTTGCTAATTTGGTTTTACGAGATGCGTGCGCACGGATCCTACAGAAGATCTTGCGCTCCAGTGCCAGGCTCCGGCAAGGCTCTGAGCTTTGCAGCAGGTTCGAGCTTTGAGTAGATTTAGGGTTTAGTGTTTAGGGTTTAGGGCTTGGAGTAGATGTAGGGCTCAGTGTTAGTTCGTTTAGGGTGATCGCACATTCGACGAGGTTGAGGGTTGAGGGCCGAGGCTATCCTCTAGACCGAAGACAAAGGCCTTGTGCGCCAACATCGGGCCGTGGATGATGTCGCCGATAGCCTGATTTTCCGAGGGACTCACGCAAGCTCGAAAGCCCTTGCGAAGCCTGCCGAGTTCTGTTTCTTGCTTTTTTGCAAGGCCCCGAACCCTGGAAAAGTGCCCAAGGTTTCCAGGAGTTAGGGTTTAGGGTTTAGGGTTAGCCAGGAACCCCAGGAGTTGAAAGGGTGCCCCATGTTGCTTCTTGGGTTTCTGAATAGGGGAGCGGCAGTCCCAGAACATGGGAAGTGCTGGGGGTCGGAATAGGGTCGCCACAGCACCTATCGTTTAGGGTTTAGGGTTTAGAGTTTAGGGTTTAGGGATTGGGGTTTAGGGTTTAGGGTTTGGGGTTTAGGGGCTTGGGGTTTAGGGGATTAGGGCACCTGCTTCCAGAATCGCGCTACCGACGGACCATCTGTGAACCAACTGCCAGGTGGCGTAGATGGAAGGAACCGAGGTCTGGAAGTCGTCGTTGACCTGCTGCAATGAAGTGCCCCCTTACTATACTAACTACAGTTAAGGGACGTATAATATGCTAAGTTAGGCTCCGTATAACCCAACTTAGGATCCTTATGCCTCTACTTATAACTAGGGGCCCCCTCCTTGTGAGTGCGGTCACGCAGCTTGTGACCCTAAACCCGTAACCCCTAACCCTTATCCGTAGTAGGGGTTTTAGAGTGCAAAACGCCTCAGGCTATAGCACCATACCCAAACTCCTGCAATCAGGTACATGTGGCGTCCCTCATACACCCAAATCAGGACAATATTTAAATATCCCACAAAGACCAACCTATGAAAGCCAAACTTCGTTCCGCTACACCAAAGCAACTATTTACCCTACACATAGCTCCTCCTAAACTCCTAAATCCTAAACCTATAAACCCTAAACCCTAAACCCCAAACCCTAAACCCTAAACCCCAAACCCTAAACCCTAAACCCCAAACCCCAAACCCTAAACCCGGCCCTGCCTTCACCTTCTTGCCCTCCAAGGCCACACCGACCTCCTCGGCACCCAGGCCGTCACCTGGGAACCGCCCGAGCCGAGGAAGGGTGTAGGGTTTAGGGTTTGGGGTTTAGGGTTTAGGGTCTGGGGCTTAGGGTTTAGGATTTGGGGTTTGGGTTTAGGATTTGGGGTCTAGGGTTTAGGCTTGGGGAGTTGTATACCAAGTCTTCTGAGCCCCCAAAGGCACCAAACATATAGACACACCCAACTCACCACCGCTCCGAGAGATGATATTTGTCGTACCGTTCGCGTGCAAGCATGGAGGCGTAGGGCCTAATTATAGGGTTCCCGGCTCAGGGCTTCTGGGATGACGGTTTGGGGTGTATGGAATTCTCTTATCATTATCTAAACCCTGAACCTAAACCCCCTAAACCCTAAACCCTACACCCTTCACCCTAAACCCTATACCCTAAACCCTAAATCCTCAGGGGAGGGTGGGGGGGGGGGGGGGGGGGGGTGTCTGTGTGTCTCTATTCATTTTAAAGCATCCGTTCCTTCGAGTCTAGAGTAACCAGCAATGGGCTGCTCTCTCAAGGTACCCTACTGCAGCAAACCCCGTAATTCCTCAAACCCACAACAAGAAGGTTTAGGGTTTAGGGTTTAGGGTTTAGGGTTTAGGGTTTAGGGTTTAGGGTTTAGGGTTTAGGGGCGTATGTAGCCCAAGGTTCCCTAGTACTCCCCACTACTCCCTAGGGCTCCCCAAGCTTCCCTAAGGTTCCCTAGGTACCTACTCCCTTTGAACCCCCCGCCCTTAAGAACCCTTATAAGTAGTTCAGGGACTTCTGACGGAGCCTTACAATCCATTCTAGGGTCGTTGCTATAACGCTGTTACTTATCGGGGTCCCCTCCTTGTAATCCCATAAAGCCTAGCAGCCCCCGAGTCCGTAAACCTGAAAACCCCTAAGTCCCCCATACGCTAAACGCCTGAACCCAAAACCTTTGAACCTTAGACCCCCCAAACCAAAAGCCAACACTGAACCCCATAATTTCCAACATACAACTCCAAACCTACTAAAACCCTAATTCAACCCTAACCTAAAACCATGAGCCCCGAAAGCCTTCAGTATTTCTAAGTTCAACCCTTAAACTGTAAACCTAAGCATTCCTAATCCCTATATATATATATACTTGGAGGTTCGTGGGTAGTTGTAAGTAGGGGTAGAAGAACGCGTGGTAGTTATAGCTAGAAGCTCATTTAGGGCACTTCTAACCCACCTGTGAATCCCTAAACCCTAAACCCTTGAATCCTCAAAAACTAAGAACCCTTAAACCCTTGAAACCCTTGAAGGCCTCAAACCCTTAAACCCTGAAACTCTTAAACCCTGAAACCCTTAAACCTGAAACCCTCAAACGCTAAAGCCTGCAACCCTTAAACCAACAAAGCTTGAAGCCTTGAAACCCTTGAAACCCTTAAACCCCTTTGAGCCCTCCAGCTCTTCAACCCTTAAACATCTAAGCCCTAAAGCCCTAAGACCCTAGACCCTAAACCTTGTAGATACCCCCCAACAAGAACCCCTAAACCCCCAAACCCCGGTATACTGCACAGGTTCTGAGCCTTGTAAACCCTAAAACCCTCAGACCCTTGACCCTAAACCTTGTATAAACGTTTAGGGTTTAGGGTTTAGGGTTTAGGGTTTAGGGTTTAGGGTTTAGGGAAATACCCGTAAACCTAAATCCCTGTAGTTCTGAGCCTTAAAAGAAGGTCCAGGGCTTCGGCGGAACTCCCGGCGGCCCACGCAAACAAGGACCACGTTGGCTTCCTCTGCGGTTCAAGATCGAGGGAATTCAGAGGGTTTGGAGTTTTAGAGGGCTTCAAGAGGGTTGTTAAGAGATTGAGGGCTTAAGAGGGTTTTAAGAGGATTTTCAGGGGTTTGGGATTTGAAGTTGAGAAGGTGGCGGCTGGAGAACCAAACCTATGTTGCCTACACCCAAGAAGCTACCTCCGCCTAACAAACTCAGGCAACGCTAACGAGGGCTAATGCGGCACATTTCGTGTTTTGTTTTTTTGAGGCACCTTCTTTTGTTATTTGAATTGCTTTTTTTTTTGGGGGGGGGGAGGGGGGGGTAGCCCTTAAACTCCATACTGAACCCTAAAGCTTATAAAAGCTTCCCCCTAATACTAAACCCCAACCAGAAATTCAATTGCTATGTTTCGCGAACCCTCCCGGCACCCAGCCCAATACTAAACCTGTTTGAGAATTAGGGGGGGAGTGGGGGGGGGGGGGGGGGTTGAGTGCATCCGCCCTTGAGTTGAGCCATTAAGGTTTCAAATTTTTAGGGCTGAAGGTGCAGAGGGTGCCGGTTTTGGGATCAAGCCTTAGAGGGAATAATCAGAGGATTAGGGTTAGGCTTCGGATGTAAGGCTTTAAGTTTTAGGCCCGCCCTAATTTTAAATAGTTTCCGGCCGAGGCGACATTTGGAGTTAAGGGGGGGGGGGGGGGGGTAGTATTAGGGGAAGGGATTAACCCTATAACCTGTAACTCTATCAAGCTGCAACTCTATAGCCCTGTAAGCCTATAACCCCATAACCCTAAACCACTAGTGATCCGAGACCCTAAACCCTAAACCCTAAGCCCTAAACCCTAAACCCTAAACCCTAAACCATGTCAACCTCGGAGTCCCCAAAGAACGCTGAGGGCCAGAGCCATGCTCTCTGCCGCCCCGCCAGCGGCCGGCTCCGTCGTGACCTGCGCGCACCCCCCGCATTTTGTTTCATGATGGGTTTGGGGTTTAGGGTTTAGGGCTCGGGTTTAGGGTTTAGGGTTTAGGGCTTAGGACTTAGAATTTAGGGCTTAGGGTTTAGGGTTTAGGGTTTGGGGTTTAGAGTCTAGGGCTAGGGTTTAGGGTTTAGGGTTTGGGGGTTTAGGGTTTAAGTTTCGGGGTTTAGGGGGTTAGGGGTTTAGGTTTTGGATTAGGGGTGTAGAGCTATAGGGTTTAGAGGTTTGCGACACATTAACCCCGAAACCCTAAACCCCAAACTGTACATCCTAAACGCTAAACCCCAACCCCAACTAAACCACACACACCGGCTTTCCCGGTAACCTAAGAGTAAGGGGTACCCCCGTTTATTTAATGAGGCCCAACAGGGACCGTAGCCCGACAAAAATGAATATGGGTACTAGTCTTCAACTTCGCGGCTTCGGGGTTTAGGGTTCAGGGGTTGAGTGGTTGAGGGGTTTAGGTTTAGGTGTTTAAGGGTTGAAAGGGTTTTAGGGTCTAAGGTCTAGGGTTTATCAGGACTTGCGGTTTTGGGATTAAGGTGTGGGGTTTGGGGCTAAACCCCCAAACCGTAAGAGTAAAAAGTCCCGAGCGCACCTTGACCGTGCTGCCAGTCTTCTCCACGGCTGTCACCTCGTTGCCAAAAATGCCATAGTGACTTTTTGCTGCTTAGGAAAAAGAAGCCCTGCAACTGCTTGAAAGGACCCCATATATGGGAGTTTACGAAAATAGGGGACCCCTAATATAGACCCCAAAGAGTAGGATCTCTTATAAAAAGAACCCCATTAATGTACCCTAAACCCTAAGCCCTACTATCGTAAACCCCCACATTGTTTCTGGGTGAAGGCCGTCAAGTGCAAGCTCTCAGCCTTGAATCAGGCCCCCCACACCCCCCCACATGCAGACCAAACGGCTGACCCTACTGACCCTACTAACTGTAAAACCTTAAAGCAATGCCAACCCGAAACCCTAAACTAGTTCATGGTTGCGATCGTATCAAAAATTGAAGTTTCTACTCCTTATTGGGTTTAAGTGCCCTTAAAAATGTAAAATATTACCCAAACCATGACCAAGTAAACCCTAAACCCAAAGTTCAGAGCTGCTTTGGGGCTTCGGCCTTGGTCGACATCTTGAAGTCCATGCCCTGCTTCTTCCTTGCTGTGGGGGGCCGATGAGGAGGAGACTTGTTGGGGGGTTTGGGGTTTAGGGTTTAGGGGTTTAGGGTTTAAGGGTTTAGGGGTTCAGGAGTTTAGGGTTGACATGGCTTAGTGCTTCGGGTCATGTGGCGAACAAGCAAGGTGGAGAACGGGATCCACCCGTTGCTAAGCAGAAAACTCCGCCCGCGAGCCTATAGGACCCCGAGGCAGACGTACACCGGATGCGGAGTGGTTTGACGCAGAGTTTGGGAGTGGATGGCCCAGAGAGACCTGAAGGAGCTTTGCAAGAGTGTCGACGGCAAGGCGTGATGATGATGATGATGATGATGATGATAATGATGATGATGATGATGATGATGATGAGGCGCCAAGTGTCAGCCGCAATCTGCTTTTGTCAAGGTTAGGCGTGGAAGTGCACCACGCGTGCAGTGACCAAGGCTTCTCCAGAGGTTCAGCGGGGTGCAAGCTCAATTACCGACTGCATCGCTTCCCGGGAGGGATGGCCTTCCGCAACAACCTCTGGGAGATAAGTACTTGTCGGAGACGACACGTCTGTGGAAGTGCGTAACACGGCAGTTTACGGTTTAGGGTTTAAGGTTTAGGATTACAAAGGTGCATTTTGTTGTTTTGCCTAGAGGGTGATAAAGGAACAAGAACCCCCCCAAAAAAGGGAATAAGGGCACTACTAGGCATCCTAGAAAATAGTTGAACCAATATAGCTATATACCTTATAGCCACTCCTCGAAATACACCCTTCGAACGAAAAGGTCCCTCAAGCCTCAAGCAAGCTGCTTCTTGGATTTGGAGGTTGGCCACCCTAGTTTCATAATAGGCAGCAACGGCGAATGGGCGGCGGGCAGAGCATTCTAAGGTAGGCCCGTGCCTCTCTTTTTGTTGCGGGGGTTTTCCTTTTCATGTGTGGGGAGATCATCCCCATTCAAGGGGCTCTTCTTTGTAGCGATTGGGGCAACTGTGGACAAAATAATCTTGCGACAAGGAGCCCCCGCCCCCCCCCCCCCCCCCCCCCCCCTGTTAATAAGTAGAACGAAGGATCCTAAATTGGGTTTCAAGTCTAATTAATAACTTTGGTCACAAGTCCCTTAACTACAGTTAGCATAGTAAAGTGGCCCATCCTTGTAACCCCTAAACCCTAAACCGTAAACCCTAAGCCTAAACCCTAACCCTAAGCCCTAAAACCCTAATAAACCCTACTCACAGGACGAGCTGCAGAATCTTCTGCATCTCCTTGGACACCTCGCCATCGATGCCGACGCCTGGATGCGGTTTAGGGTTTAGGGTTTAGGGTTTAGGGTTGAGGGTTGAGGGTTGAGGGTTGAGGGTTGAGGGTTCAGGGTTTAGGGTTTAGGGTTTAGGGCTAGTACCCTAAACCCTCCTAAAACCCTAAACCCCTAACCCCCTTGTGTGAGTCCGTCATCGGATCTGCCGGATGTCTCTTGGGCATAATCGGGGATCTTCCGAGTTCCCCTAGTGGTGTCACTGCATGTGACTGTGACAAAGATGTTAAACCCTAAGCCCTAAACCCTAAACCCTAAAACCCTAAACCCTAAAACCCTAAACCCTAAACGCCCTCATCCTGTCGGATCTCTTTGCCGCGGTAGCGGAAGCTGCCTGTCTCAACGGACCCACACTTAAAGGTCTAGATCAGGTCCTGAATGATCCAGTCAGAGCACGGATCACATGCCCATAACAGATCATCCACATGCGATGTCATGAGCACCTGTACAACCCCATTGGCATCTGCATAGCTGTACAATGCACGGCAAATGCGGTTCTCTCGCAGACCCTTAGGGTTTAGGGTTTAGGCTTTAGGCTTTAGGGTTTAGGGTTTAAGGTTTAGGGTTTAGGGTTTAGGGTTTAGGACCTCCAAAACAAGTTCAGGGCTACTATCGTGCACTTAGGGATCTGGCAAAGCAGGCTGGAGGTTCAGAGTTTGGGGGATGCGATGGGGGTTTGGGGTTTAGGGTTCTAAATGGGTTTGGGGTTTGGGGTTTAGGGTTTGGGGGCTGGGGTAGGGGGAATGGGGTTAGGGTTCGGGCTTACGTTTTGGGATTGAGGGTTTGAGAGTTGGGGTTGGGCTTGGGGTTTATTGAGCCTTTAGGGTTGAGGTATAAGGGTTTAGCTCTAAAACCTAAACCCATTCGCGCACCCGACGGACCATGAAGTCTTAACACCCCCTTGGTTCGGTCGAATAAGCTAGGGTTTAGGGTTTTGGGCAGGTCCAGTCCAAGTTTCTTTTTTTGTTCGGGGTAGGGGCGCGTTAGAGCAGTAGGGGCTCGAGCGGTTGAACGCCCCCTAAGGGCTTTAAGGTTTCTTCCCTGTTTAGGGTAGGGGTTGAACCCTGAAGACCCGAAACCCTAAACCCTAAACCCCAAACCCCAAACCCTAAACCCTAACTCCCACCCCCGCCCCCAAACAAAAAAAAACAAACACTAAGCAGGCGTAAGGCCTCCAATGGTCGGAAGGAACTCGACAACCTCTGTCGGAGGGAAGATGTAGGGGGGGGGGGGGGGGGTTCTATTGAATGACCCTAAACCCTAAACCCCAAACCCTGAGACCTAAATCCTAAAAACTAGCCCTAAACCCTAAACGACCCTAAGCCCCAAACCCTAAACTGCCCTGAAACCCTGAACCCTAAAGTTACTTCAGAAGAGAAACTCGAACCAAGAAAATGCAAAAGCCCATCGCTCGGCTACCAAGAATGACCCTAGACCTCATTAAACCGAAACTACCCGAAACCCTAAACCAGCCTTCTCTTGACCCTAAACCCAAAATCCTAAACCCTGAACACTAAACACTAAACCCTAAACCCTAAACCCTAAACTCTAAACTTTGAGGGGATGATCGTGGTCGCTGTTTAAGGCTCACGCATTAGGCTTTCTAAGGGTCGAGGGCTTAGGTTGGGCGTTGCGAGATGATTGTAGTAAGGGACTTATAACCTAAGCTAGGCTCCTTGTAACCCAATTTAGGGCTCTCATAACTCTACTTATAGCTCGGGGTCCCTCCTTGTAGGGGGCGTTTTGGGCCTTCACATTGTCGAAACCATTGCAAATGGCGTAACGTATCATACGCTTAGCCTGGATCATCTCAAGCCTGTGATTCTCAGTACGTGTTTATGGTTTAGGGTTTAGGGTTCAGGGTTTAGGGTTTTTCACATCACCAAAAAAGTCTGGTACCAGGTCTCTGGGCTGCTAAGCTCTTCAGTCGTTTTCCATAATGCTGCTCTATATATCTGCGGGTATAGGCCCAAGGTGGAGATGAGACAAAACGCTTTAACCTCAACCCCAACTCCGAAGACACCCTAAACACCTGAAACTGCCAGCAAGACAACAATAACCTCCAAGCTAACCCTAAAGCGTAGACCCAAACCCTAAACCCTAAGCCCTAAACCCTAAACCCTAAACCCTAAACCCTAAACCCTAAACCGCAAACCCTAAACCCTAATTAACCCCCGAGCCCTCATCACTGAACACGAATTCCCAAGCACCTGCAACCCGAATCCTAATTGCTGGCTTGTAGAGCCCGGTAGTAATCGCATAGAGCCGCCAACCCCAATAGTCCCTCCAGTTCTAAAGACCCAGGTTCCTCAACCCCTGGCCCCCCCGCCTGAGCCCTAGACCCGAAATACTGACTCACTGCTGGCACCCTAAACCCTAAACCCTACACCCTAAACCCTAGACCCTGACCAACCCCTAGTCAACCCCAGAACCTAAAACCTAAAGCCCTACTCAACCCGAACCCCCCCCGAACTCTAATCCCCAAGCAGTCAAAGAACTCCAAACCCTTAAGCCCCTCAACCCCACACCCTAAACCCTAAACCCTAAACCCTAAACCCTAAACCCTAAACCCTCAGCAGCCCTGAACCCGGCTCAACCCTGAACCCTTAAACCTCTGAACTCTGAACCCGGACCCTAAACCCTAAGCCTCCAGAAGTTGGGTGACTCTAAAAACAACCTGGATCAACCCTAAACCCTGGAGCCTCAGCTCCTAAACCCCAAGCAGTTGGGAGGGGTGACCTGTTAAGCTCCAGAAGCCCCCCAAAACCCCTAACCCCTAACCCCTAAACCCTAACCCCTAACCCCTAACCCCTAAATCCTAAACCCTAACCTTCCCCAAGTCCAAGAGGTTTGGGGTGACTCAGTTTAGCCGAGGTGCGGTGACTTTGGAGCCCAGGCGCTCATAGACGGATCCGAGCTCCAGGCCGATAACCTCGGGTTTAGGGGTTTGGGGTTTAGGTTTTAGGGTTAGGGGTTTGGGGTCAGGGCTTTGGGTTTACGGCTTAGGGCTTGGGGTTTGGGGTTTGCGGTTTAGATAGAGGTTCAGGGGTTTGGGGGCTAGGGTTTTGGGGTTGGGTTTAGAGTTCAGAGGTTAGGGTTTTGGGGGTTTAGGGGGCCAGAGGTTTAGGGAAACAAGGGCTGAGTGCTGTAGGGCGCGGCTTGTTTTGGTGGGGGTTGGGCCCGGGGTTAAAGGGGGTGGCGGGGGGAAAGGCTGCTGAGGTTTCTCTTAGGACTCTCAGGAGCTGCCAAGAGCTCAAGCTACTTCGCTGGTTGGCGTCTGCGGGGTCCCTTCCTTAAGGACCAAATGACCTCTAAAAGGCTTTACGGGTCATATACCCTAGTAGAGATTATAGAGTAGTATGATGACAGGGTAGAAAACTATATAACTCCAATTTGTATGATGATAGGGTATATGACCCCCCCCCCCAATTTTAGGGTTCGTTTACATGTGGTCCCCAATGTTGAAGCCGTAAGGTTGTTGGTTCTCAAGGCGCATACTTGGAGGTTCGCTGCGTCGTGCAAGTTGGGGTAGAAGTGTATGGTGAATATAGCTGTAGCCTTGTTTAGGGTACTCACAACATTCATGAGCCTCCAAGTAGGATTTAAGACGAGTCTCTCTCTCCCTCACTCGCTCGCTCTCTCTCTCTCCACCTTACACGGGCTCCATATACAGGGCCCCAGGACTTTGGGACATAGAGTTTCGAGCCTGAACTCACTGCCCACACTGAGGAAGCGGCACCTCCACCGATGACCACGAGCTTCTCGGGCACCTGCTTCCTGGGCGCGCGCGAGCGCGCAGGAGGAGGCCGGAACGGGTGGAAGCTTTAGGTTTGGGGTTTACTAGGGGGTGGGGTGGGGTGGGTGGAGGGGCCTATTGGCAATTGGCAGGTATTTGGTGACCCTACAAGCCTTTAACCGTAAACCCTGAAGCCCTGAACTAAAACACAGGCGGTCAGGGTGCAATCTAACAGGTGACATCATCCCCATGCCCCACGGGCCGTCGCACTCACAGGTACGTACAGCAACCCGTCTGCTGTAGAAAAAGGTTTAGGGCCTAGCTTAAGTTTTAGGGTTGAGGGCTTAGGCAAGCCCTATGCCGATTTTTCGCATAAGCTGTGGAAGATTGGGTTGCCCCGCCCCCCCCCCCCCCCCCCCCCGCCAGATAGAATTCGCCGTGGCGTGCAAAGAGCGACGGCCATTTGGAGAACCGGCCCTTTGGTGTGTTGAGGGTTGGACGCGCTCGAGGGTCTACGTCTTGCGCTTTCGGGTCTTCCTTAGGGACCGAACCCCAACATTGGGGTCATATGCCATATACTACTATAATCTCTTTCAGGGTATATAAACCCTGAACCCTACACCCTAAACCCGTAAATCCTTTAGAGTTCCTTTGGTCCATCAGGTTTGTGCCTGAAGGCCCTGAGCGTCTACTTGGAGGTTCATGGTACTTATAACTGTCCTTACAACCACTTATAAGCCCCTTAAGTGCCCTAATATGGTTATACTTGGGTTAAGTACAGATACAGTAGTATTGGGCTCTTAAGTCCCCTGGGCCTCCAAGTAGGGGACTTTTTTCAGCTGCGGGTGTGAGAGGACTGGGCCAAGAGTCAGATCGAGGGCGCCGGTGGAAGAGACAATCCTGGGCTGTATGTACAGGGTTTAGGGTTTAGGGTTTAGGGTTTAGGGTTTAGGGTTTAGGGTTCAGGGTTTAGGGTGTAGGATCTAGGGTTTAGGGTTTAGGGTCTAGGTTTAGGGTTTAGGGCTTTGGGTGCTTAGGCAGCTCTTGGGAGCCTCAGAAAAAGTGCTACTAGTCGGAGGCTTCGAAAAGCCCTGCAACCTTGTAACCCTAAACCTTCGAAACCTAAACTCTAAACCCGAAATCCTTGAACCCTAAATCCTAAATCCTAAGCCCTAAGCCCTAAACCCTCGAACCCTAAAACCGAAACCCGGAAACCGAGAGATGAGGGAGAGGGCTTCGGCTTCAAGACCCATCAGCCCTGGAAGCCAAGGTTTAGGGTTTAGGGTTTAGGGTTTAGGGTTTAGGGTTTAGGGTTTAGGGTTTAGGGTTTAGGGTTTAGGGTTTAGGGTTTAGGGTTTAGGGTATTGGGGATTTTGGGGCTGAGGTTTCAGGGTACTAGGAACCCAAGGCCTTCTCTACTTCCGGGGACCTCACAGTCAGGTTCCCAGAGCCCTTGACCCTAAACCCTAAACCCTAAACCCTAAACCCTAAAACAACGATTAAGCTCCAGAAGTTCTAAGAAAACGCTGAAAACCCAGAAGACCTAAGGGTTCACGTACCTTTTGTCGTATCTACTTGGGCCTGAAAGGGGCGCTTCATAGCAGTTGTAGGGCCCGAAGTATATGCTACGTAGGTACATGGACCCTTCAAACCCTCTGCAAGAAATATGGTCCTCTTAAACTCAATAAGGGAAAAATTAACATGTATCAAGGGCCTACGTAGCTACATAGCTAGACCCCTTAGGGAAAGAAGACAACCCGAATCCGAAGCTGAGTCAAGCGGCTGTTCCTCATCCACTGCAACGAAGGGCAACTTCTCAATGACTTCAGAGCCCGTCGCCAACCTGTGTGTCTGTGGGCTAGGTGTTTCGGGTTTAGGGTTTAGGGCTTGAGGGTGGTGAGGTGTTTTTTTGAGTTCAGGGTTTAGAGGGGTATGGGGACCATTTCAGAACTCAACCCTAAACCCTACACCCCAAACCCTAAACCCTATAGACCCTAAACCCTAAACCCACAACCCCAGCTCTAAACGGGCTTTTGGGCGTTCAAGGCTGAGATTCTCGGCCCTCCGGGCGAAACTTTGCCTCTGGTTCTTAGTGG
The DNA here is from genome assembly GCA_905221605.1 of Symbiodinium natans. Lineage (NCBI taxonomy): Eukaryota > Dinophyceae > Suessiales > Symbiodiniaceae > Symbiodinium > Symbiodinium natans. The sequence goes on from CAJNDS010002415.1 coordinate 202,793, forward strand.
GGAATCAGGGACTTAGCTACCTTGTAGTAGGATTCTCCTTACAATCAGGACCCCAATCAGGTACGTACGGCACGTACCCCTAATTTCGAAAACTCCCATATGTATATAAAGAGACTTTGAAGGATACTTTTGGGAAATATATATCTTGTAGCTCCCTATATATAGAAATATTTTCCGTCAAGGGATTCTATGTGGTACCTACTTCCCTACTGAGAACCAGTGGTTTACGGAAGCCTTTGCCCAAAAAACGGACCCGAACCCTCATCGTCACTCAAACTGCTATCCACGCATATCGAAGCTTCGGCCGTTAACCCAAGGGCTTCGATTGCGGATGAAGGGTATAAGGGTCTCAGGCTTGGTCTCAGGGTTTAAGGGTTTAGCAGCCGAACATCTTGCAGCATGTGGGTGCCAAGACAACTCGGGCTGCGAGGCCATCGCTGAACCCGAAGCCCTCGACCCAAACACGCCGCTTCTCAGTTCACCCATTGCTGATCTAGGCGTTTTCCTAGCTTTTGCTGCTGAGATGCACAGCAGCTGTATCCAACTCAGGCACAAATAAACGGGTGGGGGGGAGGGCCTTGTAGGGGACTTATGGTATGCAAGAAGGTGTGTAGGCTACAGCAGGGTTCAGGTTTAGGGTTTTACGGTTTTAGGGCTTAGGGTGGCTACTGTCCGCAAACCGCACGAAAGCGGTGCTGCAGATTTCTTGCATCGTCTGTAACCCTAACTCTCCAAATCAGGGTTTAGAGTTTAGGGTTTAGGGCCTACAGGGTTTAGGGTTTAGGGCCTGCAGGGTTTAGGGTGTAGGGCCACAGCCCAGGGGCATGATGTTCTTGGCCGTGATGGTCTGCTCACCACTGCCGTCGTTCATGGCCACAGTGACCTCTGCAGGTCAAGGGTCAGAGGTCGGGCAAGCATGCTCTAAGCTAAAAAGGTCTATATATATATATATATACACACATAAAAAACACATATGTGTCTATCTCTATATATATATATACATATAGATATCTATATTTATCTATATCTAGACCTAAATCTATCTATCTATCTATATATATATATATATGTTGGGAATGCGAGTTTTGGGCCGCTCATCTGGATGTTCTTTATCATGACTGGCGGCGTCTGTCTCTGCAGCGGTCGCTGGACATACGGGTTTAGGGTTTAAACCCAAAACCCTTTCAACCCCGTGGGTTTAGGGTTTAGGGTTAAGGGTTAAGGGTTTGGGGTTTAGGGTTTAGGGTTTAAGATGTGAACGGCTGGTCGCTGAGGTGGAGCGGCAAGTGATGAAAGTTAAAAGTCCTTGTCTTAGAAAATGCTGACATCAAAGGATCTCCTCTTTTATTGAGAATTACAAGCCCTACACCCTAAAATAGCCCTAGCCCTAAACCCCAAACCCTTGATGAATTCTAAGGCCCAAACCAAACCCTTGAATAATTAACCCTAAGCCCCAAACCCTCAACCCGAGAACCCATAGCCTCCTGCTTCCATCCCAAACCCCGAACCCTAAACCCTAAACCCTAAACCCCAAACCCCACACCCCACATCCCAAACCCTAAACCCTAAACCCTCAACAACCGCAAGGCCGTGGCCGAGTTTGGCCCCGTGAGCTTGCCATGGCCCTTGAGGTAGGTGACCTGCGTGGGGTTTAGGGTTTAGGGTTTAGGGTTTAGGGTTTAGGGTTTAGGGTTTAGGGTTTAGGGTTTAGGGTTTAGGGTGTATACGGTTTAAAGTTTAGGGCCTCTCGGGTTTAGGGTTCAGGGCCTCTCAGGCTTAGGGTTGAGGGCCCCTATAGGGTTTAGGAGTTAGGGTTGAGGGCCTATCGGGTTTAGGGTTTAGGGTTTAGGGTTTAGGGTTTAGGGTTTAAGGGTGTGGGCTTCAGGGTTGGACGGTTTAGAGGAGATTTTTGCGTAGGGATCAGCAGGGGACCTGTATTACTACTATTTGCTTAAGAACCCCGCAAGAAGGATTATAATCCCCATATTGCCCTTATAAGGAATGCATGTTTTTAGGCAAATAGTAGATTGGGCTATGGTTAAGGCTGCAGGGGTTCTCCCCTAAACCCCCTAAGCCAAAACCTTGAGGCTTAGCGGTTACGATATGAAAAGTTCGGGGTTTGCAAGGAGATTTTGGGGTTTAGGGGGTTCACTGTGCGCAGATGTAAACCCCAAACCAGCTATATAGACCCTAAGGCTTTCTGCGGTTTAGGGTTTAGGGCTTATGGGGCTCAGGGGCTCGGACTGCAATTACGAAATGGTACGAAGCAACCAATAACAGCCAAAGGCAAAACCCAAAGTGCCAAAACACGCTAAACCCTTACCAAGACGCGGGCGGTCCTTAGACGAGGCGCGTGCAGGCACCAACATGAAAGATTGAATGAAGTCTGCTCCACGCGGCCATTCCGGCTTCTTTTGCCATGCCACCGCGCATGGTGCAGGGCATCTGCGCCCGGGCCATTCCGCGCAGCCACTGCGCCCTCTCTCTTCCATGCGCCACTTCTGCTTCGTCCTGGTCCTCCGATCCGTGGTCCCACAGGCGAAGCATGAGGCTCGTAGCAACTTCTGCTCGAGACGTCAAGGCTTGCTCGTGGCTCTGGGATGTACACTGCGTCATAGCGGGCCCTAAACTTGATGGGGCTCACAAAGCCTTATGGGTTAGGGTTTAGGGTCTATAGGGTTTAGGGTCAAACCCTGTAAGCCCTGAAGCCCTGAAGCTCTGAAGCCTAAAACGCGAAACCGATACCACCCTGAAACAAATCACTCGTGTTGGGAAGGGGCCCCTGCCGGCTTTATCGTTCAGGGTACAGGGTTCAGGGGGGAGGACAGGTGTTTAGATCTAGGGTTGCGCTGAAACCCTAACACCCTAACAACCCGAAACCCTGAAACCCGACAAGCACAAACCCTAACATCCTAACACCCTAACACCCTACGACCCAGAACCCAAACCCTGCAAGCCCTCTTCTGACTGGTTCGTGATAGGGAAGGAGGGCATGAGGTACCCTTTTCTAATCCCTTAAAGGGCCCTAAACCCTAAACCCTAAACCCTAAAACCTAAGCCCTAAGCCCTAAACCCTAGCCCTAAACCCGATTCCCTACTAAGAATCAGGGAATCTTCCCTCGCTCAACGGGATCGCCTTGTCCCTCTTGAAGAGGCCCTCAATGCCTTCCAGGGTTTAGGGTTTAGGGTTTAGGGTTTAGGGTCGAGGGAACTGTTTTTTAAGGGAGTTCAGGGGCAGGCTGTACCCTTATGCACTCGGAGTAGGCAAGACTGTGCGAAAGTACAGTCGGACCTCGACTGCCTGGGCCCTTAAACCCTAAACCCTAAACCCTAAACCCTAAACCTAGGAGAGAACCGGAGAGTTTGAGGGCTTATTTACGTGGGCAGACACCAAGCCCTTCCTTTCCTTCTGGCCAGCTTCAGGGTTGGTAAACCCTAAACCCTAAACCCTAAACCCTAAACCCTAAACCCTAAACCCCCTTTCTGAATCCCACGAGCCGCTGCCAATTCTGGCACCGGGCTTCAAGAGGAAGATTGGCCGGGGATTAGGGCAACACCCCAAACCGCCAATTAAAAAACACACACACCCCTTACGATGATACAGGACCCTTAATATAGATCCCATCCCTAAACCCTAATCCCTAAACCCTAAACCCTAAACCCCCTCAACCCTAAACCCTAAACCCCGGAGTAAGGTGCCCCCTAGTACCGGAACCCCCCCCCATATACAACTGCTGTCTGTCGGTCATGCAGCCGCAAGCGCCACAAAGCCGCCAAGGCGCTGCACTAGGGTTTAGGGTTTAGGGTTTAGAGTGAAGGCCTCGTGGAGGAGCTGTGACGCAGGAACTGGGATGGAGAAGACCTCTCTCTCCTCGTCTCGGAGGTTGGTTTTCTGGAGAAATGCGGACTTGACGTCTCCCGAGGCCGTGGGCGCGGGCAGCTTGGACAGCTGGACAACGAACCCCAAGTTTCAAGTTTGGTTGCAGGAGCATATTCACAGCAGCTTTATGGAACCACGGTGACGTCTCCTTTCAGAAGTCTCCACTTCTGGATCAAGCACTGGACAGCGAGTGGCAGCCTCCCTTGAGATGGAGCACCTTTACCAGCCCTTCACCCTAGCTAAACCCTTGCTTAAACCCTCTGGTTCTTCGTACGGGATGAGAGAAGGAGGGCCACATATATATATATATATATATATATACATATACATATAATATATATTACATATATATATATATATATATGTGTGTGTGTGTTTGTATCTATTTATATCAATTAAATTATGTTAATTTACATTTATATTTACCTTTACCCTTTAAAGGGTTCTATAGGGCCCAAATCTAATTCCCTCATTCCCTGCTAAGAGCCATGCAGTCAGTAAAACTAGTTGCTACGACGCATGACCCTTCCACTAAACCCTAAGCCCTAAACCCGAAACCCTAAACCCGAAACCCTAAACCCGAAACCCTAAACCCTAAACCCTAACCCTAAACCCTAAACCCTAAACCCCAAGCCCTAAGCCCTAAGCCCTAAGCCCAGTACTCCCTGAGGAGGCCTCCAGTGAGCTTCTTCACAGCTGCGTCCTGGCAACTTGAGGGATGAACGGGGTTTGTGCCTAGGGCTTATAGGGCTTCTAGGGCCTATAGGACTTCTAATAAGTTTTAGGGTTTAGGGTTCAGGGTTCGGGGTTTAGGGTTTAGGGTTTAGGGCTTCTAGGGCTTGCAGGGCTGCCGCTTGGGGTTTGGGGCTGAGGGCTCTTTGGCTTTGGGGGTTTCGGGCTTAGGGTGAAGGGCTTTGGGGTCCTTGTTGGCCATCATCTTTCCAAAACCCAAAACCCTAAACCCTGAATCCTACACCCTGAACCTTGAACCCAAAACCCAAAACCCTAAACCCTTGGGGTTTCGGGCTTAGGGTGGAGGGCGTTGGGGTCCTTGTTGGCCATCATCTTTCCAAAATCCACGGAGAGGCCAGCCTGAGATATGGGCGAGGGTGTCGCTCCAAAAAAAAGCAGACCAAGTGACTTGCGTTGTAGGGTTTAGTTTAGGGTTTATAGGGTTTGTAGGGTTTGTAGGGTTTGTAGGGTTTATAGGGTTTATAGGGTTTATAGGGTTTATAGGGTTTCAAGGGTTTCAAGGGTTTCCAGGGTTTCTAGGGTTTCTAGGGTTTAGGGAAAGCCAAAAAGACTCAGGAGGGCTCACAGCTTCCGGGCTAAGGGGTTTAGGGTTTAGGGTTTAGGGTTTAGGATTTAGGGCTTCGAGTCAAGGTCAGCGCTTGGGGCGTGGAGGGGTTCAGTAAGGTTTCAGGGTCGGTTTAGGGTTCTTTAGTTTCTGGAAACGGGACTATTGACCGAAACCCATGAAACCTTGGAGCTTGAAGTCTACCCCTGAACCCCAACCCTTGCACTCTTCAAAAAACCCTAAACCCTAAGTTTGCCCAGCAGCCGAGCCGGTGATCCCTCGCCTCAGTCATCGACAACATGCGGTTGTATAATATAGGGGCCTGAATAATTAGAATACGGTTTTGGGGGTTTGGGGCTTCAGGGGTTTTGGTTCGGGTCTTTGCTTGAGGTGCTTCTTGGGGTTTGGGTTCTTAAGCCCGAAGCCAAAACCCCTGATTTTAGGCCCTAAGGGTTCAGGGATGTAGGGCTTTTGGGCAAGGATTTCAGGGTTTAGGGTGGGCGTTAGGGATTTTCGCTCTAGGTGCTTGTTGGGGTTGAGATCTTCAACCCCAACCCTTAAGGCCTGGGTGTAGGCCCGTTTAGGCTTTGAGGGTTGAAGTGTAGGGGTTTAGGGATTTTGGGCTTGAGGGCTTTAAACCTCAGTCCTTAATCCTATACTGGGGTTAGGGTTGTGAGGTTGAGGCTTTCGGGTTGAGTAGGGAAGCCCTGAACGCTGAGCCCCAGTCCCTGACACCCCATCAATCCAGGAGCCATCCAACATACCCCAAACCCATACCCCTTGACCTAAAGGAGAATAGACGGAAGGATTTTACCATACCCCTTAGTTTCTGCTGAGGTTTAGGGTTTAGGGTTTAGGGTTTAGGGTTTAGGGTTTAGGGTTTAGGGTTTAGGGTGGTTTGCCCTTAAGGGGGGCATGTTGAGTCTTTCCTAGACTCAAGCGCGGTTCAGGGCTCCGGTTTCACGTGGCACCCAGGCAACCTACTGTCCTACGACCACTGCACAAACCCTAAACCCTAAACCCTAAACCCTAAACCCTAAACCCTAAACCCTAAACCCTAAACCCTAAACCCTAAACCCTAAACCCTATACTTTACTAACTGTAGTTAGGAGACTTCGAACCTCAGTCAGGAGCCTCCCAACCGAATTTAGGATTTAGGGCCATGATAACTCTACTTATAACCGGGGACGGGGGCCTCCTTGTAAGCGCAAAACCAGAAACCCTAAGGAAAGAAAGCACAAATGGCACCCCGCATTAGCGTAGTGTCATGGTCCCTTAATATTGGACCTGAAAAGGGGACCCCTTGTATCCCCCTGTATATACCCTCTACAACCCGACGGCCCATGCATCAGAACCCTTTATAAGGGAAGTAATGGACCATATGCGGGGTATAGGGGACCCTCCCCCCAAAACCCTAAACCCTAAACCCGAAACCCTAAACCCTCAAATAGTAGGGTCCCTAAGAATAAGGACCTCAGCAAGGTACCCCAGATATCGTATAACCCCCATATGAATGGACCATGAAAAAAGGGACCCCTTTTATACGACGACTTAAGCCCAAGCACAAGCCCAAAAGTTTAGGGTTTAGGGTTTGGGGTGTAGGGTTTAGGGGTAGGGTTCAGGGTTCGGGGTTCGGGGTTCGGGGTTCAGGGTTCAGGGTTCAGGGTTCAGGGTTCAGGGTTCAGGGTTTAGGGTTTAGGGTTTAGGGTTTGAGAGGCCTTGAGGCTTGGGTGTGCAGCCGGAAAGCTCCTCAAAGGTCTTCTGGGCTTCGTGGAGCATCGCCGAGCTATGGAGCAGGGCCTGGCAAAAAGCCAAAGCCAAGCAAACCCTAAACCCCAAACCCTAAACCCCAAATCCTAAACCCTAGCCCTAAACCCTAAACCCTAAACCATAAACCCCAAATCATAAGCCCTAAACCCTAAACCCTAAACCCTAAGCCCTCCCAACGCCCCGTTTAGGGGTTTCCGACTTGGGGCTTGAGGTTTAGGGGTGTACCGAAGCAACGTATTCCTGGGCTTTCAAAGCAAAGAACCCTAAACCCTAAACCCTAAACCCTAAACCCTCGCGACTTTGAGGGTCCCAAGTAGAGATGCCTAAACCCTGTAGAACCGAAAACCCCTAACCCAAACCCTAAACCCTACATCAGGACCCTAAGCCCAGGTAGCCGCCCCGTCCCAGTAAAGGCCCCTAAAAAGCATGAACCCCTCTAACGGCCCGCAAGCCAAAAGCCTCAAACCTCTCTTTGTGATGATCTTGGGGGGTTTGGGAGTTTAGGGTTTAAGGGTTTAGGGGTTCAGGGGGTTAGGGGTTTAGGGTTTAGGGCTTTGGCATTAGTTCTGCGTAGTCGATTCTAGTTTGGCGGTTGAAGGGATCAATGCGTACACACCGCGCCAAGAAGCCAGACCCCAAGCATAATACACACGTTAACTTCGTGGTCTTGGGGAAGAAGGAAATTAGGTCCTCAATATAAATCTTTTGAAGAGTTCTAAGACAGGGGGTTATCTAAGTCCATACAAGGAGCCTCCATAGTTATAAGTAGAGTTGTAAGGACACTACGTTGGGGGTATAAGCTCCTACAACTTAGGTTCTAAGTCCCTGAAATACAGTGAGTATTGTAAGGGCTCCCTCCGCAATGTTTCCCTGCTACACCCTAAACCCTAAACCCTAAACCCTAAATCCTGAACCCTGAGCCCTAAACCCTAAACCCTAAACCCTAAACCCTGAACCCTAAACCCTAAACCCTAAACCCTAAACCTAAATCGAGAGCATGGCTGCCCAGCGCCGGCGCGCCTTGGATGGGATGCATCCGACCTGGCTGCTGTTCACTGAACCCTAAACTCCAAAACCGCCTAAACCCTACGGGCTTAGGGTTTAGGGTTTAGGGTTTCGGGTTTAGGGTTTAGGGTTTAGGGCTACTTGGAGGTGTTTTGGTTCTTATAACCCCAACTCACTTATAAGCCCCCTAAGTCCTCTAAGTGGGTTGTAAGTAGGCTTATAATTAGAGTTTGAGTATCCATGGACCTCCAAGTGTAAACCTGACCTTATACCCTAAACCTTGTCGTTGCAACCCCCGCACATATAAGAAAGAAGACTGGGAAAGATCATCCACAGAGCCTCCAAACTCGAACCTGGGAATCTTCGAACTAGACGTAGATCGATACTGATAAACAGGTCGCGATTTTGGAAAGCGTCACCCCTAGGGCCCGACTAGGCCGGTTGAAGGCGGGCTATGTGAGCCGTATTTTGGGTTTGGGGGGGCGGGGGGGGGGGGGGGGGGGGGGGGGGGGGGGGGGGCAGCATGCGACCCCGGGTTGCGACCCCCCAAACCGTAAACCTAAACGACAAACCGCTATCCCAGGCACGGAGATGGATGAACCGCTATCCGCCAAACCTGCCCCAAGCCTTCCACATGGGCATGAGGCTGCTGAGGGTTTCAACCCTACAGCCTAAACCGTACCCAAAACCCTAAACTCCAAAACCTAACCTAAACCCTAACCCCTCACCCCTAAACCATAAACCCTATATAAACCCAAAACCCGGAGGGGGGGAGGTTGATCCTGGACTGCGGGCATAAGAAACCCAAACCCTGATTCCCGGGCGTCTGGATGAAGTGTGGCCTAAACCCTAAACCCTAGACCCTGAACCCTTTTCCATAAACCCTAAACTCTGGATTTAGGGAGTCAGAGGCCTGTCCGGTCGGGCTTCCAGGGCAATGCTTTGGCTTAACCCTAAACACCTTAAACCCCAAATCCAGAAGTGCGAAATCATGGCTGTCCAAGTTGCGTTCAGGCAGGTGCCGCCGGGGGGACCCCGCCTCAGCAGCGATAGCCGGGGCGAGAAAGAATGCGAAAGGATGAGAGGCTTGGTTAAAGGTTTAAAGTCAAGGGGGCCTTGGCCCTACTCAGAGCATTTCGGCATGATATTCGGGCCATTGTAGGGTCTAGAGATTCGGGTTCTGGAGTTGAAAGAGTCTTAGTCTTTGGTACCATGAACATCTGGGGAAGCTGCTAAGGAAAAGGAGCTTAGCAAACCGTGACCTCGTCTACATATGGTCGGTTCTCTAATTAACTATGGTGCTTTTGAGGCAGAAGGTCTCTTGAGTACCCCTAAATCGAAGGGGGGGGGCCTCATAACAGCAACCCCACAAGGGACCATAACTTTTTTTAGAGAAGTCACCATACATGACGAATTCAGACGGTAAAAGGTACCTTAGCATTGAGCATATGGGTGGGGGGGGGGGGGGGGGAGGGTTACGATCATAAGGGGCCCCTTGTATGGACCCCAATATGCAATGAGGACGAAACAAGGCACCCCCTCATTTCGGACAACCCCCCCCCCACCCCCCCCTTCCCCGCCCCTAAACCCTAAACCCTAAACCCTAAATATGTATGTTGTGTGATCCCTAAACCCTAATCCCTGTTTAGGGTTTACTCGGCCCCAAACCCTAAACCCTAATCCCTGTTTAGGGTTTAGGTTCAGGGTTTTGGGCTTAGGACCTAGGGATTAACCCCAAACTCTAAACCCTAAACCTTGAAACCTTGAAGCAGGCAAAATGGGGCCCCGACTTATCGATGCACACGGTCTTCAGGCCGAGCTGGGCGGCCTTAATGGCTCCTGCTCAAGGCTAGAAGGGGGTTTAGGGTTTAGGGTTTAGGGTTTGGGGTTTGGGGTTTAGGGTTTCGGGTTTAGGGTTTAGGGTTCGGAATTTCGTGACGCATTTGGGAAATCGATGCATTATAACCCCCTGTATACCCCGGTAAGGGATTGGTAGGGCTTGAAGCTTGGGGTTCCGAGTGCTTCAAGGCTTTAGGGTAGTGGCAATATGGGGATTCTTTTCTCATCTTTGTTGGGGCTTCTTAAGCAAATAGTAGAAGATGCAGCTCCAGATGCAACTGGAACTTACCGGATTGAGTGGCGAGGTGGGGTTTAGGCTTAGGGCTTTAGGGTTTAGGGCTTAGGGTTTAGGGTTTAGGGTCTAGGGTTTAAGACACCCTCAACCCTGGTTGCCTACTTAAGGCCCAGCCTGATCGGGGGTCTGGGTTTAAAGCACAGGGAGGTACTACAAAATCTCAACAGGTTTACTTGAAGGTGCATGGTACTTACTAACCACTTATAACTGTACTTACAACCCTACGTATCATATGCCTAAAGGGCCTTATTGGGGTTATCCCAATTATAAGTAGGGTTATGGTTAGCAAGTACCATGAACCTCCAAGTAGGGTTCAGGGTTTGGAGTGTTAGGGCTGTTGAGTGTCTGGAGGTGCAGTGGATTAGGGGTTCTTGGGCCCAGCAGGCTTTGCGGTAGGGTAGGGGCCCAGGCATTCGTGAGGTTCAGGGTGGCGACCTCCCCTAGACCAGGGTTTAGGGTTTAGGGTTTAGGGTTTAGGGTTTAGGGTTTAGGGTTTAGGGTTTAGGGCATTATAAACCCCAAACCCCAAACGCCTCGAGCCCTCCCCGTCCCCCTGCGCCTGTGTAGCCACCGGGACCCGCGCCGATCACGCCTCGGGAAACTGCAGAGGGGCCCACCTAGACTGCGGAAGGCCCAAAGCCCCGAAATACACAAACCCTAAACCCTATAAACCCTAAACCTGAAACCCTAAACCCTAAACCTTAAACCCTAAACCCTCAACCCCAAACCCTAAACCCTACACCCAGCCATTTTGGGCTTGTCTCCTTTCGGCTTCGCATTCGCCCGCCCTCGTAAATTCTTGGCAAGGGACTAAAGGAGGGGTTATCTAGGGGTTACTTAGGGGCTACTTAGGTATATAGGGACTATATAAGGTATATGTAAGGGAAGAAGATTAAGGGTCCCTTCTAAAGGGTACCCTTTTGAGCTTGGCTAGGAACCTAGGACCTAAAAACCGGCCAACCGCTTTGGTACCCCAAATGCCACATTGTAATAAGGGTACCCTTTTTGGGGTTGGTTGCTCAATAAGGGGACCTAGGGCCAAAGGGTACCACTAGCCTACCAAGAAACACCCAAAACCCGAGCGCTGAAGGCAGCAGGTAAACGGGTTTGTAAAAGCCAGAAGAGGGGTTTCAACAGGGCTTCTACAACCCCTCTCTGGCGCCCTCTAGAAAACGGCTAAATCAGCAAGGGGGGGTTAGGGTTTAGGGTTTAGGGTTGAGGGTTTAGGGTTTAGGGTTTAGGGTTTAGGGGGTCGGTTACTTTATAAGGGGACCTACGACCCAAAAAAGGGCCAAAGGGCACCACTGGGCTTCGAAAAATCACCCAAAACCCTGGACCCTAAAGGCAGCAACCCTCAAACCCCGCAGCCCAAGAGCCCCCGAACCCTAAACCCTAAACCCTAAACCCTAAACCCTAGAATACATCTGCAGAAGGCGAAAGCCAGCAAATCGGCGAAGGCTGCTGGGGCTCCCTGCAAAGGTCGTACTCCTGAGGCTAGCGATCTCTAAGCCCTAATCCCTAAACCCTAAATCCTCAACCCTAAGCGATCCCTAAACCCTAAACCCTAAACCCTTAACCCTTCAAACCCTAGACCCTAACACCTAAGAGTCGCCAACCCCTTAGGGGTTCATTGGATTTCAAGGGCTTATGAGGGCCTCGCGGTTCTTTGGATGAAGGGTTTAGGGTTTAGGGTTTAGGGTTTAGGGTTTAGGGTTTAGGGTTTAGGGTTTAGGGTTTTGTGGCTTTAGGGTTTAGGGTTTAGGGTTGAAGGGTGGTGAGGCCCAAAGCTTCTAGGAAGTCAGACATGCTACTCCACGCCACTCCCTGAACCCCGTGGTGTGTAGGGTTTAGGGTTTAGGGTTTAGGGTTTGGGGTTTGGGGTTTAGGGTTTAGGGTTTAGGGTTTAGGGTTTAGGGTTTTCGGGATTTGTGGCTTAGGGTTGAGGGGCCTAGGCCGAAGGGTTTGGGCTGTGGGGCGTCCAGGGCTCTGGAATTTCAAGGTTTCCGGTATCCTGCGAGGGCAGAAGAGCATCCTTCCTTGCTGGAAAAGACTCATAAACCCTAAACCCTAAACCCTAAACCCTAAACCCTAAACCCTAAACCCAGAAGCGGCCCTGGCCCCCCAAAGAAAAGCGAATCTCTGAGAGGGGTCATGTTGGTGGCTGCCGGATCCGAATTGGGTTCAGGGTTTAGGGTTTCGGGGTTTAGGGTTCAGGGTTTAGGGTTTCGGGGTTTAGGGTTTAGTGTTTAGGGTCTAGGGTCGGGTAGGGTTTGGGGCTTATAGGGTTTAATTCGGGATCAGAGCCCTGCAGGGTACGGCCGTACATGAAGTAGGCGCCCTTGGCGGGTCCTTCTCCTAATTGCTGCCTTTCGTTTTCGGGTGCTAGCAGAGAGGCCCCACAACTTTCCCAAGAGCCGGATGCACTTGGGGCTTGAAAGCTCGTATTTTGGGGCAGAAGCGCCCGTTTGGGGCGTTTCGACAATAGGGGTACCTCTTTTGTGTCTACCCTACTTAGGAAAATACCAACCTAGAAACCCTAAACCCCAAAGCCCTAAACCCTAAACCCCGAACCCTAAACCCTAAACCCTAAACCGAACCCTAAATCCTAAACCCTAAACCCCTAAACCCCAAACCCCTAAACCCTAAACCCTAAACCCCTAAACCCCTAAACCCCTAGACCCCAAACCCCTAAACCCGAAAGCCCTCATTTCTGCCAAGGAGCGCCACCAGCAGCGAAGAAGCGCACAAGTCCCGCGCCTGCCGCTGCCAGGCCCGCGAGGCAGCTTAGGGCTGTAGGGTTTAGGGTTTAGGGTGTAGGGTGTAGGGTTTAGGGTTTAGGGCTTAGGGCTTAGGGCTTAGGGCTTCGGGTTTAGGGTTTAGGGCTTACGGTTCAGGGTTTACGGCTGAAGGTTGAGGGTCATAGTAGAGTGACACAGGCCTTCTCAACCCTTAACCCTAAAACCCGAACTCTCAAGTTTCTATTTGGGGTTTAAGGTTTAGGGTTTCGGGTTCGAAAGTCCTGTCGCCAGAAGTGAACCAACGGGGTCGTCAGCACGGCTCCTCTTGTGAATTCCTGTCTAAGGGCTTAGTGTAGGCCATTCAGGTAGTTCCGCCCAAATACACCTCATATAACCCTTCAAAAGCTTAATGCCCTCCTAAACCCTAAACCCTGAGCCTAATGTAACGTACCCCGCATGGCAACTGCTTTCCTGACGCGGCCATTAAGTTAGGGTTCTCTATGGAAGAATCCAAAATCAACAGAGGACCCGAATACAAATAAGGAACACTCAAGGATAGATTGGGGTCGCTGCTACCCTTAACCCTATAAACCCTAAAGCTTCAACTCTGAACCTATACCAGGACATACAAGTTAAGCCAGTTAAGCTCTAAGCCCGAGTCAGGAGAGAGTCTCGGTACTTAGCATGAACACACAACACGGAATGCTGCTCTCCCAGAAACCTAAACCCGCACCCCGTCACCCTAGTTACACTCTAAACCCTAAACCCTAAACCCTAAACCCTGAGCCCTGAACCCTAAACCCTAAACCCTAAACCCTAAGCCCTAACCTTGAACTTGAAACCCCAAGGGCTCACCTCGGGATGCCACTCGCCGACCGAAAAAGGCCATCGTCACGAATGCGCGGAAGGAAAAAAGGGGCCGCTTTGTCAGTCGGAGGTGCAACTGGGCCAATGGCGACGGTTTAGGGCTTAGGGTGTGGGGGTTTGGGGTTTAGGTTTAGGGTTTCAGGTTCATCATCCGGGAGAACACTTGGAGGGGGGGGGGGGTGGGGGGAGGGCTTAGGGCTTAGGGCTTAGGGCTTAGGCTTTAGGGCTTAGGGCTTAGGGTTTAAGGCTTAGGGCTTAGGGCTTAGGGCTTTGGGTTTAGGGCTTAGGGTTTAGGGCTTAGGGTTTAGGGCTAGGGTTTAGGGCTTAGGGCTTAGGGCTTAGGGCTTACAGTAGGGTTTAGGGTTTAGGGCTAGGGTTTAGGGTTTAGGGCACTTCTTTTTGTCCGGCGTCCCGCAGCGGAGGCGTGGTTCGACGATATGGACGGAGGCTGGCAGGCTGAGGAGGGACTCCGCAGACGTTTTTTTAGCTATTTAGCTATATAGCTATTTAGCTATTTAGGGTTTAGGGGTTTCTTGGGTTTTGGGGTTTTTGGGGTTGATGGCAACCGCGCAAGTACCAGTTGGAGATAGCCTTCGGTGCACTGAGGCCCTTACGAAGGTGTACTTGGAGGGGTTCGGGGGTAAACGGTAAACCCTGAAAGGCTTCAAAAGCGCTCTTGCGCATCATGACACTGGCCACCACATGAACATTGCCACGACGGCACACGAGGAGAAACACACACCAAAAAAAGGTCAACCTTTCAATTATGGTAGGCTTGTACATATATATATATATGCCCTAAACGCTAAACGCTAAACGCTAAACCCTAAACCCCCCCCAAACAGGGAATAAGGGCACTACTGGGCTTCCTAAAAGCCTTGAAAGTCCATGAACACCCCTGCGCCCCGGTTGAAGGTGATGATTTGGGATGTTCCCCCCTTGTTCTAACCGTCCTGAAACGGGATTATAGAACCCCCGAGTATAATCCCTAATCATAGTATAAGGGGGAACGTCCCAACCTCTAACCCTAAACCCTAAACCCTAAACCCTAAACCCACAAGCATCTTCTTGGCCGTGGGGTTGTGAGCCCAGATGTCGAGTCCCGAGCCCCTCCTTAAGCCGGACGGGGTTTAGGGTTTAGGGTTTAGGGTTTAGGGTTTAGGGTTTAGGGCGTAGGGTTTAGAGGATTCTGGTGGTTTAAGGGTTCTGGGTTTTGGGGTTCAGGAGTTCCAGGGCTTCGGGCTCATGAGAAACGAGGGTTGAAGGACTTGAGGTCTAGCAGCCTAGGCTTCAAAAACTCCAACTAAATTCAAGCCGAACTAACCCTAAACCCTGAACCCTAAACCCTAAACCCTAAACCCTAAACCCTAGGGTTTAGGGTTTGGGGTTTAGGGTTCAAGGGCTTCGTAGTACCGACCTTGCAGCCGGCAATCACCCAACCAGCGCTGGCTCAGCGCAGCTCTTCTTTGAAGGGGTCGGGCCGAGCCTCGGAGGGTTTAGGGTTTAGGGTTTAGGGTTTAGGGGTTTAAGGGTTTAAGGGTTTGAGGGTTTAAGGTTTTAAGGGTTTAAGGGTTTAAGGGTTTTAGGGTTTTCGGGTTTAAGGGTTTTAGGGTTTTAGGGTTTTAGGGTTTAAGGGTTTAGGGTTCTGGGGTTTTCGGGTTTTGGGGTTTTAGGGTTTAGGGCCCTAAGTCCGGCCGAGCCTCATTTCACATTTAAGGTTTAGCAAGGCTGTGCTTTTGTTTAGGGTTTAGGGTTTAGAGTTTAGGGTTTAGGAGTTTAGGAGGAGTTCGAAAGTCGGGGTACCCTTCTTGGGGGGTCCCTTCGAGGGGATTCTAACTATTCCATCTGGGGTACGAAAGGGGTGCCCCTATTTTGGAAAAACCCATATGATGTTTGAGGTTTGGAAAGGCTTTGCTTTGTCTAGGGCTTAGGGTTTAGAGGTTTAGCGGTTTAGGGGTTTAGGGCTTAGGGGTTTTAAGGTTTCGGGCCTGGGGTTTAGGGCTTAGGTCCCTAAACCCTAAACCCTAAACCCGAAACCCTAAACCCTGAAGTTGTGAATTACCAACTCGCAGATGGCGGGTGGCCAGTTTAAAGGCCGACGAAACCACGTGGTACCCTCCGAGCAGTCGAGAAGTCGCCAGGGGCACTGCCTCTGATCGTGAACCCTCCCCAGGAACCCTAAACCCTACACCCCTAAACCCTAAACCCTCAAACAAGGGCTCGAATCTACAAACAAGCCTGACGTTTCGGGTTTTCGGGCTTAAGGGCCTAAGGGCCGTCAGGAGGGCGGAGGATTGAAAAGATCTTGCAGCCAGAGTCTGCGTTTCTCGTGTTGAGTTGTGCTAGGCACACCCGAAGTCAGGGAATGACAGGGCGAAAATTTCTTGCCCGTAGGAAAGGAGGAAACCACGAAAGTCAAAAGAGGAGCGAATGGTTGGCGTAGAAAGACAGCCTTCAAAGCCTTACTCACTGAATTCCTCCTCCAGCTCTACAGAAACCATAAACCCTTTTCTTGTCCCTTACAATGAGGGTTTACGATACTAGGGGTACCTTACTTCGGTTACTTATTATAAGGGACTCCTACTATTTCAAGTAATTAGGGGGCTTATATTCAGGGTCCCCCATTCTCGGAAACCCCCAAATCTATTCCGCTGAACAGAAGAACTTCACGAACTGTCCAGTAGCCCTAAAGTACCAAAGCACCCCAAGCCCAAGCAGCGGATTTTCGGTTTATAGGCTGTGAGGGCTTAGAGATTTTGGGCTCAGGGTTTTTGGGTTTATCATAGGACTTTAGGGTTTGGGGGGTTTTGCAGTTTAGGCTTTGGCTTAGTAGTTTAGGGTAACCCTAAACCCTAAACTCCAAGCCCTAAACCCGAAACCCGAAAGGGTTGCAAACCGAGGAGCTTCGAGGAAGGGCCCAGCTCAGGATGAGGCCTGTGCTTGGAGGTTCATGGTACTTATGAACCAATTATAGCTGCACTTATAGGGTTTAGGGTTTAGGGTTTAGGGTTTAGGGTTTAGGGTTTAGGGTTAGGGTAACTGTACTTATAGCCGGACTTACAACCAGGTCGGCGCACTGAAAGGGCTTAGAAGTGGGTGCTAAGCACAGTTGTAATTGGTAAATAAGTACCATGAACCTCCAAGTACCGCCGGAGCGCCATCCAGAGAGGATTTGGACTTACTTGGGAGGTTCGTGGATGTAGGGTTTAGGGTTTAGCGTTTGGGGTTTTAGGGTTTAGGGTTTAGGGTTTAGTGTTTGGGGTTTTAGGGTTTAGGGGTTAGGGGTAGGGGTTTAGGGTTTAGACTGTAGGGACTTGGGAAAATGAGAAAAAAAGAAGGTCCCAAGGTCCTACCGACCTTGAGACCCTGCTTCAAACTCATTGGGGGGTTTACATTAGGGTTTAGGGTTTAGGGTTCAGGGTTTTGGCTTAGGGTTTAGGGTTTAGGGTACCTTGATGGGGATCCTTTCCTACTACTTAGGTGTCCATATTAGGGGTCCCCTATTTTCATAAACTCCCATTGACTAGGCCTTTCACTTGCTTGGCGCTGGCGATGAGCGGGTTCCGATCTCTGGGGGACTTCCCTAAACTCCTGACACTCTAGAAGCCTTACCCTAAACCCTAAACCCTAAACCCTAAACCCTAAACCCTAAACCCTAAACCCTAAACCCTAAACCCTAAACCCTAAACCCTAAACCCTAAACCCTAAACCCTAGGAGAGCCCTTCAGCTCCCCAAAGCCGTACATCCTAACTAGTCCGAAGAATCTAGGAAGCGGCTGGAACCCTAAACCCTAAACCCTAAACCCTAAACCCTAAACCCTAAACCCTAAACCCTAAACCCTAAACCCTAAACCCTAAACCCTAAACCCTAAACCCTACGGCTCTGCAGTTTCAGCACTAAGGGGTACAAGGAGGGGCCCCTAGAATGGACCGGTCATCTTATCCCTTTAGGGTTTAGGGTTTAGGGTTTAGGGTTTAGGGTTTAGGGTTTAGGGTTGCCCCATATAAACCCCCTAAAGATACCTTATATAGTCCCGATATATCTAAGTAGCAGCTGTGGGCTCAAACCTCGAACAAGATTTCAAAGTAGGATGCAAGCTGTACAGAGATGAGGAAGGAAAGCCTTAACATCCGAAACCCCACAAGCCTGCTACGCCAAACACCCTAAACCCTAAACCCTAAATCCTAAACCCTAAACCCTAAACCCTAAACCCCCACAATGCGAAGTTTTAGAACCCACTCTCCACTCGCCTCGCCCCCTGCTGGCCCTGAGAACGTGGGTGGCGCCTTTGGGACAGAAAGCAGGGGTGCTCTACACAGGCTATGTTTTAAAGAAGGGTTTAGAGTTTAGGGTTTAGGGTTTAGGGTTTAGGGTTTAGGGTTTAGGGTATAGGGTATAGGGTTTAGGAAATAGGGTTTAGGGAATAGGGTGAGGGTTTACTCGGTGCTGTCTCTGATATCGGAGCAACTGAGCGCCGAAGAGTTTGGGGTTTACGGCTTAGGTTTAGGGTGTAGGGATTAGGGTTTAGGATTTAAGGCTGAAGGTTTAGGGGAAAATCGTACAGGGTTCAGGGTTAGGGTTTAGAGATGAGGGTTAGGATTTAGGGCATGCAGTTGAGGGTTTAGGGTTTAGGGGCCCTCCCCGAGAAAGAGAGGCCGGGATGGGGGAGAATGGGCAAACCTTCGCAGGGGTAGGTTTGAAAGTAGTGCTCTTGTTTCCCTTAAACATACAACCCTCAGATAGCCATAAACATCATGTTCTTGTTTACCCTTAAGCCCTATACAACCCTCATAAAGCCATGAAAACCTAGTTTTTGTAGAGCCCCCAAACCTTCAACTTCATTGGGTTCTACCTGGCCCCCTACGGTGGTACCCTTGTTTTTTTTGGGGGGCCCGATTTGTACCAAGATTCCTGTGAGGTAGTATGAGGGCATATGAGCAGTTTTTGAGGGGAACCCTTAGGGCGTACAACCTTAGGGGTACAAGTCTTCATCCCTTGGTCAATCTACAGAAGGAATGTCTGTCAACGGCTCTTAAAGAACAGTACCGGCGGCACAGAAGTCCCCTGAAAGCTAAGGTAGCTCATGCATCCAAGACATTGCGCCGGAGTGTGCCCCAGCACTTATTAGAGTGATGCGCTTTCTGTCTAAGCATGGGTTCCCCTACTACCCCCCCCCCCCCCCCTCATAACCTTAATGGTAGTATAGAGGGGGGTAGTAGGGGAACCCATGATCGAAGCAGTAAAAACCATCATCTCCAATTTCGCTAACTCAGCTACCTCACAGCAACGGTGTGTTCTGCCGAGCAAAGTCGCCCAGAGGAACCTTTTCTATAAGACTTGAAATCTTGGGGGCCCTGAACCCTAATCCCTTCTTGAACACATCGTTCATCGACTGAGCGGCTGAATCTCATCATCCTCGTTTCGCATTTTTTGCTGTGGGCAAAAGCGCCCTGAAGCCTAAAGCCTAAAGCCTAAAGCCTAAACCCTAAACCAGTTGCTGCGCAAGGTCGAAGACCCGAGGCTTAAGAGCCTACATTGCTTGCTTCATTGTGTGCCTACATGGTTTAAGGATTTAGGATTTGGGGCTTTGGGTTTTGGAGATAAACCCTAAACCTTAAAACCCTAAACCCTTAAACCCTAAACCCTGAACCCTGAACCCTGAACCCTAAACCCTAAACCCGAAACCCTAAACCCTAAACCCTGAACCCTAAACCCTAAACCCCCGGAGAGGTCTCGGATCCTTCCTGGGGCCCGCGCCTCGCTTCCTTCGGCCGCAGCTGGAGCCTCGGCTCTGGTAAGGAAAGGACACACAGGAAGGGTTTGGGGTTTGGGGTTTGGGGTTTGGGGTTTGGGGTTTGGGGTTTGGGGTTTGGGGTTTGGGGTTTGGGGTTTGGGGTTTGGGGTTTGGGGTTTGGGGGTTGGGGTTGGGGTTTGGGGTTTGGGGTTTGGGGTTTGGGGTTTGGGATTTGGGGGTTTAGGGTTTAGGGTTTAGGGTTTGGGGTTTGGGGTTTGGGGTTTGGGGTTTGGGGTTTTGGGGTTTTGGGGTTTGGGGTTTGGGGTTTGGGTTTGGGGTTTGGGGTTTGGGGTTTGGGGTTTGGGGGTTAAGGGTTAAGGGTTAAGGGTTAAGGGTTAAGGGTTTAGGGTTTAGGGTTTAGGGTTTAAATTTAGGGTTTGAAGGGTTGATAGGGTTTTAGGTTTGGGTTTGTAGGGTTTAGAGGGTTTTAGGGCTTAACTTATAAGTTGGGATACTTCTGACCCAATTTCGGGCCCTTGTCACTCTTCTTCTTTCTTCTTCCTAGGCGGACCCTCCTTTGTAGTTCGATATGACACGAGGGGGGGGGGGGGGGGGGGGGATGCAGTTTCGGGAGGCTTCGAGAAGGCCCCTGGTGTGAAGGTTTCTGGGAGACGGCTGAGGCCCCGAAGAGTTTGGGGTTTACGGCTCGGGTTTAGGGTTTAGGGATGAGGGTTTAGGATTTAAGGCTGAAGGTTTAAGGTTTAGGGGAAAATCGCACAGCAAGCCCTGGGGGAGGCCCCGAGAAAGAGAGGCCGGAATGGGGGAGAATGGACAAACCTTCACAGGGGTAGGTTTGAGCGGAGTGTTTTTCTTTACCCTTAAACCCCACAAAACCCTCATAAAGCCACAAAAACCTAGTTTTTGTAGAGCCCCCAAACCTTCAACTTCATGGCGTTCTACCTCGGACCCCGAAGGTAGTACCCTCAGTAAGATCCCTATAAGGTAGTATAAGGGCCCTCGTAGGAGTATAGTAAGGTACAGTCAACAGCTCAAAGAGCTGTAGGGTTTAGGGTTTCGGGTTTAGGGTTTAGTTGAGATTTCAAAGCGCTACACCCAAATCCCTAGCCCAAATCCTGAAGCTGCTTCGGGCTTCGAAGTATATACGAGCTTCGAGCCTCGACGCGGGGATGCAGGGGGGCACGACTTTGCTGTCGAGGGCTTGACCCTAAGCCCAGAGACATAATATAGGGCCCTGAAAAATTAGAATAGGGTTTTGGGGGTTATTTGAGTATAATTACAAAGGGATCCTAAAAGAATGACATTAGCAACTACTCCGACCCCTATGTCAACGCCAAACCCTAAGCCGCAAACAGGAGCCCGCAGCAAAGGCAGTGACTGGTTCTGGAACCAAACATCGGAATTTGCTTCTTCGTTGAGGTGGTCGTGTGTTCTTGTGGCATGGGACCACCGATGACATCTTGCATACCTAAAGACTCCTATATATGTAGTGCCGTTGTTTGGGCAACATACCAGAATCCCAACTCACAAAGGAACTACATCAGAGCCTTCATAGGGGATAGGACTAGGGGGACCCTTGGGGATACAGACCCTCTGAGGAAGGTTTTTGTTTAAGAGGGCCAGAAGTTGAGGACCCCCTTATCCTACCTACAAGGAGGGGCCCCTTTGCTGTACTAACTATAACTAAGGGCCTTAGAACCTAAGTTAGGCTCCTTAGAACCCAAGTTAGGGCTCTTATAACTCTACTTATAACTAACGGGGCCGCTCCTTGTACCTAAACCCTAAACCCTAAACCCTAAACCCTAAACCCTAAACCCGGACCCCAAGACAAGCCCGGCGGCTGGGGGCTCACCGGCAGGAGGCTCGTCGGCCGGGGGCGGGCCCTGGCATGGGGTTAGGGTTTAGGATCTAGGGTTTAGGGTTTAGGGTTTAGGGTTTAGGATTTAGGGTTTCGGGTTTAGGGCCTTTAGGGTTTAGGGCGTGTAAGGTTTATGAAATAGGGTTTAGGGTTTAGGTGATGTGAATGAGAAGTCTACGGTCAGTTCATATACTTGTAGAAACTGAACGCGGACTATAAAGTCGTGGGGTAAGGCGACCCAAAGTTTGGGCTCTTGTCATAGAGCAGCGTAGCTGCGGCCTTCAAGCACAGATCTCTGACAGTCGGAGCCTGGTCGTGTCCGGATGTGTGTCACTGACGCCCATGCCGTCGTAGACTTTCAGGAGGAGCTTGTGTGTCTGGGCGTAGAACACGAGGCGGCAAACATCGTCGAAGTCCACTTTACGGAACTCTCGGCAGTGGCTCGCTCGGTCATCCTCCGCATGGCAGCTCTGGCGGTCCCAAGTGCTGGACCTCTCCCTCCCCACTCCAGGAACTTCGGTTTAGGGTTTCGGGTTTAGCGTTTAGGGTCCGCCGACCCTGGCGGCGTGTTGGATGGGAAAACCTCCCTCTTTCCCTCCTTACCCCCCCCAAAACGCGGGGGGGGGGGGGTGGGGGGGGTACCCGCCAGCTTTTTCCGTGGGAGGAACAGGCCACCCACACCGCGCAAAACTCAGGGACTACCCTGCCCCCCCCTCCCCCCCCCCCCCCTACCCCCCCCCCCCTACCCGTGGGTGGCTTAAATAGGGTCTATTTGGAAGCTGAGAGTCGTGTTTTGGTGTGGTAGATAGAAAGGAAAGGGCATGATAAAGTAGCGAGAGGAGCTCTTCAATTCCCTTCCTTATCTCCTATGCTCTTTTCCTTCTTTATTGCAACAGGAGAAGACAGGAAAAGGGCTTCCATTCCCCACTTGTTCTTCCTTTCTTGTGTTTTTGTCATTTAGAGGGGAACAGGAGAAGAGGAGGGAGAGAGAAGGAGAGGGGAGAGATAACAGGAATCCAATTTCAGTGGAATAGCAAAGAAAAGAATAGAAGAGAGATGAATAGAGAAGAGGGAGAGACAAAACGAGGCGCTGAGAAGATGGCACTCTTCTTTATCTATCCTATCTCCCTTATCTCCTTTACCTTCCTAGGCTTTATCATTCAAGTTCTTTTCTTGTGTTTTATCAGTTAAACGGAAACAGAAGGAGAGAAGGGAACGGGAAGTGAGAGAGGAGAGACAAAAAGGAGGCCATTTTAATTTTCTGGAAGGGTACTGAACAGAAGAGAGGAGACAAGAAACAAGGAGACGGAGGAACACAACAAGGCGCAAAGAAGATGGCACTCTTCTTTATCTATCATCTCTCCCTTCCTTGTCTCTCCCTTGTCCCTCTATTATTAAAAAGGACAAGACCTCTTCGCAGATAGGTGCCCTCTCTCCTCTTCAGGAAGCCCCCTTGCCCTTATTTTGCTTGCCTTCTGAAACGACAAGGAAAACAACACATAGAAAGAGAGGAAATTCCCTGAAGAGGAGGGAGGGCACCTATCTGTAAAGAGCAATCGTTTAGAGGGGAACAGGAGAGAGGAGCGAGAGAGAAGGACAGAGGAGAGATACAGGGAATCCAATTTCAATAGAACAGCAAAGAAAAGAATAGAAGAGAGATGAATAGAGAAGAGGGAGAGACAAAACAAGGCGCAAAGAAGATGGCACTCTTCTTTATCTATCCTATCTCCCTTATCTCTCCCTTCCCTCTTTCTTTTCGAAATAAGAACAACTAAAGAGGAAGAATTTATGAAAAGGAGAAGAGTAAGGAAAAGAGCAGAAGTAGGCCGAGAAGGGGACATGATGAAGTACGGCAAGGTCCAAGCGCAAGGAGTCACCCTCTGCTTTACCTTCCACTGCTTTATCATACAAGTTCCTGTCTTGTGTTTTATCAGTTAACCGGAAACAGAAGGAGAGAAGGGAAAGGGAAGTGAGAGAGGAGAGACAACAAGGAGGCCATTTTAATTTTCTGGAAGGGTACTGAACAGAAGAGAGGAGACAAGGAACAAGGAGACGGAGGAACACAACAAGGCGCAAAGAAGATGGCACTCTTCTTTATCTATCATCTCTCCCTTCCTTGTCTCTCTCTTTTCCCTCTATTATTAAAAAGGACAAGACCTCTTCGCAGATGGGTGCCCTCTCTCCTCTTCAGGAAGCCCCCTTGCCCTTATTTTGCTTGCTTTCTGAAACGACAAGGAAAACAACACATAGAAAGAGAGGAAATGGAATGAACCAATAGGCAGTGGAGCTCTTCAATTTCTTTCCCTATCTCTTTACTTCTTTTTTCATTCTTCATTCAACAAGGAAAAGAAACTTCCTTTTGTGTGTTTTTGAGATTTAAAGGAGAACAAGAGAAGAGAAGGGAGAGAGAAAGGAAAGAGGAGAGATCAAAAGGAATGCAACTCTAAATGGAAGAGCAATGAAAAGAATGGAAGAGAAATGAGGACAGGCGAAATGCAAAAGTCAGGCAAAGAGAAGATGGTGCTCGTTTTCATCTTTCCTCTGGTTCATATTTTTCTCTTCTCTTGTTCATTTCCGTTAGAAAAAAACAACAGGAATAACAATGAACATGTAAGCAAACCCAGCTGATGCTCATGATTTTTTCCCTTCTCCCTCTCTCTCTCTCTCCATATATGGGCGATGGAACGGGTGTCCTTGTTGGGCCGTTTTCTGGATCTTCAAGTGAGGAACCTAGGTGTTTTCTTTTGTTCATTTGAAGACACAGAAAGCGATTAAAAGGGACGTCCATTTTGGATTGGCAGCCAACCCAGCTGATGCTCATGATTTTTTCTCTCTCTCTCTCTCTCTCTCTCTCTCTCTCTCTCTCTCTCTCTCTCTCTCCCTCCCTATATATGGGCGATGGAATGGGTGTCCTTTTTGATCGTTTTCTGCATCTTCAAGCGAGGAAAAGGGACACCCCACAAGAGCACACTTAGGGTGTCCCTTTTGCTCGTTTGAAGACACAGAAGGCGATTAAAAGGGACGCCCATTTTGGATTGGCAGCCAACCCAGCTGATGCTCATGATTTCTCTCTCTCTCTCTCTCTCTCTCCCTATATATGGGCGATGGAACAGGTGTCCTTTTAGATCGTTTTCTGCATCTTCAAGCGAAGAAAAGGGACACCACAAGGAAACACTTAGGCTGTCCCTTTTGCTCGTTTGAAGACACAGCAAGCGATTAAAAGGGGCGCCCATTTTGGATTGGCAGCAAACCCAGCTGATGCTCATGATTTATCTCTGTCCCCATATATGGGCGATGGAACGGGTGTCCTTTTTGGATCGTTTTCTGCGTCTTCAAGCGAAGAAAAGGGACACTACAAGAAAACACTTAGTAAGGGTGCCCCTTTTGCTCGTTTCAAGACACAGAAGGCGATTAAAAGGGACGCCCATTTTGGATCGGCAGCAAACCCAGCTGATGCTCATGATTTATCTCTGTCTATATACGGGCGATGGAACGGGTGCCCTTCCTGATCGTTTTCTGCATCTTCAAGGGAGAAAGAAGGGCACCGCCCAAGAAGGAAAAGTAACATCAGATATAGGGAGGGAAATTGAAGAGCTCCTCTCTTTACTTAGTCATTCCCTTTCCTCTCTTCTTATCTGTTGTTTTCTTCGCTTCAAAAAGCAAAATAAGGGAAAAGAGATTTCCTGAAGAGGAGGGAGGGCACCTATTGAAGAGCTCCTGTCTTTACTTAGTCATTCCCTTTCCTCTCTTATCCGTTGTTTTATTCGCTTCAAAAAGCAAAATAAGCGAAAAGAGATTTCCTGACGAGGAGGGAGGGCACCTATCTGTAAAGAGCAATCGTTTAGAGGGGAACAGGAGAAGAGGAGCGAGAGAGAAGGACAGAGGAGAGATACAGGGAATCCAATTTCAGTGGAATAGCAAAGAAAAGAATAGAAGAGAGATGAATAGAGAAGAGGGAGAGACAAAACAAGGCGCAGAGAAGATGGCACTCTTCTTTATCTATCCTATCTCCCTTATCTCTCCCTTCCCTCTTTCTTTTCGAAATAAGAACAACTAAAGAGGAAGATTATGAAAAGGAGAAGAGTAAGGAAAGGAGCAGAAGAGATAGGCCGAGAAGAGGGATATGATGAAGTACGGCAAGGTCCACGCGCAACGTCTGCCCAGAATTAAATAATTTAAATAATTTAAATCCGAAAGGGGCGTTTCGGATTTAAATTATTAAAATTATTTAATTCTGGGAAGGGGGGGGGCCCGGTCCTGCCCCCCCCCCTTTTCGGATTTAAATTATTTTTAAATTATTTAAATTATTTAAATTATTTAAATTATTTAAATTATTTAAATTATTTAATTCAGGGGGTGGAATTAAATAATTTAAATAATTTAAATCCGAAAGGGGGGGTTCGGATTTAAATTATTTAAATTATTTAATTCCCCCCCCAATGTTTAAATAATTTAAATAATTTAAATAATTTATTTAATAATTTGAATACTTTAAATAATTTAATCCGAAAAGGGGGGGGGGCCAGGCCCGACCAGGCCCCCCCCCCTTCCCAGACTTACTAATTTCAATATTAAGTTAAATCGGACCGCCCCTTTTCGGATTAAATTATTTTAAAATTATTTAATTCTGGGAAGGGGGGGGGGGGCCGTCGGGCCTTGCCCCCCTCCCCTTTCGGGTATTTAATTTTTCAAATCTTTAAATTATTTAAATTATTTAAATTATTTAAATTATTTAAATTTTTGATTATTTAAATTATTTAAATTATTTAATTATTTAATTCCGGGGGGGGAATTAAATAATTTAAATAATTTAAATCTGAAAGGGGGGGTTCGGATTTAAATTATTTAAATTATTTAATTCCCCCCCCCGGAATTAAATAATTTAAATAATTTAAATAATTTAAATAATTTAAATAATTTAAATTCGAAAAGGGGGGGGGGGCCAGGCCCGACCAGGCCCCCCCCTTCCCAGAATTAAATAATTTAAATAATTTAAATCCGAAACGCCCCTTTCGGATTTAAATTATTTAAATTATTTAATTCTGGGAAGGGGGGGGGGCCGGGCCTGGCCCCCCCCTTTTCGGATTTAATTTTTTCAAATTATTTAAATTATTTATATTATTTAAATTATTTAAATTATTTAAATTATTTAAATTATTTAATTCCGGGGGGGGAATTAAATAATTTAAATAATTTAAATCTGAAAGGGGGGGGTTCGGATTTAAATTATTTAAATTATTTAATTCCCCCCCCCGGAATTAAATAATTTAAATAATTTAAATAATTTAAATAATTTAAATAATTTAAATCCGAAAAGGGGGGGGGGGCCAGGCCCAGGCCCCCTCCCCCTCCCAGAATTAAATAATTTAAATAATTTAAATCCGGAACGCCCCTTTCGGATTTAAATTATTTACATTTTTTAATTCTGGGAGGGGGAGGGGGCCTGGGCCTGCCCCCCACCCCCTTTTCGGATTTAATTTATTTAAATTATTTAAATTATTTAAATTATTTAATTATTTAATTCCGGGGGGGGAATTAAATAATTTAAATAATTTAAATCTGAAAGGGGGGGTTCGGATTTAAATTATTTAAATTATTTAATTCCCCCCCCCGGAATTAAATAATTTAAATAATTTAAATAATTTAAATAATTTAATAATTTAAATCCGAAAAGGGGGAGGGGCCAGGCCCAGGCCCCCTCCCCCTCCCAGAATTAAATAATTTAAATAATTTAAATCCGGAACGCCCCTTTCGGATTTAAATTATTTAAATTATTTAATTCTGGGAGGGGGAGGGGGCCCGGGCCTGGCCCCCCCCCCCCCTTTTCGGTTTTAATTTTTTTAATTTTTTTAAATTATTTAAATTATTTAAATTATTTAAATTATTTAAATTATTTAATTCCGGGGGGGGAATTAAATAATTTAAATAATTTAAATCTGAAAGGGGGGGTTCGGATTTAAATTATTTAAATTATTTAATTCCCCCCCCCGGAATTAAATAATTTAAATAATTTAAATAATTTAAATAATTTAATAATTTAAATCCGAAAAGGGGGAGGGGCCAGGCCCAGGCCCCCTCCCCCTCCCAGAATTAAATAATTTAAATAATTTAAATCCGGAACGCCCCTTTCGGATTTAAATTATTTAAATTATTTAATTCTGGGAGGGGGAGGGGGCCGGGGCCTGCCCCACCCCCCCCTTTTCGGATTTAATTTATTTAAATTATTTAAATTATTTAAATTATTTAAATTATTTAATTCCGGGGGGGGAATTAAATAATTTAAATAATTTAAATCTGAAAGGGGGGGTTCGGATTTAAATTATTTAAATTATTTAATTCCCCCCCCGGAATTAAATAATTTAAATAATTGAAATAATTTCAATAATTTAAATAATTTAAATCCGAAAAGGGGGGGGGCCAGGCCCCACCCGGCCCCCTCCCCCTCCCAGAATTAAACAATTTAAATAATTTAAATCCGAAAGGGGTGTTCAGGATTTAAATTATTTAAATTATTTAATTCTGGGAGAGGGAGGGGGCCCGGTGGGGCCTGGCCCCCCCCCTTTTCGGATTTAAATTATTTAAATTATTTAAATTATTTAAATTATTTAAATTATTTAAATTATTTAAATTATTTAATTCCGGGAGGGGAATTAAATAATTTAAATAACTTAAAATCTGAAAGGGGGGGTTCGGATTTAAATTACTTAAATTATTTAATTCCCCCCCCCACCCGGAATTAAATAATTTAAATAATTTAAATAATTTAAATAATTTAAATAATTTAAATAATTTAAATAATTTAAATCCGAAAAGGGGGGGGGGCCAGGCCCAGGCCCCCTCCCCCTCCCAGAATTAAATAATTTAAATAATTTAAATCCGGAACGCCCCTTTCGGATTTAAATTATTTAAATTATTTAATTCTGGGAGGGGGAGGGGGCCTGGGCCTGCCCCCCCCCCCTTTTCGGATTTAATTTATTTAAATTATTTAAATTATTTAAATTATTTAAATTATTTAATTCCGGGGGGGGAATTAAATAATTTAAATAATTTAAATCTGAAAGGGGGGGTTCGGATTTAAATTATTTAAATTATTTAATTCCCCCCCCCGGAATTAAATAATTTAAATAATTTAAATAATTTAAATAATTTAAATAATTTAAATCCGAAAAGGGGGGGGGCCAGGCCCAGGCCCCCTCCCCCTCCCAGAATTAAATAATTTAAATAATTTAAATCCGGAACGCCCCTTTCGGATTTAAATTATTTAAATTATTTAATTCCTTGCCCCAGACCCCCCAGAAACGATAATAGGGTCTATTTGGAAGTTGTCTCTTGTAAATAAGTATACGTTTTGGGGCCTTATTTCCTCTTTAAAACACGAGTCTCAGCTTCCAAATAGACCCTATTTAAGCTGCACACCCCCCCCCCCCCCCCACCCACCCCCCAGGAGTTCGTCCTGAAGAAGCAAGCGGCTGCGACGTGTTCACCCCCAGCAGGGCTTGGGGAAGTTCGGTTAGGGGTTTGGGGTTAGGGGGCGGGGGGCCCAGAAGGGGGGGGGGGGTTCTTGTGCAGGATGCTTCTTGCATAGGGTTAGGTTTGGGGGCTTGTTGGGTTGAAGCGCGAGGCTTCCGAGCTTACTTCCTGGTGCTTCAGGCTTAGGCGGGGAGGAGTGAATCCCGACAAGCTTACAGGGTTCAGAATTCGGAGTTTAGGGTTTAGGGTTTAGGGTTTAGGGCGAGAAGTGCAGAGTCAAAGGAACCAATATTGTCCTTACTGTAAGAATCCCAACCCTGTACTCTTTTGCAGGTGGCTTACGAACCCTGCAAGAGAGGTGTTACCGCTCGTGCACCGTGCTATCCTGCATGCTGTGTTTTGCCCTGAGGGTCCATTTGTAGTGCGATTATGGAATTAGGTACCCAGAAACCACACTAAATAGGGTTTTTGGGCACCTAAACCCTAAACCCTAAACCCTAATGGACTTAGGACAGTTCTTCCTGAGGCCTGCGCAGCTACTGCACCGCGCGCTGATCGCGAAGGCGCCACCAGGGGGGTGGCAGGGTTTCAGAGTTTAGTGGGTTTAGGCTTTAGGGTTTAGAGGGTTTAGGGTTTAGGGTTGGGGTTTTGGGTTGAAGTTGAAAGTTTAGGAGTTTATAGCCTAAACTA
The DNA here is from genome assembly GCA_905221605.1 of Symbiodinium natans. Classification (NCBI taxonomy): domain Eukaryota; class Dinophyceae; order Suessiales; family Symbiodiniaceae; genus Symbiodinium; species Symbiodinium natans. The sequence continues at coordinate 232,255 of CAJNDS010002415.1, forward strand.
AGGGTTTAGGGCTTTGTGTCACACAGGCTTTCGTTTTGGAGGGTGCATGGGGTGCATTTTCAGAAGAGGGCTCCAGACCCGGGCAAGTCAAATGTGAGGCTCTGCGAACACATGCATGGAAAACCTAAATTAGACCCCTAGACCCGTTTTTAGGGTGAAGGGTTTAGGGTTTAGCCTCTAGGGCTTCGAGCCCGTGGCGCTCAAAGCGTGTGCATGGAAACCCGAAACCCGTTTTGGGGGGTTTAGGGTTTAGAGTCTAGTGTTTGGATCCCTAAGCCCCAAATCTCTTCTGAAACTCTTCCACGGGCCCCGCCGAGCGATGCAGGAGAACTCCGCCGAAGATGTCCTACGCGTTGCGCACGAGGACGGGCGGCCCACTTGATTTCAATAGGTTTCAGGCTTGTTGGTTTAGATGGCCTCTGTAATTTAAGAACTTGTGTTTTTCTCTGGTCATTGTTTGCATCATAGGGGGAGCGCTTAGCCCTAAACCCAAACCCTAAACCCTAAACCCTAAACCCTAAACCCTAAACCCTAAACCCTAAACCCTAAACCCTAAACCCTAAACCCTAAACCACCTTTTTAGTAATTGACGAACTATGCTCCTGCGTTGGAGGGCAGCTTTGTGGTTACAGCAGGGATCCCCACGCCGTCCCCTTGAAGGGGGATACTCTGCTAAGGCTTCGATCCAAGTGGGGTTACCCTTTAAGGGCGGGAGGCTAGGGTTTATGGGTTTCGGGTTTAGGGCTTAGGGCTGCGGGCTTAAGGCTTAGGGCTTAGGGTTTATAGGGCTTGTAGGGTTGATGGCTTCGAGTGGTTTGGAGGGCTTTTGGGGGGAGGAAAGGGCATATCCCGACCCCTTCTACCAGACCTCGATGGCCAAGAGAACTTGACACCGAAGGTCCGGAAACGCAAAGCCCTCTGGGGTTTAGGGTTTAGGGGTTTAGGGTTTAGGGTTTCGGGGTTTAGGGTTTAGGGTTTAGGGTTTAGGGGTTTAGGGTTTAGGGTTTAGGGTTTAGGGTTTAGGGTTTAGGGCTCTAAAGCCCTGCATACACCCCAAAGCTCTCAACACTCAGCTGGGTTTTAAGTGTTTAGGCTTCCTGGCCAAGAAAGTTCGCGCGAGGCCCTTTCGGAGCTGGATGCGAACAACAGCGCCACCGCCATCCACAAGGCATCCTCCTTTGGAACCCCGAGCCTGCTTAGTTCCATTCTGGTAATTTGGGAGGTTACCCCTCAGATTAGCCGGCCTTAGTAGGGATTATGATAAGGGTACTATAATCCCGATTAAGGGCTGTTGGTCTAAGGGGAACATCCCAAGGAGAGAGGGGTGATAGGGTTCAGAAGAGAGTAGCAGCAATCAGAAACACCCCTAAGCAATCAACAAATATACTAGGAACGGCTTAGCAGTTTTCTGGTAACTTCTGGTATACGGGTTATGTGCCGGGTTGTAGGATAAACAAGCAACTAGCAGCAAACAGAAACCCTCTAAGCAAACAGAGCGAAAAGATCAGATCAAGGGTGGTTCGCAACGTGCGTGGACAGAGAGCCTCGTCGCGAAGAAAGTCTGTAAAGTGGCGCCTAGGAGCGCAGCGAATTTCCTCAAAACCCTGGACTCTAAACCCTAAAACCCAAACCATATACCCCAAACCCCGAACCCTAAAGCCGAAACCCAAAACCTAAGCCCCAAACCCTTAGCCCTAAACCCCAAACCCTAAACCCTAAACCCTATGCCCCCGCCCCCTAAAGCGCCAGGCCGCGCAATGTTGCCGCCGCGGCGGCAGAGAGACGGCCACTGTTCGTCCTGGGCTCGGTCAAAAGGCAAATGTACACACCTAAGGGTTTAGGGTTTAGGGTTTATATGTGGGTTGTTTTCAAATTAGGGGTCCGTTTTTGGGGTCCTTGTTACAAGGTGCCGTATTGTATATGGGACCCAAAAAGGGACGCCCATTTAGAGAACTAGCCATGTACCCGTACGACGTGGAGACCCTAAACCCTAAACCCCTAAACCCTAAAACCCTAAAACCCTAAACCCGAACGTCTTACTGAATGGTGGACTGGCATGCCTTTCCTTCGACTTTACTGATTGAAGCTAAGCTAGCAGGTTTCCCAGAGGGTCCATTTCTAGTACTAGTATGGAAGTTGGTACCCCAAACCCTACTTAGTGTGGTTTTTGCCTACCTAATTCCTAACTAGGATGCCCAGTAGTGCCCTTATTCCCTTTTTGGGGGCTCTATAGGTTCCCCTATAAACCCCTTTAAGCACAAAAGGGCACCCTTTTTACTCCTAGGTTACTGGGCAACCTAGCTAAAATACTTTTGAAACACTCCCAGTTCGGCGGTGACCTCTTTGCGCCGCTCTGGATGGAAGGAGTGACGGCATGCGGTGTGCAAATACATACCATCTGCATGGGCTTCTGTGCGGCTTAGGGCTATTTCGGCTTGGAGGGCCCCCACGCTCTAAACCCTCAACGCTTGAGAGTTTAGGGTCGGCCTAGCGTTGCTTTGTTGGGGGGGAGCGGGGGCGGAGAGGGGGAGAGGGGCGGGGGGAGGGGAGGCTATAGTGCTCCCGAAGCCCTAAACCCTAAAATTCCTGAACCCCGAAGCCCCTAAGCCCTAAGGCTTCATCCTGAAACCCTAAACCCTAGCCCTAAACCCTAAACCCTAAACCCTAGCCCTAAACCCTAAACCCCAAACCCCAAACCCCCACAAGCCCTCAACTCTCCGAATAAGCAAAGCTCGCAGCACCAGGCCGAGACCCTCGGCTACACGAGGCCTCCGGGTACTGCTTGGAACTTAAGCTAAGGCTAGCCTGTAACAAGGAAGCCTTACGTTTGTTAACCTAAACCCTAAACCCTAAACCCTAAACCCTAAACCCTAACCCCTAACCCCTAAACCCTAAACCCTAAACCCTAAACCCTAAACCCTAAACCCTATAAACCCTAAACCCTACTTGTACACCCGAATTTCTGGTAATCTTTCTGAGGGTTTTGCTAGCGTGTTACAGGAAGCCTTCTAGTTTTTGATCTATGGTACCTTGGGGTGTTCCCCAGTACACTAACCGTCCTTCATAGGGATTATTCGGAGCGCTTGGGGTGCTCAATAGCACCCTAAACCCAAAACCCTAAACCCTCAACCCTACTTGTGTCGTTTTGTTACTGTTTGCTCTGATCTATGGTACCTTGGGATATTCAACCTTATACTAGCAGTCCTACATGGGGATTATAATCGGGGGTACTATAATTCCGATTAAGGACTGTTAGTATAAGCGGGAGCATCCCAAATGGTACCTTACTTGACTGTTTTTCTGGGGGTGTAGGGTTGAGAGTTGATAGGGTTTTTTTAGGTTCCGAGGCTGCTGACGGCCGCGGTTTAGGGTTCAGTTTGGGTTTAGGTTTTAGGGTTTAGGATTGAGGGTTTAGGGTTAAGGATTGAGGGTTTAGGGTTTAGGGGGGGGGGGGGGTTCGGAGCTTTTGGCGGGCGGGGTGAGGGGTCTGACCCTGCATAGCTTTTGCACGGCTTTTGCTTCACGAGTTTTTGGCGGTTTCGGAGCGCTTCGGGGTGCCCAAGAGCACCCTAAACCCTAAACCCTACAAAACCCTAAACCCTTAACCCTTAACCCTAAACCCTAAACCCTGAACCCTGAACCCTAAACCCTACAAACCCTACAACCCTAAACCCTAAATCCCTGCAAGGTGTTGAGGGTAGCGCACCCGAACTGCGGGGCGTGGACTGCACGCAGGGGGCCCTTCAAGCAGAGGGTCTCTCAGGGGTAAGGGTTTAGGGTTTAGGGTTTAGGGTTTAGGGCTCAGAATGTATAGACTTTAGGGTTTAAGGTTAGGGAGGGTGTTGTAAACCTCCCTGGAACCGCTTAGTAGTAGAGTAGGTAACCTTTTTTTTTCCTTTTTGGGAGTATAATGTGTTCTATATATATATATCTCTCTCTCTCTTTTTCAATTTTTCGCAGCTTAAGTGCATACATGCAACAGCATCCACACCTCAGGAGGCAGCATGTTGCCTGGCTCTCTGCTTGTTCCCGGATGCCAACTACTGAAGGATTTTGAGTTTAGAGCCATGTAGGGTTTAGGGTTTAGGGTTTAGGGTTTAGGGTTAGGTTTAGGGTTTCGGGTGTAGGGTTTAGGGTTTCGGGCTTAGGGTTTAGGGTTTAGGGGTTGTAGGCCCATAATAGCTTTGAGGTTTAGGGCTGCTAGGGTTAGGGTTACTAGGGCTTGGGCTTATCTAGGATGTAGAGGTTTCGTGTTTACGGTTTAGGGTCACAGGCTTTACTTGCAAGTCCGATCCTAAACCTGAACCTCAAACCCAAACACTAAACCTTAGACCCCAAATGCCCGCTTGCTTGCGCTGCCGTGACCTCTGAGGTCAGCTTTGCCACGTGGTCCTGCTGGCTTATTTAGGGTTTAGGGTTCAGGGCTCAGGGTTTAGGGTTTAGGGTTGCGGCTTGCTTCGTCTTGCGCAACTGAGTGGCGGATGCTTCGCCCGTGGGTGCAATCCATGCATGTGCGCTGGCGAAGTACGTGTTCCCCGTTTGCTGCATCGGAACCCAGGCTAGGTATAGGAGCTCATTGAGGACTTTGTGGTACTTTACTGTAACTAGATCTTTTGTTTAGCTTTTTTGGGTTTATTGGGTTTCTTAATAAGGCAGCTGAAAGTTTAGTTTATAGCTACCCTCCTGAGTGCAGCCAAGAGGAATGTATTCTCAGATAACCCAGCAGCCCGGGCCCCCCTCCCCCCCCCCACCCACCCGCAAAAAAGCCAAAAAAAACAAAACGAATCGAAGCTCCAGGAGCCCTATAAACTCTCAAGCCTGCCACCCTATCAGCCCAAAAACCCTCCATCCCAATGCCCGAAACTCAAAATCCCTCAAACCACAAACCCGCAAACCCCAAAAACATGAAAACCCCCAAATGCCTCATATAACCCCTCAAACCCTCAAACCCCTAAAGCCCCTACAGCCCCTAAAGCCCCTAAAGCCCCTGAAGCCCCCTAAAGCCCCCTAAAGCCCCCTAAACCCTAAACCCTAAACAGCCCTACAACCAGCCAGAATCCATCGCATCTAAGTGCCAGGCCTGGTCTCTGGCGGTGCTCTCCATGAACGGAGGCGTCTTGTCTTCTCCAGCCCCCTTAAACCCGAAACCCTACCACCCAAAACCATCCAAAACCTAAACCCTAAACCCTATAAACCCTATAAACCCTATAATCCCTATAAACCCTATAAACCCTATAAACCCTATAAACCCTATAAACCCTATAAACCCTATAAACCCTATAAACCCTATAAACCCTATAAACCCTATAAACCCTATACACCCTATACACCCTATAAACCCTAAACCCTATAAACCCTATAAACCCTATAACCCTATAACCCTAAACCCTAACCCCCCCCCCCCCCCTCCCCCTCTCCTCCATTTCTGCACGGTTGCAAGGAACCATTTCTCGGGTTGCGGGTTTTAGGGTTTTAGGGCTTCAGGGTTTTAGTGTTTTAGGGTTTCAGGGCTGTAGGTTTTAGGGTTTTATAGGTTTTTAGGGTTGAGGGGGGCCTAAGCCTTAGGGCCTGGAAGCTCTAATTGGCTCCAACCTCTATGAATTATACAAGATCTGTGGACCTAAGCTCCACACTTTGCGCTCTAACCCTTTTGAACCCGCTAAGGGTAGTTTCGTGGGCCCTTAAGTATGGTCCCTAACCTCCTTGTAGGGTTCCGATGCGTGGGCCCTTATATAAGGGGTATATAAATGCCCATACTAAGCGACCATGTAAGTACCATTAGAAACAGGTGTAAAGCCAATAAACCCTGCACCCACACGTGTGTCGATGTGCGAGGCCTTGAGTGCTTAAAAAAAGGTTTAGGGTCAGGGTTGAGCCTCCAGAGTTTCGGGTTTAAGGGTTTTGGATTTCGGGTCTCACCCTAAGCCCTAAACCCTAAACCCTAAACCCTAAACATGGTGTGCTTCTGGATGCTCAGTTTTAAAGTGCTCTGGGTTTCAGTCTGGGGTTGTAGGGTTTAGGGTTTTGGGTTTTTGGGAATTGGGGTTTTAGGGTTAGGCTTGTGGGCTGTAGGGTTTAGAGTTTCTTAGGATGTTCGTTGGAGTTACAGGGTTTTGGCTTTTTGGCTTTGCCGGCCCAGGGTGTGGGGGGGGAGTTCGGGTTTTGGGGTTTCGGGTTTTGGGGCCTGCTCTCAGCCGAAGGAGCACAAACAGTTCGGTTTTTTAGGGTTTTGGGTTTAGGGCGTAAGGTGTAATTCAGGTGTAAGGTCTGCAGGTTTAGGGTTTGGTTTCATTTAGTCCCGGAAGTTGCGCCACTAGTGTGGAGTTCGGTGCCCGGATACCACGCGAAATAACTGGCTGCCAAGTTCGAGAAGAGTCCCTAAACCCTAGACCCTAAACCCTAGACCCTCAACTACACACATGGATCCTCCAGTCTGGGCTCTGGATTCTGCAGCTTAGAAACCCTAAACCCTTAGATCCTGAAACCCCAAGCCCTAAAGCCTTAAACCCTGGAACCCTGAAACCCTTAACCCTGAGACCTTAAACCCTTAAACCCTCAAGCCTGCACCATGAGGGCTATGAAAATAGGGGCTGCAGCGCAACCACGTCAAGGCTCAGGAATTGCACAAAGTACCCAAGACCCTACACCCTAAACCCTAAACTCTACACCCTGAACTATTTTGAAAATTTGTTCTTGGATGCCGTAAAAAGGTCGCGACTCGCAGTTCCTTGCTGCCTCCTGAGAACGAATGTGTCGCCTTGCAAGCGCGTGCGTCTTAGGGTTTAGGTTTTCGGGTCTAGGGTGTAGGGTTTAGAGTTTGGAGTATAGGGTGTAGGGTTTAGGGTTTGGGGAGACAGCAGGGTTCCCTTTGCGAGGGGTTCCAAAAGTGAGGGTTATAGTACCTTGGGTATCTTCAAGTGCACCCCTGTTGTGGTAAATAGAAAGCCACAGGAGCCTCTGCGTAAGTTTGTTTGTCAAAGCCAGTACTACGGTGGACACGAGTCAGGGCCGCCACCTAAGGCGATAGCATTGGGCTTGCACATTCCGATGCATTCATCCCCGAGTCCGATAGTATGTTTTTTTAAAGCGAAAAGGGCCCCACAAAAAGCGATAACATGGCATTCTGCTTCCTTTCACTCTCCTAGCAAATTTTGTCCGTCACTCATATGAGCCCAAAACGTTTGTTGTCCTTAGGCTGCAAGAAGCGTTGAACTAAATCATACATGCAAGGAGCACATGAGCAAAAGGTCTACCGCGAGCCCTGGCCCTAAACCCTAAACCCTAAGCCCTAAACCCTAAACCCTAAACCCTATAACCCCAAATCCTACACCCTATGACCCCAAACCCTAAAACCCTGCTAGGGCTCGGGAAATTTCAGACATGCCGGAACGCAGGCATCATGCACGGAACCATGCAACAAACATCACGGACGTAAGTTACCTGCTACAGACCCTTCTGCTGCTACCACCTATCCATGAAGTTTAGAAATACCCTGACCCCAAACCCTAAACCCTAAACCCTAAACCCATTGTGTGTCCTTGTGGTGGTTGCGAAATGGAGAATTCAAGAAGACCCCACTCCCTCACCCTCAAGAATCTGAAAAACAAAAGGGCCAACCAATATCCTCTTGGGTGTAATGGGGTACAACCTTTGGGAAAGCTTGAACCCCTAAACCCTAAACCCTAAACCCCTTTTTCAGCCCTTAGCCCGAAGCCCGGCCAATTTCAGGCCGACGTCTGCGATGCCTTCGGGCAGCGAGTCGCGGCCGAAGGCGTTCCTCAGGAGGGGGGGGAGGGTTTAGGGTTTGGGTTTAGGGTTGAGGGTTTAGGGTTTAGGTTTTGAAGGTATTACTTGGGATGTTGCCCCCTTATACTAACATTCCTTGATAGGGATTCTAATAGGGGGGTCTATAATCCCTGTTATAAGGACTGTTAGTATAGGCGGAACATCCCAAGGTATTACGCTTTAGGGTGTGTAGGGCTTAGAGGGGTGCTCAGGTTGAGGGTAAAGTCGCAGTCCCCCCAATTCCAAAGCTACTCGCATTCTGAAGGCCCACCCAAATTCATGCGGGTAATGTAGCGGGTCGGAAGAATTTCTAATAGTATTCCCTTCTCCCGGCCCCTATATTGCCTACATTCATTCAGGCTCACGTGAAAACCTGGGTTACATGGATGTACAGCAAACTCCCGAAAGTTGGAACTAGTTGGAACATGGTTTAAGGATGACTGATTAGAGCTGGGATTCCCTTTGGTAGACGTTTTGGGGTATGGGGAAAAGGATGTTCCAACTTTTGGAGTTTAGTGGGCGCAAACTACCTCTGCCGCTAAAGTGATGCACATGTGCATGGCCATGGGTCTGGCTAAGTTTTGCAACAGCTTCGTCTGCCCAGCAGATCGCGATGACGAAACCTCAGAATCAACACCCACAGGCCAAAAGCTTGGGGTTTAGGATGTAGGGTTTAGGGTTTAGGGATGAGGGTTTAGGGATGACAGAGGGTTTAGGGTTTTAGGGTTTTAGGGTTTTAGGGTTTTAGGGTTTTAGGGTTTTAGGGCTTTAGGGCTCTAGGGCTTTAGGGCTTTAGGGTTTTAGGGGTTTAGGGTTTTAGGGTTTTAGGGTTTTAGAGTTTAGGGTTCAGGGTTTCGGGTTGAGGGCTCAGGGCTTTCTAGTGCTTTTTCAGGCTGAAGCAAAGCTTGGGCCTTGCGCAGGACATGTCCACGTTTGTGTGGTCCTTGGCGGCTTTGGCCTCGGTGGATAAAGCCTTCCGAGCTACACAGGGTTCAGGGTTTAGGGTTTAGGGACCTGGAATCTTGTTAGCCCAGCGGTACCATTTTTCCATTTGTTGGTTCAAGGTTCCCTTATGAAGTAGCCAACCCAAAAGGGGGTACTTGTATGGTTTCTGGCTACCAATGAAAGCTCTAAAGCTTAAAAGCCTCGTTTTTAGTATCAGCTGAAGCCAAAAGAGTTTCGGGGTCGGCGGGAGCAACCAGCAACAAACAATGGGTTTGAAGCTTTAGGGTTTACAGGCTGCGCCCGTGCCCGAAGCCCAGACCCTGAACCCAAAACCACAAAAGGAGGTATCAGTTCTGTGTCTAGTGACTTAAATTTTTCGAATTCAGAAAGGTCTCTACTGCGCCTGCGGGAATGTGGGGTTTGCGGCAAAGTTTACGGTTTAGGGTCGAGCAGATACTGTGTGGCGGTTTCCCCGAAGAAAGTACTGTAAGCCTTGCGACAGGATCCCGAAGATCCGTGTCCCTGCCACCGATGCCAACATCAAAACCCGTTACCCGATGTAGGGGTTAGGGTTTTACCTATATAGTATATACTTGAGCCTTATGCATGTACTATATACGAACCCCCTGAAATACAAGCAGCAATATGTGTATGTATATACATCTAAATACACATACACAAATAAATTTAAAAGTAAATAAATAAACACATGCATAAGTGAATAAATATATGTATACATATATATATATATAGATTTATTTATTTGTGGTATGTATTGTGGACCCTTATAGGTTTTAGGAACCCTAAACCCTAAATCCGAAAGCCCAAGCCCGACCTTCGAAGCGGAACACACTAACCACACTCCATACAACGGTCTGCACCCTAAACCACTCACTTCGTGGTGTGGGGTTTAGGGTGTAGGGCTTCGAGTTTAGGGTTTAGGGCTAAACCCTAAACCCTGAACCCTAAACCCTAAACCCTTAGCCTAAGCCTAAACCCTAAACCCTAAACCCTAACCCTAAACCCTAAACCCTAAACCCTAAACCCTAAACCCTAAACCCTAAACCCTAAACCCTAAACCCCCAACCCAGCCAAAACCAGACCCTCCTCGCCGCCGACCACAGCCCAGTCTTTGAGATCACGATGAGGCCTTCAGGGCATGCGGCGCACCCTCGGATTCCATAAACACGCCCATGGGGGTTAGGGTTTAGGGTTTGGGGTTTAGGGTTTAGGGTTTAGGGTTTAGGGTTTAGGGTTTAGGGTTTAGGGGCGGTTGTCTCAGGGTCGTGTAGGGTTCCGGCTTCACATGCGGGTCCAGACCACAGTAGCCCTCATTGTTAGCTGTTCATTCAAAGTACCCTGAGCCCCAAGACCCATACTATACACCCTTCAACTCGAAACCCTTAAACCCTAAACCCCGAACCCTAAACCCCAAGACCCGAAGCCCACAAACCCTAAACTCCAAACCCTAAACCCCAAACCCTAAACCCTGAACCCCAAACCCTAAACCCTCAAACCCTAAACCCTTGGACTTCTTCATGATTCGCCTCAAGGTCTCTACAGGCATCTGGTGCGCCATCAATCTCTGAACTAGGGTCTTCTGTGCGGTCTATGTGTTTTTTTTTTTTTTTTGGGGGGGGGGGGGGGGTCTTACTGGTTTTGGGTCTATAGGAGTTTAGGATTTTTTGGGGGTTTAGGGGTTTACAGGTTTTGGGTCTAGGAGTTTAGGATTTTGGGGTTCTGGGGTTAGGGGTTGAGGCGTTTCGAGGCTTCGGGCGTTTAGGCTGTAGAGAGTTGACTGAGCTTCATGATGTTGGCATGCATGCTCTCCCTAGACTAAACCCTAAACCCGAAGCCCTAAACCCTAAACCCTAAACCCTAAACCCTAAACCCTAAACCCTAAACCCTAAACCCTAAACCCTAAACCCTAAACCCTAAACCCTAAACCCTAAACCCTAAACCCTAAACCCCAACCCCAAACCCTAAACCCTAAACGTGTGTCGAGGGCGTCGATGGAGAAGCTGTCCGAGTTCGGTGTCCAGGCCGCCACGTTTCGCTCAGCTTCCGAAGGCCCCTGAAACCTCAACCCCTGGAACTATCAACACTTTAGGGCTTAGGGATGTTTAGGGCATGGGGTTTAGGGTTTAGGGTTTGGGGTCTAGGGCTAAGGGCTTTGGGGTTTAGGATTGTGCACTCCACGATGTTCCCTAAGCTCAAAGTTTGGAACAGTTGAGGGTTTGGGGGGTTTAGAGTTTAAGGGGTTCAGGGGTGTCTAATAATCACGGGATGTAAAGTCGAAGATTTTTAAAGGTTGCGCCCTTCAGGGGCTGCTTCAGATCTACAAAAGGTGTCGGAATAATTCCCCATACTATCCCCTCATGGTCTCTATATGATTACACCATAATAAGTCCCAAAACCTTATTCTAAACCCTAAACCCTAAACCCTAAACCCTAAACCCTAAACCCTGAACCCTAAACTCTAAACCCTAAATCCGAAACCCTAAACCCTAAACCCTAAACCCCTTTATTGCCCCTTACTATGCCACGTAGACTCCCCACTCTCCCACCAAAAAAGCATCATCTTCGTGGATCAAGGGTGCCACCTTAGGGGTCCAGGGTAGCGTTGTTTCTTTAGGGTTTAGGGTTTAGGGTTTGGGGTTTAGGGTTTAGGGTTTAGGGTTCTAGGGTTTCGAGTTTAAGTTCCTGGGTCTGGGAGGTACGAAACACATGCGCGCTCGATTCGCGCTAGATCCGACGTCGGGTCTGTTTTGGCACCCAAAGTTGAGTCCTTAAACCCTAAACCCTCAACCCTCAACCCTAAACCCTAAACCCTAAACCCTATAAACCCTAAACCCTAAACCCTAAACCGAAGTCCTCTTGCCAGGACCTGGCGATCTCTGCCTGGGCGCTTGCGAAGCTTCTCTACCCGGAGCGTGGGCCGTTTCTGGCAGTGTCTTGGCAGCAGGCTAGATGGCTGTTTAGGGTTTAGGGTTTAGGGCTTAGGGTTTAGGGTTTAGGGCTAGAGGGATTATACTTGGGATGTTCCCCCTTCTTTTGACAGTCCTGAATAACGATTAGAGTACCCGCCTCCATTCTTAGTCCCTATTATGGACTGTTAGCACAAGGGGGAACATCCCAAGCTTATACTATCTAAGGGTAGTTTTATGGGCCCTGCCTAAATTTCACTATTTGCTTAAGGCACCCCAAAATCTCAAGCAAGCAAACAGTAGTATAGGGTTTAGGGGTGTTCTCGGGTCCTTCAGGGGGGCGGGGGGGGGGGGGGGGGGGGGGGGTACCTAGGGAAACCTTCGGAGAGTTAGGTACCTCATGATCCCGTAGTATATATAAACTTTCCAAGATATCAGACTGTCAGAAGGCACCAATTCCCTAATTCCCCAATCTCCCTGAACCAGCCATTCACTCAAAGCTTGTCTTTGAGAGGCGGGCGTCTGCATCTTGGGGTTTAGGATATAGGGCTAAGGGTATTTATCCCAAAACAAGCCAACAGGTACTTCGGGTTTGGATTACCGCATATTGCCGCCCTGACTGACAAGCGTCTGCGTCATTGTAGTCTGGCTTTGCGAAGAGTTTTCGATTGGTTAGCATGTAGGGGTTTGGGCAGACGCGAAGGACTGTAGCAAGAAACGCCCAGAGGGTGAAGGTTCATTCATAGGTTGGGATGTTCCTCTTTTCTAACAGTGGGGATTATAATAGGGGGGGGGGGAGGGTACTTTTATCCCTCTTCAGGACTGTTCGTATGAGGGGGAACATCCCCAATTCATAGGGATTAAGTAAGCTAGGCCATGCAGTAGTCACCGTAGAGTTCTGCTATGGGTCCCAGTATCCGTTACATGGCCTCAAAGCCTATAAGCCTAAACTCCATAAATCCTATACACCTCTCTCTATGGAGCCCTAAACCCCGTAAAGCTCAGCCCCTAAACCCGATAAGCCTCCAGGCCCTGAGCTCTCTCTAACCCCAAACCCCAACCCAAACTTGAACCTAAGAGCCTAGCAACTCTCAACGCGAAAGCCCGCAACACTATAAGCCCCAACCCTACACACTAACTCTCTAGAAACCCTACAGACTCTAGAACCTTCATGCGATAAATCTAGATGTACACCATAAACACTATACGCCCAACAAAACTCATAAACCCTAAACCCCGAGCCCCGCGCCCGGACTCCGAAACCTTAATCCCAAACCCCGAAACCCCGAAACCCGAAACCCCGAAACCCGAAACCCCAATCCCTAAACCCTAAACCCTAAACCCAAGTTGTTGCTGGGACGATTCGACAGGCCTTGGCTTCCGAGTCCACGAGCAAGCTTCCGGACCGGTTCTAGGGTTCAGGGTGTTACGGGTATAGGTTTTAGTTTTTAGGGTTTAGGGTTTCAGGGTTATATATATATATTTATTTATTTATTTAATTAGTTAATTTATTTATTCATATTTATAGTTGTTCATTTTCTTTATGTATAGAGTTTAGGGTTTAGGGTTTAGGGTTATAGTTTAGGGTTTTGGGGTTAGGGTTATAGGGTTACAGGGTTTAGGTCTTTCGGGTTATAGTTTAGGGTTTGGGGTTTAGGGTTATGGGGTTTACGGTTTTAGGGTTATGGGGTTTTAGGGTCAGGGTATAGTAGGGTATAGGATTCCGGGTTTAGGGTTAGAGGGTTATAGGGTTTTGGGGGTTGGAGGCTTTAATCCCTTCCTAATATTGAAGTTCCCTCCCCACCCCCCCTTGGGGCTACGCGTTTTAGGTTTGGGCTGTAGGGGTTCGGGGTTTTAGGGCTATCGGGCTTTGGGCGTTGGGGGGTGTAGCAGGTTGGGATGTTGCCCCCTATACTAACAACCCTGAATAGGGATGTTATGAGGTTTTGGAGGTTTGGGGGTTGAGTGTTTGGGTTTGGGGGCTGGGGGTTCAGGGTTTTAGGGTCAGGGTATACTTCAAGTTAACCCTCGAAAAGTATATGTAAAGTATAAAATGACATATTCTTCCTCATAAGGCAGTACAGGGATTATTGGCTTTTAGTTTTGGCGCTCCGAAGCAAGTTTTTGGTTCTAGGGATCCGGCTTTTGGGGCTATAGGGTCTTGGGGTTTAGGGTTTTAGGGTTTGAGGTCCACAGTCTAGGGGTTGGTGTTTGGGGGGTCAGGGTTCAGGATTTAGGGTTTTAGGATTTCGGGGTTTAGGGTCTGGGAGTTAGGTTCAGGTTTTGGGGTTTAGGGGTTTATGGTTTTAGGGTTTAGGGTTTTAGGGTTTGAGGTCTGGGGTTTAGGGGTTTCGGGTTTTAGTGTTTGGGGTTTGGGGCTTTTGGGTTTGGAGTTTTGAGATTTAGGGATTTAGGGTTAGGGTCTTAGGGTTTTGGGCGTTCAGTGTTGTGGGGTTAGGGGGTTTGGGTTTAAAGTTTAGGATTTTGGGCTTGGGGTGTAGGGCTCAGGTTTGGGGTTTGGCTTTAGGGTTCAGAATCCCTGATAAGGCTCCCTAAGATTGCCTAAGGTTCCCTAGAACCCTTCAGGACCCTGCAACTAAACCCTAAACCCTAAACCCTAAACCCTAAACCCTAAACCCTAAACCCCAAACCCTAAACCCTAAACCCCAAGATTCTCCACAAAAGGAGTTCGGTGGCCGCAACTTGTCCAGCATCTCTTGGGCCAGACACCCGGCGTAAAGAACTGGCACCCCCAGTCGGCCCTTGATTCGTAGCCCTAAACCCTAAACCCTAAACCCTAAACCCTAAACCATAAACTAAACCCTAAACAATTATTAATCCTAAGCCCGAAACTGCAGGTTTTAGGCTTGGGGGATTTATATTGAACCCGCTGTACGCGAGCGTGTGCATGTGTGGGGGGGGGGGGATGGGATTTCCGCAATAGATAATTTGTTTACATGAACCCGAGCTGGGCCCCTCCAACTCAGATCAAACCCAATACTCGGATGTGCTGGTTGCCCGTTTCGGTTCTTGCTGTAGGGGGGGGGGGGGGGGGGCGAGGAGGAGGAAGTGGGGGTGCGGTTGGGGGGGGGGGGAACTGTTAAAGGCAAGCCCTAGCCGGAGCCTTCTGAGCTGAGCTGAAGTAGGAAATCGTCAAAGCCAGACATGGCTCAAGGCCACGTGCCCAACCCGTTCCTGAACAGAATAGCCAAACAGACATCTGCCACACGCTGCCTAGGTCGCAGGTCCCCAAGTAGCTTAGTTCAGAAAACTATCCTAAACCCTAAACCCTAAACCCTAAACCCTAAACCCTAAACCCTAAACCCTAAACCCTAAACCCTAAACCCTAAACCCTAAACCCTAAACCCTAAACCCTAAACCCTAAACCCTAAACCCTAAACCCTAAACCCCCCCCCCCCCCGCCCAGCAGGTTTTCTTGGTGGTTTGAAAAACTTGTGTTCTGCCATCCCCTTCGGCTCCTCCCAAACACCCCCACACCCTAACCCTGAACCTTGAGCCCGAGCCCCTAAACCCTGATAAGCCCATATGAACCCTGAACCCTAAATCCTCAAACCCTAGACCCTGAACCCTAACCCTAAACCCTATACCCTAAACCCTAAACCCTAAACCCGAAACCCTACCCCTGAACCCTGCCGCGATGGACTTCCTATGGGTTCTTGCCATCTGCTGCGCCACCCTCACGTCCTGCTTGGCGCTACTCTGGCGGCTCGGTCGCGCACGTTGACTGTGGGAGTTTGTGGTTCAGGGTTTAGGGAGGGTTTGGGGTTAAGGGTTTAGGGTTTAGGGTTTAGGGTTTAGGGTTTAGGGTTTAGGGTGTCTGAACGCTTTTTTGCGTCGTCACACGCATCCAGGCGGCAAGCCTCGAGTCCGCAGATCCCTGTAGCACCTGAGCCCCGAATGTTCCACACTCTTCAGAAGCCGTGGTTTACGGATTAATTAGGGTTTTGGGTCTTAGGGTTTAGGTTTTGGGGTTTCGGGTTTCGGGTTCCGGGTTCCGGGTTTTGTTGTATCGCTTTGTTGCATGGAGGAGGATGCACCCCTGAGCCCTTCAACCAACCCTCAGCCCTACAATCCCGGAGCCCGAACACCTCAACCCTGCATCCTCGGAATTGCAAGTGTCCCACTCGTTTCGGGTTTAGGGTTTCGGGTTTCGGGTACGCCTCCAGCCTCTCCAAACTGGCCAACCCACACAGGGCTGCTGAGCAAACTTGTGGGTGATTGAAAAAGGCTTTAGGGTTTAGGGTTTTGTCCCCAAACCCGAAATGTCAGATAGCGCTGTATTCCCCCCCATTACGGTTACAGGAGCAATTTTGTTCATATAGGTCTGTCCCAATAAATAGGGGTACCCATTTCATGCCCCAACTATACTTTGCAAGGACAGTACCCTAATCTTGGGTAACGCGCACATCACGAGCCATGACGCTTTTGGGGGATTCAGGAGGGCCAAAAGAACGCCGTTAACCCTAAACCCTAAACCCTAAAACCTAAAACCCTAAAACCCTATAAACCCTAAACCCTAAACCCTTTTCCGAGGTTCTGCATTGATGCCCCGAAGCTCTTTGCTCCTTATCGCGCGCGCGACGCGCCGCGAAAGCTGGGCATCTTCCTGCGCATCATGCCCGGCTTTGACGGGCTGATTCGGCTCCTTGGGTTTAGGGTTTAGGGTTTAGGGTTGAGGGTTGAGGGTTGAGGGTTGAGGGTTGAGGGTTGAGGGTTGAGGGTTGAGGGTTGAGGGAGGAGGGGGGCTTTAGGGGTCTTCGGGTCTAGGGCTGTAGGGTCTTAGGGGTTTGGGAATGGGGTCTTTGGGGTCTAGAGTTTAGTTGGGGTCCATTCCTCAAAAGATCCATGGGCTCGACTGTCAAAGCCCTAGCCCGGAAGGGTCGCTGGCAGGGGCGGTTTGGTTTTCAGGGTTCGGGTGCAGGGCTTTAGGGTTCAGGAAACCCAAGACCTAAGCCGGAGGAGGTCTTTGGGTTTGGGGGGCTGAAGCCTTGTTGCCAGGGTCATAGGTGGGTGTAGGGTGCAGGGTCTAGGAGGGTTGAGGGTTGGTTGCTCCGAACCCATATCCAAATCCCACATGGAGCACTCTAAACCCTGCGTACACATGCGCAAGCGCTAAACCCTATGTATTCTCGAATACCGAAACCCTAAATTTTGGCCCCAAATCCTAAACCCTTAAACCCCATAGAGGCCCTAAATCTTAACCATTAGACATCCTGAAACCATACGTGCCTTCGCGATTCCCCTTGTTTTCTTCTCTTGTTTGACGAACTCCAAACAGGGAGACCCTAAGCACTAAACCCGAAACCCTAAACCCTAAACCCGACCCCCTAAACCCGAAACCCTACACCCTAACCCCTAAACCTGAAGAACCTACCTCAAGCCTCACTAATGGAACCCGGAGCCCAATGGAGCCCTTCAAGTTCTAAACCCTAAGCCCTGCACCCCAGACCCTAAACCCTAAACCATAAACTCCACACCCTACACCCTACACCCTACATCCTAAACCCTAGACCCTAAACCCTAAACCCTAAACCCTAAACCCTAAACCCTAAACCCTAAACCCTAAACTCCACACCCTGCACCCTAAACCCTTTCTCGCCCCATTTGTTGAGGAACTTGAAATGCCACCACGTCACCCCAGATGGTGAGCTGCGCGGGCAGATCACTGCCGAGGCAGGGAGCGCGACAGCGCCACTTCTTACCGGCATTTCTGAGTCCGGGGTTTAGGGTTTAGGGTTCAGGGTTTTAGGGTTAGGGTTTAGGGTTTAGGGTTTACTGTTTAGGGTTTAGGGTTTAGGGCTCAGGGTTCAGGGTTTAGGGTTTAGGGTTCAGGGCTTCGGTGTTGTTTAAGGTTTACAGGGTTTTGGAATTGGGGTTCCGGGGGAGAGCGCTGACAGGGACTCAGGATTCATTCAGGTTTGGGGTCTCCGGCTCGTTTTGGAGGCGAGAATTGAGGTGCGACATGAGATTCTGTGCTAAACTCTAAACCCCCCCAAAACCCTAAACCCCAAACCCTAAATCCTCAACCCTAAGCCCTCTGGTTTCGGGGCTAGGGGATCGCAGATGCTTTAGATCTGCTGCCAGTTAGTTTATTTGCACCCCGCCCTCACAAGCAGCGCTGGTGCAGTTGGGATGGCTAGCGCTCAATGGGGCACAAGTGGATCGCTCAGGGTTTTCGATTTTGGGTCCAACGTGTAAGCGTCTCGGACCCCAACCCTGAACCCAAATCCACGTCGCTGTGCTCCACGGAACAGTGGTTATGTACTGTTGGAGCAGACGTGCCCTCGAATGGCCACCGTGTTGCATCCCCGCAGACGTATGGGGAAGGACAGGAATATGGGTTACAGGGTTTGGGGTTTAGGGTTTAGGGTTTTTTAGGGTTCAGTAACAGTTTGGTAATCACAGGGGTTCGTGAGGGTTTAGTGTTTAGTGTTTATCATCAGCCCAAATACTATCCCTAAACCCTAAACCCTAAACCCTGAACCCTAACCCCTAACCCCCCCCCCCCCCCCCCCCCCCCCCCAGTTCTAGACCGACCGGTACGTGGTCTGGGCGCTGAAACCCAAACCCCTAACGAGCCCACACCCAAACCAGCAAACCTTAAACACCTAAGTTTCGGTCTTTGGGTTTAGTGGCTGGTTGGGGCGCGGCATTACGCAAAGCGTTCTGGCCCTGGGCTGTGAATAACGCAGAACATCACAGTCACCTTGGTTCGAGCGAGCTCACTCAGAGCATGGTCCTGTCCATCTACGTGAATCTGGTCAAGGAGACCCCGGAGCATCGCTTCACTGTGGGGATCGCCAACAATATTGTCACCCACCTCCCGCTTCGAGTGGGAGACTGGCTGGAATTGCTTGGAACCATCGAGTGTATGTCGAGGGGCTTGGGTGATGGGACGATGGCTGCGAACACGCACACATCGGAGACGATCGCTCTCTCGATGTCCAAACTTACTGCGAGCATGATGCGCAGAAGCTTACTCGTGCAATGAGCATCCGAATAACCTTTCTGGATTTTTGCTGGAAGTTTTCGGGCCCTGCTGTGTGGACATGTCTGGCTGCAATGTGGGCGAATAATCACCTCCCTGCAACAAGAGACTCCAAGGTTAATCTGTTAGAGAGAGAGAGAGAGAGAGAGAGAGAGAGAGAGAGAGAGACTTTCGAACGCGGGACATGTAAGGACGAGTGGTGTTCCGATCGGCAACCTCCTCTTCGGCCCCAAGCCGATCCGTGCGCCTTACAGTGCGAGGTCACCAATTGCCTGGCGTTGCACAAGTCCACCTACGTGTCCAGCAATTCTGCTGGGATGCCAGCAGAGTTGGAGCAGCCTGCTAGAAGCAAGTCTAGCGCTCCCATTAGCTGCTCGATATGTTTGCTCTTGTTCATCATCGCGTGCTTGTCCCTGCAAGCCTGCTTTTCGTGAGCTGACCGTAAGAAGGAATGCATGCTGCATGGATGTGCATGATTGTGCATGATGTCATGGTGTCGTGCTGTGGGTCGGCTATTTAGTAAGGCGCCACCAGCCCATGGAGATGCGACGTGACCTGGCCGTGAAGCAGGCCAAACTGTGCATCATCGATGCGATGCAGATTCTAGCGAAGAGCGGCCTGGGCAAGTGCATCAATATGATCATGCAGTCCGTCTTCTTCATGCTCAGCCGTGTCATGCCATATGAGGAGGTCCTTGAGCTGTTCAAGAGGCTTGCGTTGCAAGCAGCATCGGCCTTCCAATTTAAGACTCTGAGTGCTAGAGCTGCCTGCTGCTACAGGCGTGTAGCTTTCACTGGTCGCTGCTGCATAATTGCCCGTTTCAACATTATTAAGTACCAAACTGAAATGAGGAAGAATTTCAACCATATGTATGGAGAGAAGGGCAACGCTGTGGTGAAGATGACCATCGATGGCATGGATGTGTCTGTCGGAGGCATTGCGGAGTATCTCGTGCCAAGCTCCTGGGCATGTCTCCAAGCGGAGGTGGAGGAGTCGAAGGGCGTCCAGAGCCACAGCAACAACCTGGACGGCAGCCCCCTGCCTGTCAGCACTTTCTTTCCAGCCGGCCCTGTGCTGTTGGGCACGCGCCATGGTGACATTGCGGCCAACGAGCTCCCAGTGAAGCTGTCAAAGGAGGCATCGAGCACATGCTTTACCCTAAGTTATACTAAGGCTGAGTCGACATGCCTTGTCACGAACGCCAGCTTCTTGGAGCTTGCGGGAGTTCTTGTTTGCAACCTTCTTTTTGGGCGGGGGACCTTTGGCCGGACAAGGTATCTCAACGATTTATGGTCACACAGGGGGGGTGTCCCCGCCTTCCTCCCACCTCTTGTTCGAGTTAGCAAGGTGTGCGGTATGGGCTGAGGTGGGAAGGGGGTGTGCTCGACAACGTGGGGGGAGGGGGACCTGATCATGACCCCCCTCACCCAGGGACTTGCAGCTTATGTCAACATACTGCGCCCATCTGTGCCCGAACTTCCCTAAGAATCTAAGCTCAATGTGCAGACAAGTTGCGTCACGCCATCCGAGCTTAGTGCTTGCAACTCCCCCAAAGTTCGAATCCGTTGCTGCGACAGCTGCAAGCAAATCTTGAGGAACTGCCCCGCTGTGAGTCACTTGTCATGGCTAGACGGTCGTTTGAGGAACCAGTGCTCTTGCTGCTGTTGATGCCAAACCACTTTGTGCCCTGGCTTTCCTCAGCCCGGCTCTCAAGTGAACGCAGGAGAAACGTGAGCGGCGACGATTCCTGCAGCGGCAGCGGCTGCAGCTCCGGAGCCGCCAGAAGCTGTTGGCCGCTTTTTGGCGGTTTAGAGCCAGGACAGCTAGGATAAGCCGAAGGACCCGCCAGAGAACTCTCGCAAGTATTCGAACATGTAGCATGTGACCGATATCAAACAACTCACAAATTCTCCGGGCATATAGCGCTGCAATGAATTTCAGAGGAGAGGGTTTTGAACTGGCAAGTGAGGCAAGGAACGCTCAGTTAATCAGATAGGAACAGCGGCGAACACCATCCAAAACGCGGAGACAACACTTTGACATCTCTTGGGGTTGTTGTCGCCGGGTCCTCCTCGGCCTTTCAGCGCAGGTTTTCTCAACAGCGTAGCAGGTCACTGGTTTATCGGCCAGGTCATTATGGTAGTTACGGGTCCACGGGTAAAGAAGTCGACAATTGTGCCCCGGAGCAAGTCGATGCCAAGGACTGCCAGCTCCGGGTTGAGGCGGTGGAGCCTTCCCGTCGGTCAGCTCCTGCTGTGCTGGAGGCCGCGCAAGTGGCCTGGGAGCGCCTGGCACAGAAGGACGGGAAGACCTTCACTTCGCGCGCCCAGGAGCGCCGTCTTTAGGGAGGACTGCGTGCCTGCTGAGTTACTAAGATATAGCTTTGTTCGCACGGAACAGGAAGCTGGCTTGGCCATGATGCCACCTGGAGAGGTGGGACGTGCACTCTTCGAAAGTAAGATAGGTTCTCCTTGTTATGTGCGTACTGCTCAGGGCTTCGTGTTTTGGCTTCGGTTATTGTTGGGTCTGGGCCCGCCCCGAGCCTGAATTTTGTACCCTGAGAGCTCCTTTCCATGACTCCCGGAGTAGTTTGCGCTTTGCGTACCAGCTCATCGGTGAAGGCCAGGCTTCTGGTTTGTTTAACGTTTTACGCCACATAGGCCCCAGACACCGACGAAGCATGTGAGCCCAGAAATCCGAAGGTGTTGGCAGTATCAGCCCACATGTCAAAAACAACCACAGTTGTGCAATTCTCGAGCCCACGCATCCAAAAGCGATGACACATATTTCGTGATCCCAGACGTCCAGACGCGATGACAGTTTCGCATGTGGCGAACACAAATAAATGTCAAAAAGCGATGACAGTTCGAAGACGGCGGGCGTGGCCACGCCCGTGCCTCGGCAAGGGAGCGATTCTCGTCCATGCTTGGAGGCGGGCGGGCGGCGCAGCTTTCTCGACCTGGCCCCTTCTACTCAGAACATTGGAACATGTACTATTTACTATTGACACACTGCGGGAAGATTTACTATATCAAACTTGCTTTGCTTGAGCAACAAAAGCCTTCGAACAAAGCCTGAACAAACGCAACCCGGCAAGTCGCGTCCTGGTGCCACCAGGCGTCCATGGTGTACATGGCCAGCCGGGGCCGACCCATTGGGATGGTGGTGGCCACGTCCCAGCTGAAAGGCTGCGGCTTTCATCAAGATGTTCAGAATGTGTAGCCCAGCCTCGCGTGAAAGCGTTGGTCGACCTGCAGGTGTCGGCCTTTACATCAGCCGAATCGGCTGCCTGGGGCGGTTGGGCGGAGGGCCTGCCCTTGAGCCCGCCCTCCTTCAGGATCAGCAGCCAGCCAGCACATCATGCTGCCAGATGACTGACAGCCTTGCACTTCACATTGATCCGCGCAGGTCCATTATGCAGGTTATGGCGACGAGGCCGATGCTTGGGTGTCCATCGACATGCTGAAGTCAAAGGCGGACGCTTGAAGTGCATTCGGTGCTGATTTCGAAGTGGGGGTGAAGCTGGATTGGTGCTCGGCATGGTTGGTATTTCGGGGTTGCAGCTAACCACTACCAAACTCAAGCCTTCAAATTCCTACAGTGGCATATCCAGATGCGAGCCCAGTGGCTAATCCTATACGCCGGACGTGGCGCAACGACATGTTCTATGTTCTATGCATTTACTGTTTTTTTTTTCTCTCTCTCTCTCTCTCTCTCTCTCTCCCTTCTTCCTTCTTTCTCTCTCTCTCCTCTTCTCCTCCTCTCTCTCTCTCTCTTTCTTTCTCTCTTCTCCTCTCTCTCTTCTCTTTTTTCTCTCGCTCTCTCTCTCTCTCCCCCTCTCTCTCTCTCTCTCTCTCTCTCTCTCTCTCTCTCTCTCTCTCTCTCTCTCTCTCTCTCTCTCTCTCTCTCTCTCTCTCTCTCTCTCTCCCTCTCATTCTCTCCTGCCCTCCTAGCAGGCCCGGGAACCCCCAATAGGGACTCTCACTTCGGAACCCCACATGTGCTTTCAGGTTGATGGCTTTGGCGGCTTTGGGTTGAAAGAAGACAAGAGTCAAATCAACCGAATAGCAGAAGAAGTCAACATGACAAGAACGAAAGAAGACAGGCGAGTTTACAGCTTTAAAGAGTCAGTGCTTGCGGGAGCGGCAGCTGCTCACTCTTCTGATGTGCTTGTTGGTGGAGTTTCGGGATGCCTTCCTTGAGAATTCGCGGCATGGCCTCCAAGGTTGACATGGCCACTGGGTAAACCGGTAAACCCAAAGCCCTTCTAAAGTCCGTAGGTTCAGGCATTAATTACACTTTACATGTTATAAGCTTAAAAAACGAAGCTCTAAACCCCAAACCCTAAATTGGCATGTAGATTTTGTAGCCTCAACTCGGCGCTTACAGAACTTCGCTTCGTTTAACTCAGGCTGTTAAAGGGGCCTTCTGGGCGTTTGGGGCTTTCAGGTTTTAGGCCCTTTCGGCTTCAGAGGGCCTGCAAGTCAGGATGTTTGGGTAGGGCCCAGGACCAAAAGCTTGCGAGAACGATGCGACTTTCTTTCTGCACGGGCCTACGTTGGACCCCAGAGCACTCTATAGATCGCAGAATCGTCCCGTTTGCTGACTTCATGAAGTTCCAACATGTTTCTCAGAGCTCGTGAAGATAGGCTGATAGGCTGCCCCCTGCAGGCCAATCTGGGCCAAAGTCAGACTCCAAGATGCGTCAGATTCACGACGGCCGGGCTGGCGCATGTATGGCTCTTGTGTGATTTGCCTCGGCGTTTCAAGCGTGCGAAGAGGTGACTTGCAGCCAGTTTGCCTTCTCGGGGCCGGCAACTTCGGCGAAGTCACGCTGCAGGCGGCGTCGTGAATGCTGAACTGTTCGAAACAGGCTCTAGAGTCTAGGGGATGCGAGTCTTTGCTAAGAATGTAAGTGGTTGCGAAATGTTGGCCGTAGTCTCGCGCCCCTGCCGAAGACTGGTGATTCTGAGCCCTGCTCAAACGTCCTTTCTGACGATCGCTCGGTCTAGAAAGTGTGCAGGTCGATCGGAGGACGGGAACCTCGTATGCCTGCTACTCACTGCAGCCGCGCATCTGGTGTCACGTTGAGAAAATCTACCTCTTAACTTGCGCAATTGTGTCGCAGTAGCTGATCGCCCTGCAGGCATTGAAAACCGTCTCCAAGGGGTATCGCTCCAAGCAGCGACGAGCCACGCCAACTGTAAGTCTCGTGTTGTTTCTCACTCAACCCGCTGAGGCCTCATTGCTTCGACGAGCAGAAGATCCTTAAGATCCTGGATTCTCTGTTCGCCCGGTGCTGTGGATGTTTGGGCTTCCGTTCTTCCTTGTTTTGCTCGTTGCAGCTTTCCCAGAAGCAGCACATCTGGACCGATCTGCGTTGCAAGGTCGTGAAATTAATTGCCGCATACAATGGCAAGAAGCACTGTGGCATGCTCCTGGAGGTTGGTCAGGGTCACCTTAGTGGTTTCTCTGTAGCATGATGAACTTCGAGACCCACATGGCGACATGCGCGCATAAGAGCAATAGTAGAACCACTACTCACGTGACTCTCAAGATGTACGAACCTTATAATACCTTCGGGTGCAAGGCAGTGCTTGGCGGAGAGTTGTACGCCACGTACGAACGCCTCAATCTATATGGCCCGGCCCCGAAAAGACTCTGGAAGTATCCGTTGCGGACCACCGGTGACAGTCAAGCAGTCAAGCCTTCCTGGTTTGCCGAAACTGCCGCCGAGGCTCCCAAACTCATGCGCGCTTTTACATCGCTTGCGTCACGGAGGCAGGTTCCGATCGACAGCATGCAGTGCAAGCTGAACTGCATGTAGAGGCACATGCATACGCGGTGATCAAACCACTTCCTCTGTCGTAGAAGAACGTGAGCCCGACGTTTGCTAAGTTGCTCGTTAAACCAACGATGGTACTGAAACACGCCTGCTGCCGCACACATTGTGTTCTGTTGTTGCCTGCCTGCGAGGCATTGGCCCATCTTCATAAGATGAACGTTGTCCACCGTGACTGAAGGGGCTTCAAGCAGCACAGAGGTAATACAGAAGCTTGATTTTGCTTTCTCACTCTATTTTACCATGCCACCATAGATACTACTAGCATAGGGGCTCGCGAGGAAGTGAACTCGTCTGCAGGACTTGAAGCCAGAGAACATGCTGCTAGACGCCCGAGGCTTCTGCAAGGCAAGCCGAGTCATCTCTCACGAGGAGAATCAGAAGTGGTTGAGGTGCTGATTGGGATGCTGTTGGCTTTCCCCATTTCTGGCTGGTTGGAGGTGACGGACCTGGGAATTTCAAAGATCACCACCGGTCTGAAGCTTGACAGGGACAGCCTGCGTCACCATTCCGAGGCATGCCCTCTTTTGGAATTTGTATGCTGCTGCTGAGTCCTTTCGTGTTGAGGCCGCACCTTTACCTTCTGCGGCACGGCAAATTACATGGCACCAGAGGCGTAGCCCAAGAGCTATTCAGACGTTGTGGCACTTAAAACATGCAGCCGAGTTGCCGAATCAGGTCATCAAGGAGACTGGACATACAAAGGCCGGTGCTGCAATTCTGTGCTGGGGTTGGGCGGGAGGGGTGTGTATGGGTGTGTGGGCCGGGCAGTGCTTTTAAAGCTTGGCGCTGTCAGTCTGTGGATTGGTGGTCTCTGGGCGTGCTGCTATTCGAGCTCCTCGCAGGACAGTCGCGAGCTGCGCTTGGGATGGACTGAAGTTACTGTCAGGGTACGCTCCTTTCGAGTCCACAGTCGGCAATGAGCTGGAGGCCATGTTTGTAAGAGAGATTAGAGCAATTTCAAGTTACGTTCCAAACCAGCCCTTTCCGGAGGAATAGACATGGCCATTAACCTACTCAGTATCCACCATCATAGATTCATAGATGCATGTTTCTCATGTCCAACGTTTGCCATCGAGAGCCGTCGGGATCGGTGCACGCAGCATGGAAGTCAAACAGTGCTTGTGACTCTACGTGCTTGGAAGACTTACGCCGTCGTGAAGAAGGGCATTGAGGCAGTTCGGTTTCCTGAAGCTGCCCGCAAGGCCACTGGGCCTCCGATTGGTTGAGGGAGGTTATGTAGGGTGGCGCACGCGCACACTGCGAACTATAGCTTGCTGGAAGCAAGGGACCTGGAGGTCTAGGAGCGCGCGGATCGCAGGCTGCATATCAGCATGCAGCCCGAGGCAGAAAGGCTGGCGCGAGCCTTGTGCCAGATGGACCCAGACGTGTCATGGCAGCACAGAACCAGCGTCATGTGCATGTTGTGTCGAGACTGGATATGGCTGGATTTGAATGCTTTGCGACTGTTCGTCTCATGTTGCCCGAGAGTTCTGCTTCACCCGCAAGAACCCGCAAGGTGCGCTTGTGCACACCGCGGCTCCGGCTGCACCACTACTTCCGTGGATTTGATTGGCTAGGCCGGGTGGATGGCGCGGAATACCTGGATGATTTCGTCAGTAGCGGCATGCTTGCTGCTCGCATGTACAGGATTGCAGACTCTCCAAACCATTCCTCCCCTCGTTCCGCAGGCCTGGGCGGCACGTTGTGTATTCTGTTTATTGACGCTGCCGCTAGTTCACCGAAGTAGTTGCAAGTCTTCGTCAACTTTTCTCGTTTGGATAGCACTCCTAGTCTTGGCTGCTTTAGCCTGTCCAGGTGTGGGGGCGATGAAGCACTTGCGCCACGCGGAGCCGAACAAGGCATCCTGCTGTTTCACCTTTCGAGGAACAAGAGAAGGATGGAGCCGTGAAAGGGGTTAGACAACCGTTCAGGCACGATTGCTGACAGGGTCGCAATAGGTCCAGGCGGTGGTCATGAGAAGGGCTACGGAGCGGACTGTTCTCTCGTAGTTTCCTTGCCAGGCTTGCCTAGGCTGGAGGGCCCTAGACGTATGGAGAGCAGCCGAAAGTGCATGTGACATGGGGACATGGGGCAAGATGCACCCATTCAGTTCGCCTGAATTCGCAGAAAGATTAATGCGATGCCCGGGCTGGAGGCCTGAAGGCATTCGGAGAGCCATAGGAAGCGATGTGACACGGGACGAAAATGCGCCCATTTTGAGTCGCGCTGCGAGATCGCACCGTTTGAAGCCAAGCAGACTCAAAAATGAGCAAGCCGTGCCCTAAGAATACAGACACCGTGAGATCAGGCTGCGCCAGGTGCCTCCGTGCTGCTATTTCTGTTGTGCCAGCAAGTAAGCATCGGTGTCCCTATTTCTGTTGCTTGAGCAGGCAAGCTAAAAATTGTCGGAGTTCGTGCCTCTTTTGCTTCAGCAAGTAAGTGTCGGGGTACCTATTTCTGCTGCTTCGGTAAGTAAGCGTTGGGGGTCCCTGTTACTGCTGTTTCACTAAAACCTAAGCATCGAAGTCCCTGCATTTTCTGCTTCAGGGAAGCGTCGGGGTCACTGGTTTTGCTGCTTCAGGAACCCAGCGTCGCGGTCCCTGTTTGTGCTGCTTCAGCAAGTAAGCGTCGGGCTCCCATGGGGCTGCTTCAGCACGTAAGTGTCGGGGTCCCTGTTCTTCTGTTCCTTCAGCAGGTAAGCGTGGGGGTCCCTGTTTCTGCTGCTTCAAGTATGCGTCGGGGTCATGGCTTCTGCTGCCTCAGCAAGTGAGTGTCCTGCGTCTGCTGCTTCAGCAAGCAAGTGGTTTCTGCTCCTGAACAAAGTGTCGGGGCCCCCGCTTCTGCCGTTGCAGTATGTATATAAGCGTCGGGGTCGCTGTTTCCCTGCTTCGGAAAGAAATTACGCGTCGGGATCCGTGTGTCTGCTGCTTCAGAAAGTGAAAGTAATTAAGCTTCGGGGTCCTTATTGCTGCTGCTTCAGCAGGTAAGGGTCGGGGTGCCTGCGTCTGCTGCTTCAGAAAGTATGCGTCGGGCTGTTGCAGGCGCAGCAACGCGCAACCCTAAACGCCCAACACCTAAACTCCGAACCCTAAACTTGCCAGATCCCGGAGCGACTGTGCAAGCAACAACGGCCCCCGACGAACATGCCACGGGACGTCTTCGGGGTTTTGGCATTTCTGGGCTTCTGCGCTTGTCAAGGCAAGTGGAGATCTTGT
This sequence comes from Symbiodinium natans, assembly GCA_905221605.1. Lineage (NCBI taxonomy): Eukaryota > Dinophyceae > Suessiales > Symbiodiniaceae > Symbiodinium > Symbiodinium natans. The sequence continues at coordinate 259,981 of CAJNDS010002415.1, forward strand.
AAAGTTGAAGGCAGAACTTGACACGGCCCAACGACAATGTGACAGGCCTTAGACAGGCCCTTGCACCAGGCAGATGGCTTCGGGTGTTTAAGGAATGCGCGGCCCCGCCCAAGCTCTCACGAAGGTAGATGTGCTTAATCTACCTCAATGTCACCATACTTGCGAACAGTCACCGTGTTTTGCCCGTAGTTTCAAGACACCCATGTGGATCATCCGGCTATCCGGTGTCTCTGTTCCCTTGTTTCGTAAGCCCGTCGTGCCCCCGACTTTATCATGCAGGGCAACACCGAATCCGTGAAGCTTCTCGTTTAAAGAGCATCCTTCGCAACATCCTGAAACCTTGCGCTTTTTTTCCACACGGCGGCTTCCAGGTTCAACAACATCACGCGTGAGTGGCGATGTAAATGGTCTGCTGACAACAACAAGGCCAACTTCAGGGTTTTTCAAAGTTTCTGGGGTAGGGTTGCGGGTTCAGGGTGTCCTGCCCTGCATGTTTACCTTCTGGCTGCGAATCTCTCGCTGCCACTTCTCGCATCTACCGCCATGTTGATACTATTGGTAACTGGCAACACCGCGCATACCTGTATCTAAGTATACTACTGCCCAGAACTAAAGCAACAACTGACCGCAAAGGGTTTTGGCTTCAAAGTTGAGTCGTGCAATTCGAAGCCTGTTGCGGAGCAGCTTAGTTTTGTGGATTCAGGATTGTAGGGTTAGGGCTGCCTCCAGCGTTTCGAAGTTTTGGGTTTATATAGGCTTCAGGCATTTAGGGTTTAAAGGGGCCTTCAGGGGTTGCGGGGTTCTCAGCGTGCTTAGAGCCTTAAAGCACGAGATAGACTCGACAGCATAACACAATGTCTTTGGCCCTTTCCTAGCCAGTAGAGGGCTCAGTCCGGGTAAAACTTCTGCCCCCCAAAAGCCTTCAACCCGAAATTGTACCCCTAAATTCTCGCCATCTGCGACATGAAGCTATGAAATCTTTAAGCCCCAAGCCTTGCCCCAAAAGTCCGATGAAGCCTCCATGAATGCTCGAGGCGTCCCTTGGCGCTGCGCAGCAGGCTCTCGAGGATGCGCTGGCAAAGCTCAGCTCTGTAGCCTGGAGAGGGTTTGTTTAGAAGGAGTTGGGGGCTTTAGGAGGTTTCGGGTAGCAAGACCGCGCATTCTTCTTGTTCCATGGCACGTCTTGCGCACTTCTGTCTTTTATGTTTATTTTTTTTGGATTGCCTGACCCCTAAATGCTAAAAACGCCCCACTCCTTTGCCAGGCTTACTGAACATCATTAAACACTGAACCTTTTGACCCGAAGCCTTATAGGACGTCCCCCCCTAAGCCAGAATCGTAAACCCCACGCGCCGCTGAAAGCTTGCAGCCATCCCGCCTCTCCATAGATTCCATAAATGAGACCTGAAAAGGAGAACAATCACAGATGGAGGAACCCCGAACGACTTCCCCCCAAAGACATCGAGAGCTAAGATGGCCATTGGGGTTTCACGGGCTCAAGGAGAATGGAGAGGGGTTCGGCGATGGGGGGGACAGGTTGGAAGTGAAGCAGGCTGAACAGGAGGCACGACATGCCATTGTCTAAAATAAAGTCAAGATACCGGACCAGAACAAAACCGCCTTCTCCAAGAAAGACACTAGCGCACTGAGGTAGATGGCGTGAGTAGCATCCAGCGTGCTGTCTGCGGAAGATGCTTACAATTTAAGGCGGGCATTGAAGGGGAGTTAGGAACATGATGCTATGACAGGCTTGGGATTCAGAGAATTAGAATTTCGGGCAAGGGTACCCATGCTCAAGATTGGTGAGTCTGGGCCTCAAGCTCGTAAGCCCCACCATTAAACCCCACGTGTGCCTTGCCAGCATGGCAGTGTGGGAGAAACCCAAGCGCAAGTTCTGCATGCTTTAAACCCCTATAAACCTAAAATCATACATCCAAACCCTAAGCTATCGCAGTGGACGGTCGCAGCTAGGTGGTGACAAAGCTGAGTGAAAGCGCCTTCGGTGAGTGGGAGAAGACCAAGTTCGCCCCCGAGGCACTTGAGAGCTTCTCTTCTTCAGTTTTTGGTTTGGGTTTTGGCGGGTTTTGGCGGGTTTGCAGGGTACTTAGAGGGTTTGACGTGTGGTGCAATGATTCCTGTTTTTTCTGATTTCTGAGCTTCGGGCAGAGAATCCAGGCTTTTTAGTTCAGATGCTGCACTGCGGTTTCGATGGTTCAGTTCGGGCGAAGCTCTCTCCAAGTGCGACCCGAAAGCCTTTTGGCGTCGGCTTCTCGGCTCTCTGTACAAGATGAAGAGGGCCAGGCAAGACAGAGATAGACAGAGATCATGTGATTTTCTGCGTGCATAAATCTGTATCTCCAGATCGCACCCCCAGACCCCGTTTTTGGTTGGTGGAGCCGAGTGTGCAAACACCTCTAACTGTGAGTTTGTAAAGAGTAGCCTTTGGGACTTGCCAAAAAGAGTTTTTGGCAAAGCTGGAGGGCATGGAAGGCATCATTGTGGAGACTCAGACATACACCTTGGAGGAGGTGAGGTTGGGGGGTGTGCGTTTGGGATTCAATGTCTTGGAGCCTTCATGTGGGTTTGAGAAGTGGCGCCCCTGGTTTCGCCAGGTGAAGCTGAACAATGAGGACCTCGAGAAAGTCAAGGACTTCCTCGCTTCGGGGTGCTGCGCGTGAGAGAACCTAAAGCCTTAAAGCCTTAAAGCCCTAAAGCCTTCCTTGCGCGAGAGTGAGCGACTCAAGCCAAGGCTGCTGTTTGTTGAACCTTTCAAACGAGATCCGTGCCAGCCTTGCGAGCGCGAGAGTCGAAATCCGAGAGCCAACCCTACACCATAAGGGCTGCGATTGCTCATGCCTCCACCCCCAATATCCTAACCGTCCTAACCCTATGGCTTTGCCTTAGATGGCGCAGGAGGTTCCTGGGGCCGAGGGGCCTGAAGATCCTGCCGCTGGGCTGGGGGCGGTTTTGAAGCACAGGGGTCATAGGGGTCGGCTTATCGCGTTGATGAGTTGAGGGCTGAAGCTTTCTAAGTTCTCAATTTCATGGGATGGCCCAAACATTATGTCGACCCTTTCGCTGAGAAGCTGAAGAAGCGCTTGCTGCTCTTTGAAGGAGTTAGAGGTTCCAAATTCGAAGCCCTAATCCCAAAACAGCAAAGCCCGAGTTCCCAAACCTACCAGATCCCACAGCAACAGGGGTGCTGGAGTCGGGTTCCCCAAAACTTAGATCATCCACAACGCGGTGTATGGACACTCATTGCATCTGACAGGTCCCGTATGACATGGGTGATCCACAGCCGGGTGCTTAACTTGGACCAGCGCGCTCTCAGACAAATTAGCCCTAAAAAACTTTAAGCCTTCCGCCCGCAACTCGACATCCTGGTCACGGATGTTTGTTGTTTAGTCCCAAACATAATGTGGCAAAGGGGGGCGGTTTGTCGACGTGGTGACAGTGGGCGTCGTGTTCTTTCGAAAATGCCCCCTCGACCAGAGGTGCTGGTGTGTGTTTCTCAGGAATGCGGCCCTGTACCGTCAGGGTCTTGAAATGCCAGCGGTACCGCCCGCTGTGCTTACGACCGGTACCGTCCGGTCTAGTTCTTTGTCTCTTTGAGTTGTTTTGCACCTTTGGTTGATGTCTGTTATGTGGGTGCTCAATACACAGTGTGGTGTTGAGACTATTTGTGGATGGGGCGGAAGGTTTTGAGCGTTCTTGACATCTACGGGTGTTGTGTTGATTGGTGCCTCTTGTTGCGGGGATGGTCCTTTTTGTCTTTTAGGGTTCTGGGTTCGGTCTTTGTTCCTCTATGTTTGGTTCTGTAGGTGGGTCTGGGTTCGACTCTGACTGTGAGCAAGCAGGCGCATCTCGCGCTGAACAGTTTTGGTGCGGTTTTCTATGCAGGAGCAGGGCACACATTGCAAATGGAATTTGCCTTATGTCACTACAATACCTGTTGATCATTGTTGTTTGTGATTATGTATTGTAACTTGTTTCCTTTTTTGTTGAAGCAATGCCTGTTTTGATTACCTAACACCTCAACACTATATCCTTTACACGTGTTCAGACACTTGTGTTCTTGGTATGGTGCCAGGGCTCTCCCAAGTGCTTGGAATAAGTCAGAACAGCGATTGGAACCCCTACACTTGGGTTTAGTAGTGGGTTTACTTCGGGCTCGTGGTCCAGGTCCTGACTCACTCCACACCCAGTTGAATGGAAACACGGAAAGCAACAACATAATAAACATCTAACAACAAGTAGACTCAAAAGGCGTAAAGCAAACAACAGAAATGCAAAACCAGCAGGTAACCAGCAGAAAGCAAAAAGGATCACAAAGAAAACAATGGAAAGCAGCAACAAACACCCAAAGAGGAAAGTTAAAAAAAAAAAAAAAACAAAAACAAACAAAAAGATTCCAAACACAATCACCGCATAAGTGGAAGGCCTTTACTTTGTACAGGACAAGCCTCCAAAAGTGCTGAGCTTCGGACACCGTCGACACTGTGCTCTCGGCCTGTTGGGTTGCAAATTGCAGCAGTTTGGGGGCCGCGACCACAGATGGGCATATGTTGTTGCTGGACCTCACGCTCGCACACAGATAAGGCTTCGGAAAGACATAGGTTTGATGGTAAAGGATTACACGCCATGCGCCATTGAAGGGTTTACGGTTCAGGGTTCAGATCCATGTCGGTTCACAGCTGCCTCCATCGCGGCGGCACTTGCAAACGCGGGCAGTGCCAAGAGTGCGAAACTATGCGAAAAACGCATCTGGAAGTATCTTTGTGATAAAATGTCATACCAGGACCATGCCTGTACGCCGACAGAGAGGCACCCAGCATTGCCTACGAGCGTATGCAGAATGCCAGGCCACACCTAGACCTACAGGCTGCAGCTGCTGCCTTAGTGCTGCCCCGTGTGTAAGAATCTCACAGTGGCCAATGCTGTACTGGCAAGGTGCAACCTTTGCCTGCGAGCACGCCAGAGGCTGGTGGAGACATATAACAGGGATAGTTGTGCGCTTTGCAAAATTTAATCCGGAGGAGATGAAGACTGAGGAGATGCTGGCAATTGAAGCAGTGTTCAAGGCTGCGTTCTCAGAAGCAGCAGCTCTGGTTTACTAAAGGCTGCGCAGTGCCTCTTCCGCATGAGAGGATGTTTCTGTGCTGCAGCAGCTTGGTTCTGGCGCCTGTGGCCAAGTGCGCCGTGAAGTTAATCGCCAACGCTGCTAGCGCAAACGACCCGGCCCTGCAGCATCCAGTTTTTCTTTTCAGGTATTCAAGACCATTCCGGCAGCGCACTCAGTCCGGCTGCAACAGGTATTCAAGATGGAGTCCTCGGGTGCTGCCTTCGCCGTGAAGATCCAGAAAAAGCAGCGTGTCAGCTTGTGGGCAGCTGTGGGCAGCTGAAGAAGGTGTTCCAGGTGTCAGGAAAATGCGCCACGCAACAGATCCAGCCACGACTTAAATTTCGATGCTTTAGCACCAACAAGGCGACAGCTGGATCTAGAGATTGCAGCCCTTCGCGCTGCAACGCAGATAAAGGACCGTGTACCATGCGTTTCTGCAGCGAAGCATTCAGCGACTCGGACATTCCCAGAGGACAGCTTTGTCGTTGAATGCTTGGACGTGGTCGATGACGAAGCCTTTGTCAGGACCTTTGATGTTGCCGCCTGAAATTCCGTTTCTGTTTTCACCAAGTTGTGAAGCCACAAGGTCTTCATCAAGATGGAATTCTGTGAAGGAGGCATCTGGTGACTGGCGGCACTTCTCATCAATGGGCCAACATCTGTTCCGTGCCAGGCAGTCTGGCGCAGCTTCGCTCAAAGCATCACATTCCTTCACTGGTCATCGGCTCATTGTTTCAGCAAGTTCAAGATTGAACCTGATGACAGCTGATGTGTTTTGGCCTTGGAGCTGGATCAGCATGGCTGAGCAGCTATTTTCCGGGCTGACTTGCCTCCATGGGTCCTGAGCCTTTAGACTCATTCTGCTTTTCCAGAGGCAGCTCGGCAATCTTCGCTAAGGTTGGGGTTCATCCACGGCGACGTCAAACCGGAGAACATCCTATTCACTTGTGGCCAGCTCGAGACTCAAATTTGGAAATGCAGAGGGAAAGCCTTCTGCAGGCCGGCTCTGGCATCAACAGTTGTCAGGATCCGCATCGCAGATTTGGGAAGCTGCAGTTCAGCCGAGTCTCCCCATCTTGCCTCACTCTCAGATGACTCACATGCCTCAAAAGGGTATTTCACCATGCCACGGTGTCCGATGTCACACCAAGCCAGTAGGATGCAGCAGTAGCCTGTGATGTGTTATGAGTAATATGAATACTAAAGGGCACCCTGCCAGGATACCTTCGCCATTTATCCAGGCGCTAGATTCACGATAAATACATGTTACTGTTTTCACCCACACAGCGTGGGAGCAAGAGACTTCCACGATGGCTCCCGCGTAGGCAACTGGGCGTGTTTTCTTGCAAGCAGGTAAGGGCAGTCATTCGCATTGAGAAAACGAGACCCTTAACCCTCACTCTCAACTCCCCACGTCCGACAGGTCAGCTAGGCGGGTGGCAAAAAGACTTTCTGCATGCAGCTCCCAGGCCGGCAAACACCGCTACAACTTCGCACTGGCAGTTGCTTCGCACTGCGTTTCCGAAACAAGAACTCGGGCTCCATAGCAGCTTCAGCAGCGACGGGAAGCTTGTCAAAACCAGGAAGAACCATGATAGCCAGACATAGTGCTTCGTTTTCGCCCCGGCAGGTGTATAGGTTTCGAAATGTACAACCATATGGGCAAGACCCTTAATCATGTTCCAACTTGTCAATTTTGCAGGAATACACTGGAATCATACCAGGAACCATCACGATCCACAACCAGAATCAGGATTAACCAGGCAAAAACGCACGTGGACCGGTGTACTTCGCGGTTCCATGCAGGCTGCAAGTATACATCCCGCGTGACTCTTGCTCGGATTCTAGTGAATCGCTGCGTCTTCATCCCAGCCTTCTCCTCAAGCCGTTGTCACGCAACCTCTGAGATGGGAGATGTACGTTGCCAAGCACCCGAACTTTTTGCTGGGGCCCTTCACTCAGATTCTTTATCGTTTGGCGTCGGTTTTCCGTTTTCCAATTCATCATCTTGGAGTATAGTAGATGCAAGGCAGCTATAACATCACTGAGAAAGGAAGCACCATCGTCTTCCTCAGATTGTTGGGCGGCGGGCGCAACCGTCTACGAGCTTGTTACGGGGCTCGCCCCTAAGAAAAGCCTGATTGATCAGTGGAATGGGGCAGGCTGCGCTGCATGGTGCTGCATGGTGCTGCTACTGCTGAGGGCACCCTTTGTGACAGTGCCGCATGTTCCTCAGACTGTATTGAAACGATGACTGCAGACATGCCTTCGCGAAGTCGCGCTGAGGCCTGGAAGGCGACCCTTCCGGGAGACGCAAGACCTCTTGCTGGGCGAGTCTTGCCTGCAAATGCTTCTTGCAACGGTAAACTTGCATAATTAGCCTTGCATCCTTGTGCTGACAAGGACATCGAGCGTCGGCTGAACACGGGATTTGTGGATCCGGAACTCGATTTCAGCTCGACGCCCTGGTAATGCATAGAGCCTGTGCCGTCCCTGCTTGCGTGACTCTGGAGGTGTCAATGGGTGGACTTCCAGCCTGCTCATCCAAATGCAGTTTCGCTGGCACCTTACAGACCGTGCAGCCCAATAGCTAGTCCTGGCATGAACGTGAGTCTGAGGCTTCGTTGCTGAGGATGCCCTTGGACACGCGTATCTCCTGGAGTACTTCGCTTCATAGAAAAAGTGTGAACTGAGAAGACTTGTGTTAGTGGCTTTGCGAAAGCTTGAGGTTGCTTTTGATGAGCATTTCTGAACTGTCCTGCACCTCTCAACTGTTTACCAGTTTATCGGTTGTGGTCAACATTGCCGTGCTGTGTTCGTCTGCGGTGGTGTAAAGGGCTGTCTGCGCTTCATCAAAATGCGTTGATGTTACATGACGAACTTGCAACAAGCAACCAACAGCCGGTGACCCTTTGCAGCATTTGCAGGGACCAGCGATTGACCCGTTTATCAAAACCCAACCAGGAAACCAAACCTCCGAATTTGACCGCAGCTCTGGCAAACCTGTGGCGAAGATCGGTGTGAGAACTGCTTCGCGAGAAGCACAAGTCTCTTCTACTCTCAAGATCCCTGGGACCGGAGTTCGGGACGTGTTGTGGCAAGAACTTTTCGGCAAAGGATTTCCTCATGTGGTGGCGAAAGACAACAGACACCTACTTCCAAACTTCTGGATTGAAGGCAGGGAGAGTACGGTTCGTGCACGTGTGGTTCCTCGAAAAGGGGAGCTCTTAGGAAGGCTTGGGTTGATACAAAGCTCGTATGGGATGCCTTGTCATACGTGTCAGGACTTCCCTTCAGTACATGGCTTGTGGCAAGGTTGTTGGAGTTTGGGGTAATAACACTGCATTTTCTCGAGCACCTATGCCCTTATTTGCTTTGAGGAGATGCTCCGCTTCCGACTTCCCTTGTCTGCAGGACCAAGCCCTTCTGGCCATGTGAAAAGAAATGGAGGGCCTAATCGTTTTGGTGGATGCTGTGCTGCGTTTGTGATTGCTGTGGTGGTCGCTTGAGAGGATGCATGTGTCCGGGGACCCCACGATGAAACATGTTGGTTCCCACTTCTCAAAGTCCGTTGTTCGGGGGGTCCCGTGGGCATCCCAGCAATATTCAAAGAAACATCCTCCTCGAAGGAACAAATCCAACAAAACCCAACACTAATCAAATCGTGTATGTCCTGCACGAAGCCAACAAAAGGGTCCATTCACGTCACCGGCGAGGATGGACATGCGTTCGTGTCTACACTGTCGTTGAAACGAACACACCTGCAACAGTCCCCGAACAAGAGCGCAAGGACAGCAAGCGTGGATACCCGATCTTGAGATATGCAAACAGGACATACTTGATGCAGACGCAAAAGCATTTCGCTTAATTGTACTGGAGGACGAAGGTACCAGCGTTTCTCATCGTGATGGGGTGGCCGATTGGGAACTGGAAACGTTGTTAGCTTGGCTTAACAAGGAGCTGGATTCCATGAGAAAGGAGAGGTGTATTGGATCCAATCGCCGATGATGCCCACCTGAATCCTTCCAGATTGACGATGCCTCGGTGGAACTATATGGGTGTGGGCGCACAAGGCGACCTGTTACATGGAAGCTTCAAAAAGGACACCCAGGCTTGCCGGGCTTCACGCACTACAAGAGTTTCCGATGTGCTACGGGTATAGGTGCTCTAGAAAACGCAGTGTTGCCGAAGTTCCATTTTGCTAAGAACCGGTCTCGCTCCTGGATGAGGTTGCTGACTTGCTGACGGTGTTTCGGTTGTTACCTAAGCATTTCGCTTGATTTTTTTGTGGGTTTTGCTTGGATTGGGCTGGAGGCATGGACGCTTGGTTTTTAAAATTTTAAACATCACGTCTTAGCAGTTGACCATCTTTTTCCTCAGCCTCAATCAACAACAAACAAAAACCCACATAATCCCCACGTAATCCTGCGTTTTTCACACCGGTTTTTTTGCAGGTTTGCGCAGGTTGCCATGATGTGTCTTTTTGGCCGAAGAAGCACTGTTTAAAGAAGGATGGTAGGGGACTCTAAGAAACGAGCTTCTTGACATTTGTGGAACAAGGCGCCTCCGCAAGCGTCCAGTTGCCACAGTTTTGTGGGTTCTGGCGCTTTGTCACTGTGATTCGCCAAGTGCAGTGGTCTGCAAGGCTTTGTGTTTTTTCTTGTTGCAGAATGGCTCGTGGCAACGCTGGTGAATCTTCCAGGCCGGTCTGGTCCCCTAGCAGTTCTGGGTGTCGCTTCTCGGAACTTTGCAATGTACGGTTGCGGCTGCTTGACACCATGCTTTCCAGGCTGGCGCGACTCTTTTTCTTGGCGAAGGTCTTCTCCGCATTCCCAGGGAAAAAGCGTCCGCGCAAGATGCGTAGCAGCTGTATCCACCAACGCCACTCTCCTTCCATGCTGAAAAACCCCAGGACCACATAACATCCGAATACTGGGATCCCCGCTTGCTGCTGACGGTGCTGATGACAGTTTCATAGATTTCAGCACCTCTAACGCTTCAGCAATGACCTGATTGGGCGTTGATGGTGATGAGGGACTTGCAGAACCTTTTTCCGACCCCACATTAACCGCCTCATCTCCTCCTTCCAGTTCTGCCTTTTTGGCATTCCCCCATTTCGCACCTTTGCCGCCCTTCCCCCCTTTGGGAGAATTCCCTTTAGGTTTATTCCTTTCCGAATTTGGGTCTACATTGAGACCAGTACCATCCTTATACGAAGCGAGGTATATATTTCTGTTTTTGGTGAGTGTATATAAGGTTCCTTTTTAATACTGGTGAGTGTGTATATTTGGTGTCCTTTTGGGGATACAAGAAATATAAACCCTCCTTCATATGGACACTGCGGCTGTAAATGGCCAACGGCCCCACATTAAAAACATCTTCCGCGCTCCAGGGAGTCCCTGTCGTGGCGAAACTTGCAGCGTGAACCAAACCTGCAGCCTGCATCAGTCTTCCCATATATCCAGCAGAAAGGACGTTCGCCGTCATTGTTGTACCTTTTCCCTTTCCCTTTGCCTTTGTCACCCTCCTCTGTCTCGTCACCATTTCCCTTTTGGGCTTTGTTTAATCTTGCCCTTTTCTTGGCGTCCGAGTCCTGCTTCACCTCCTGATCACCAGCACTATGCAATAGCAGTTCAAATTCTGCTTGTAGCATTTCAGCTAGTTGTGTCGCAGTTTCAGAGGTCGGAGAGTAGTCCACCCCCAATTTCTCCCGAAAGGATGCCGCTGTAAAATGAACCGTAGGGTGTTTCGCCAGCAAAGTTGACGATAATACATCCAATCCCTTGATAAGCAGGGTAGCGTCAGGTTCAGATGCTCTGAGCTCCCTTAACCGGGATCGCCACTGTGCCCATTGCCGCACTCCCTTGATTGCTTCGGAAACAGAGGTTGCACCTGACGGTTGCACCAAGAAGTTCAGCATTGTACCGCGCTCGTGAGCTCCACCTGGTTGATAGACCGTTAGCAACTTATAAAATATCATCGTAGATCCCAACATCCGAGTGGAAACTATCTCAGTCTTCAACCTCTCTGGGATCGCCTGTAGCAACAACGACACCGCCCTCTGCTCCAGCAACACGTGCGCAGTCTGAACCACCTTGAGCCCTTCTAGCTCGGCCTTGATGCCCAACCTTTCCAGCGGGGACACTCAACCATTTGGCATACGCCTGATACGCCCTTGAATAGACGCATTGCCACCACACTCTACCTGTATCCGTCAGCGAAGACAACATTGGTTCGATCATTGCGATCCAATCTCCCAACGCCGTAGGATTACCTGGAGTGTATTCTGCCAGAGTAGGCAGACTCATCACATGTTTTCCTAGAGCCTCTGGACGCTCCATCCCAGAAGTATCACCAGTTGGCGGCGTTGCCCGAGGAACTACTGCCCCTTGGGGTAGACTCACACCACCAGTAGTCTTTGGCAGAAACCCATATCCCGCACCAGACGTAGGCACTGTAAGTGGAACCTTTTCCAATTCCAATTTTCCAGCAACCATTTTCCACCGATACGGAACACCCTCCGCCATTGTGTATCCACCTGACCCTGCAACATCCACATGTGACGACGCCTCCCGAGCAGAAACAAAGCCGGGTGGATTCGTTTGAGGAACTGCAGCACCGTCACTTCCCGGTAGGGGAACAACTGGAACCTGTGTCAGACCTGGTGCACCTCCCATATATCCATGGCCGGTAGAGCTCGCTGGAGGATGGTTCAGCGGCGGTAACCTTGAGGGTTTCTTCCCTTCAGGGAAATGCAACATTGGCACTTCTTTCTCCACCTCCACCTTGACATCCTCCGGCATCGGTTGAAGGTTGCAACCTCTTGGGAGATCATAACCCTCGATAGGCAGCCACGTCCCATCTGGTAACACAGTCCAAAAGCTACCCAACCCATCAGTGTAAAAAACCTGTCCAGGCAGAAACTGCTTCTCTGGGCTGACACCTGGTGGGTATACAGCGTTCGCGTCTACTACCCCGGCTCTTCGTGCATGAGACACAGACCCAGATGCAGCAGGGGCATAACTCTTCTCCTCCACTCTATGCAACCTGCTTCCCAGCTCCTTGGTATGCGCCAGAAGCTCCTTCAACGCATGCTTGACGATCGCCATATCTTCTCCTTGATCCACATCAGTAGTGTCCGGAGTCAGCTCTTCTTCTACACGTGTCTCTCCAATGTCACCTCTTTCCATTTGACCCATCAAACCTGACGATGGCCTCTCAGCTTGTACAGGTTCCCGATCCCGAAGAGCTGGCAGCGACGGTGGTCTCCTCGTATTTTCACCACTTCTATCCCCTCCGCTTGCGGGAAGACTTGCCGGCCTTGATTGCCTCAGTCTCATTTTCTCATGAGCCCGCTCGCTCCAGAAAGGATTCGCTGCTGGCACCGGAACCACTTCATTTTCAACCTGAGAAGTTTGTTGCATCGCTGCAACTTCTCTTCCATCCGTCAGTGCTTGCACCACTTGTTGCTGTTCTTCACCCCCATCACCACGATTTTCTTCGGCTTCATTGGCCGCGGATGACAGTCCAGGTTCAGATCGACGCCGCAACATGTCCATTGCACCAAACAAGTACAAAATCTTAACAACCCACAGGGAGCCTAATTTGGGCTCATAACCTACGGGGGGGCAACCGAAGGGGGACAAGGATCCAAACAGTCAACCCCAACCGAAGCCCTGAATTTTGCCCTAGACCAACCAACAACACACAAACACAGGTTCTTTTCTTCTGGTAGGCGCATTGCCCATCCTTGAGCCAAATAACCGCGGGTTTATTAACCCTTTCCTACTACTCCTGAAATACAAACTGCAGCTCCGCACCCTAAACCCTGGGGCTTTAGGGTGGAGGGTTGAGGGTTCCGGTCCGAGCATGTCGAGATGTCGAATGCAGGCACCCCTTCTGGCAGAAAACGGGGTGCTGGAGGAGAGCGCGGTGGCGCTGCTCCTCGATGCCTGGCCTCTAGCATCCGGTAGCCCTAAACCCTAAACCCTCAACCCTAAACCCTGAACCCTGAACCCTAACCCGAAACCCTAAACCCTGATCCCTAAACCGATGTTTTTTCCGACAACTGGGGATCCTTCTTTCTTCGAGGTGAATTTCAAGAGGGGAATTCTACGAGAAGCTCCTGTTGTGTCTAGATTCGAACCGGAATTGGCAACATGCAACCCAGTCTAGGCCAATCGCAGGATGTTTTGTCCTTGGGGTTTAGGGGCTTAGGATGGAAGGTTTAGGGTTTAGGATTTAGGGTTCAGGGTTTAGGGTTAGGGGATCAGGGTTGCAGAGTATAGACAAGAGTGTACTGGTGAAAAAAACAACATGACTAGGCCCATCCCCGATACCCTGCTCCCATGCATCACAAACTCCATAAGACCCAAAGCCCCAAACGAGGCTGAAATTGCGACAACCTGAACCCAAAACTCTAAAGCCTGAACCCCCAAAACCGATAGCTCTCCACGAAGTGCGGCTTTTCATTTTGGGGGGGGTGGGTACCACCCACCCCCCCGCCCCCCCCCTTCCCGGAACGGGGGGGTGGTCACCACCCACCCCCCCCCCCCTCCCCAACCCCCCCCCACCCACCCACCCCCCCCCCCTACGCACATCCCCGCAATTGATTTCACTATTTAGTCACGGAACTAAACCTCCAAACCCCTCAAACCGCCCAAGCCCTGAACCCCTTAACCCTCAGGATAGCTTGACCGGCTTTGCCCTCTGGTCAGCCGGGTATCCGGGATTCGTCACGGCGGAGCTGACCTTTCAAATCCATGGGAAGGTTGGGGGGAAATAGTTTAGGGTGTAGGCTTAGGAGTTTAGGGTTTAGGGTTTAGGGCGTAGGGCCGGGGGGCTGTGAGGCCCAAACCATAGGGTTTAGGGTTTCAGGGTTTAGTTTAAGTTCAGTTTAGGGTTACGGGCTTAGGGTTTAGGGTTCAGGGTTCAGGGCTTTGGGTTTAGGGTTTAGGCAGGTTTTCGGGGTTCAGATTGTGGGTGGGGGGGAGGGAGGTTGAACCCCCGGCTTCTCCAAACCAACTGGCCGGTGCCAAGTGTTGAGAGTCCGGGCCCCACCCGACAGACTGAGGGTTTAGGGTTTAGGGTTTAGGGTTTAGGGTTTAGGGTTTAGGGTTTAGGGTTTAGGGTTTAGGGTTTAGGGTTTAGGGTTTAGGGTTTAGGGTTTAGGGTTTAGGGTTTAGGGTCTCGTCTACATATGTGTTGAAAGGAAACCCTAAAAGCTGTTTTTTGGAGACGAACATGCGATGTGAAGTATACACAATCCATACCCTAAACCCCCTCTTTCATATGTAGTCAATTTAATGTCCAGCCCAAAATCAGGTCAGTTTTTCCAGCCAGCCCAAAACAAGGTCAGTCTGGGGTGCCAGGCCAAGTCGGATATCACAAGCTGTTGGGCTTCAGGGTTCAAGGCCTATTGCGCCTTGGGCTTTAGGTTCAAGGGTTCAGGGCCCTAGGGTGTTGCTTAATGGTATGGGATTTTTCGGGCGGGTGGTATGTTTCCAAACTTTCAAAGCTCGATACTTTAATTGCCCGACTAGAAACAGTTCGAGCATCATACAATCCTTACCCTAAACCCCAAACCCTAAACCCTAAACCCTAAACCTTAAACCATAAACCCTAAACCCTAAACCCTAAACCCTAAACCCTAAACCCTAAACCCTAAACCCTAAACCCTAAACCCTAAACCCTAAACCCTAAGTATGTGTATCTTGGGCCCTCTTCACCGTCAGGTTCGCAAGGGCGACGAAGTCTTCGTGAAAGCCTGGCTGAAGCAGAAGCCCACAGTCCCAGCGGCTTGGTAGCCCAGTGGTACCCTTTACCCTTTCTTGGGGGGTTTAGGGTTTAGGGTTTAGGGTTTAGGGTCTAGGGTTTAGCTTTTAGGGTGTAGGGTTAGGGTTTAGGGTGTAGGGTTTAGGGTTTAGGGTTTAGGGTCTAGGGTTTAGGGTTTAGGGTGTAGGGTTTAGGGTTTAGGGTTTAGGGTCTAGGGTTTAGGGTTTAGGGTTTTGAGCTACCAAGGAGGACAAGCGTCTCCGCGCGCCCTTGGCAGCAATCGGTTGTATGCGTTTGGAATCCAGCCCAAGGCTTTGAGAATTTAGGGTTTTAGGTTTGTAGGGCTTTAGGGTTGTAGGGTCTTGGGGCTTTAGGGTTTTAGGGTTTTAGGGTTTTGGGGTTTTAGGGTTTTAGGGTTTTAGGGTTTTAGGGTTTTAGGGTTTTAGGGTTTTAGGGTTTAGGGTTTCAGGGTTTTAGGGTTTTAGGGTTTTAGGTTTTTAGGGGTTTAGGGCTCAAGGTGTAGGGTTTAAAGGGCTTTAGGGGCTTCGCAGTATCCCTCTGGGATTTGGGCTTCTGTTTGTTTATATTAGAAGTGAGCCTCGAACCCAAGCCCTAAGCCCTAAACCCTAAACCCTAAACCCTAGCCCTAAACCCCAAAGTCCTAAACCCGCAACCCCTGGATGTCTTGTGCCGCAGTCGGCTCCTTTTGTGAGCACCCACTGTACTACCGGGCCCATAATAAAATAACCCAAGAAGCACTCCTAATTCTGAGAGCTGGCCTGCGAAAGCCTCCGCCTCCTCAGGGCCCCCAAGTTTAGGGTTTAGGGTTTAGGGTTTAGGGTTTAGGGTTTAGGGTTTGGGATTAGCCTGAAGATGCTGAGGAGTTCGCCACCCTGGCCTTTGAGCTTTATCTGCCGCAGCCGGATCAAGAGAATTTTGCTCCGGAGGCTGGTGGCTAGGGTTTAGGGTTTAGGGTTTAGGGTTTAGGGTTTAGGGTTTAGGGTTTAGGGTTTAGGGTTTAGGGTTTAGGGTTTAGGGTTTAGGGTTTAGGGTTTAGGTTTTAGGGTTTAGGGTTTAGGGTTTAGGGTTTAGATTTGTAATCAACCGGGGGATTGTCCCAAGCCCTTAGGGTTTAGGACTTCAGCCTCCAAACGCGCAAGCTTTGAACCCCAAGGCCTCCACCCGCCCCAAGCAGGCACGGGTGGCCTCGGGTGAGCAGTTGATGCTGAGTCCTGCTGCAACATCGTGGCTTAGGGTCTATAGGGGTTTAGAGGACTTAGGGTTTAGGATGTAGGGTTTGGGTGGCCCAGGGTTCTAGAGCTTAGGGAGGACTTAGGGTTTAGGACTTTAGGATTTTGGGGTTCAGGGTTTAGGAGTTTTGGGATGCAGTTCAGCTCTAGACAGAGGATGCGCTTTAGGCGTGGGGTACTAACTTGGCGGCTCTGCTGTCTAGGTCCTCCCAGGCAGTTTTACTTGTACATCTTAAGCATATGGCCACGAAGCATCCCTAAACCCTAAACCCTAAGCCCTAAACCCTAAACCCTGAACCCTAAACCCTAAACCCTAAACCCATTGAACGTTTGTGGGCTCCAAGTGTTTCTGGCGTTGGTTTGGGTTTTTAGGGTTTAGGGTTCCAGGGCCCAAAGGGTGCACAAACTCATAAGGGGTTTAGGGTTTAAGGGTTAGGGTTGAGGGTTATAGGGCTCAGGGCTCAAAGGGTTTAGGGTTTAGGGTTTAGGGTTTATGTTTTATGGCTCAAAGGGTCACCTTTAACAAGTTCCCATTCTTATGATTGGGGCTTGGGGTTAGAGCTCAGGCCTCAAAGCCAGTGTTCAGGGTGTAGAAATCCCTCTGAAACATCAGAAGCGCAACCGACACTCTTTCATGAATCCTCAGGTCGTTAAGCTTCTTAAACCCTCACGTCCTCGAACCTTGAACCCCTAAACTCGAGAGACCCTCAGATCTTAAATCCCCCAAACCCCCAAAACTCGACCCTCAACCCCAAACCCTAAAACCCCACACCCATAACCAAAGCCCTTACTAAACCCTAAAACCTAAACTGCCCTAAACCCTAAATCCTAAACCCTAAACCCTAAACCCTAAACCCTAAACCCTAAAGCCTAAACCCTAAACCCTAAACCCTAAACCCTAAACCTAAACCCTAAACCCTATAAACCCTAGACCCTAAACTGCCCTAAACCCTGAACCCTACGCCCTAAAAGCCTTGAAGCCCAGGAGCATCGCGAAGCCAGAGCAGCGCTTCTTTTGGAAGCTTCAGTTGCCAGGATGAGGTTTAGGGTTTAGGGTTTAGGGTTTAGGGTTTGGGGTTTAGGGTTTAGGGTTTTGGGTTTTGGGTTTAGGGTTTTGGGTTTAGGGTTTACCGCAATGTTCACCAGAGGCGGCCAAACCCTCCAAACCCTAAACTCATAAACTCCTTTAAACCCCAACACCCTAAACCCTAAACCCCCCTAAAGCCCCTAAAGCCCCTACCCCCCCTCAACCCCTAAACCCTAAACCCTAAACCCTAAACCCTAAACCCTAAACCCTAAACCCTAAACCCTGAACCCTAAACCCTAAACCCTGAACCTCCAAACCCAAAACCCTCAGCGACGTCCCGGCAGGCAACCCTAAACCGCAAGCCCCAAGCCAGAAACCCTAAACCCTAAACCCTAAACCCTAAACCCTAAACCCTAAACCCTAAACCCTAAACCCTAAACCCTAAGCCCTAAACCCTAAACCCTAAACCCTAAACCCTAAGCTTAAACTCTAAACCCTAAACCCTAAACGCCGTCCGAGGCTCTTTTGCCCTTTCTACTTGGACTGGAAGTGGAAGACAGACATGACGGTGGCTGGTATATGCTTTCGGGTTAAGGGGGTCAAGGGTTTAGGGTTTAGGGTTTAGGGTTTAGGGTTTAGGGTTTAGGGTTTAGGGTTTAGGGTTTAGGGTTTAGGGGTGGGACTAACCCAGGCTGAGGGATGTTCAGGGCGTTTTAGTTTGGGTTTTGGCGCTTGTTAGGGTATTCAGTCAGTACATGTTTGTCGCCCGGTTAGGGTTTAGGGTTCTTTTTTTTAGGGTTTAGGGTTTAGGAGGACTCACATCTCATCTTCAACTTGGAGGGAGTCTTTCCTAGGCGACATGTCAGGTGATGCGGCCATTCCGGATTGAACAGCAACCCCAAACCCCATAAAACCCAACCAGAAGCACCAGGTGTTAGAGACCTACAACCAGTATTCCAAGCCCTTTGCAGATGTGAGGCGCCCTTGGGAGCAGGGTTTAGGGTTAGGGTTTAGGGTTTAGGGTTTAGGGTTTAGGGTTTAGGGTTTAGGGTTTAGGGTTTAGGGTTTAGGGTTTAGGGTTTAGGGTTTAGGGTTTAGGGTTTAGGGGTCTTTTGCGGGGCGTTGCACGGCTTTCAGGTGTCGGGTTTAGGTTTCAGGCCTTACAGGCCCAGCGCAGAATTGGGTTTAGGAGATTTGGTTTCAGATCCAGCAACCCGTAAGCCCTCAACTTAAACCTCACGCCCAAAGCCCTGAACCTCCCATCCCACACCCTTTTATAAACCTCAACCCGAAAAGTCAAACCCCACAACCTAAACCCTAAACCCTCAAACCTAAACACCCCACACCCTGAACACCTTGGGCGTCTGTCTGGGCGCGCGGACCGGAACCCCTGAATTAAAATCCCCCGGACACCTTTTCGATGAAGTGTGGAGATCATAGGCAGAAACCCTAAACCTCCTGAAACTTAGGGTTCAGGGGGTTTTAGAAGTCCAAGAAGCAAAGATACCCACACCTCACGCCCAGCTCCGTTGCCCTCCGCTCCTTGCAAATCCCAATGGCGAACTGCTCTAAAACCCAAAGTTTGCGACTTCATGGTGTTTTAAGGTTGAGGGTTTAGGGGAATACGGTTGATATAGGGGCACCTCATCCCTTCCTTCTTGAGGAAGGATCCGGTAACAAAGCGCAGGGCGGGCCTGTGAACCCGATTTTCTATGTGGGGGGCCCGAAGCCCCACAAGTCCAACAGAAACGCAAAAGGCCCTCAACCCTATCAACCCAACAGACTCTGGCCCTCAAGGCCCCCCATAAAGACCTAACGTTTTTGCCCCCCCCCCCCCCCCCCCCCCCAACCGTAAACCCTAAGCCCTTGGACCTAAACCATAACCCTAAAACCCCTAAAACCCTAAACCCAAACCCTAAACCCTAAACCCTAAACCCAAACCCTACCCTAAACCCAAACCCTATACCTAAACCCTAAACCCCCCCCCCCCCCCCCCCCCTGCCTCCCCCCCCCCAAACAACAGGAGCATTGACGAGCTTCTGGAGCTGAAGGCAAAGGAGCAGCCGGGCTCTATGAGTCACACATGCAAACTAGGCATGCTTAGGGTTTAGGGTGTAGGGTTTAGGGTTTGGGTTTTGGGTTTTGGGTTTTGGGTTTGGGTTTAGGGTTTAGGGTAGGGTATATGTGTAAGGACTTTAGAGGTTGAAGGCTTAGGGGGTTAAGGCGGGTGGCGGAGTTTCCAACTAATCAAGCCAGCCCCTCAAAAACCACAAGGAGCTTTCCGTTTGATTAGTAAGGATTCCCTGTCCAAGGGCCTTTAATCCCAACTGCTCCTTCCTTCAAAGGACCTGAACAACCGCATTTCGAGGAGATTGACAGGGGCTGGGGAGAGGTGTAGGACAGGTGTTTTTGAAGCCCCAAAACCCAAACTCTAAATTTTAGGGGCTGCGCCCGGGGCGGGCAACGCCCCGAGGAGGCAGAGGCATGCAGCACAGGACAAGAAGGACACCCCAAGCGCCCCGAAGAAAAAAACAGCTCCCAAAGCGTGGGCGGCGCGCGCACAAGACAGCTGCACGATTCGGAAAAAAGTCTCAGAAGCCCCTCCGACGGGAGGCGTGACGAGCATTATCGGCTCCGTTCCTCGCCCTGTAAGCCCCCCGACCCTCCCCCCCCCCCAGCATCATGAGCATCATTGGGCCCCCTTCTCCTCCTTGGGCCATCGGCAGCCCTTAAGGGCATGAAAATCCCACGAAAAACGCTGCCCTGCCGAGGAGGATTTTGGAGCCGAAATAGCGATGCCGCTGATGCGTATGATGCTCGCCGGGCCGCCCAAAAGCACCCTTTTCAGGTCGAAAAAATGCGCAAAATCATCGGAATGGGGTTCGGGGGCCCACGGAGGTCCCATGATTTCCCCCCGGGAGCGGGGTCGGCGGCGCTGCATGCCGCGCATTGCTCAAGCAGGGCTTTCCGCCCTGGCGGGCACCAGAGGGGCGTTGACGCCGCCTGGGTCGGCGGACCCTAAACCCTAAACCCTAACCCTAACCGAAACCCTAGACCCTCGGAATGCTCCTCAACGTCAATGGCTGGGGCATGGGGCCGCCATCGCCGCCTTGCTATGCGCCGCAGCCAAGCGCTGGCAGTCCGAGGCTAAAGTCTCCAAGGCCCTACACTTAAGGTTTAGGGTTTAGGGTTTAGGGTTTAGGGAGTTAGGGTTAGGGGTTTGGGGTTCGGCTTGAGGTTGAGGATTTAGTGTTTAGGGTTTGGGGGTTCAGGGGGTTTAGCGCTTCGGTTTTCTTAAACGAGATTTGGGATCATTTGGGGTGCAGGGATTCAGACGGTTAGGTTTAGAGCTCACACACGCACTACGCTCTGTTGGCCCTAAGGTTTTGAAAGATACGGTCTTCATGCTTCTCAAGAGATCCATTGCCCCCCGAAGGGTTTTTAGGGTTTTTCAGGGTTTGAGGGTTTTTGGGGATTTGGGGGTTTCGGGGTTTAGAGTTTTGGGTTTAGGGTTTAGGGTTTTAGAGGGCGTATGCTGAAAAGGGGATCTCAGAAGGGTCCCCAAACCCATGTCTGGGACCTGGGGGACCTCGAGCTAGAGCCTCACCTCTGCTTGAGGCCAGCATCACGTACATCAGCCCTGTGCCGGGCATGTATCTTGGCCCTACCCTGACCCTGCAGGAGAGAGGAACAGGGGCCCTTTAGGGCTTAGGGCTTGGGGTTTATGGTATCGGTTTGGGTTTTGGGTTTAGGGTTTAGGGTTTAGGGGTCTAGGGAACCCTGAGCCATTGCCCCTAACCTATGGCAGCCCAAGACCACCGAAGGTCAACAGCGTCTTGCCGTGTGCAGTGTGGCAGGTCCTTCACCCACACGACGATCTCATCCCCAAAACGATCTGCACGGCTGAAAAATGCACTAGGGGTTGAGGTTTAGGGTTTACATGGGGAGGGGGCTTAGCAAAGTTTCAGCAGTTTGCGAGACCTAAGGCAGCCAATCTCAGTGGCTGTTAAGCCGATCGCCTCGTCGAAAGACGAGCTGCAGCAACTTGTCCTTTTCTGCGAAGCCCTGCGGCAAAAACCCCAGAACCCCAAAATTCACGAAAACAAGAACGCGAAGACACTAAAACCTCTCACCCCGAACCCACCTGAAGCCGGTTCAAGGCCTACTACGCAAAGCAGCCAAGCAGCTGAACTCGAAGTTGCTGGTAGTTGCTCTGTTTAGGGGTTATAAGTTCTTAAAATTTTGGTGAAAAGTCAAAACTATTCCTAAAACCCTAGTCCTTCTCACCATCCCGCTGGGTTAAAAACCTCCACACCAAGCGCCCGAATCGAAGCGGTGAAGCACCGAATCTCCCAAATTCGGTTTCAGGGTTTCGGGTAATCTGCTGCGCAAGGCAGCCCTACTTATGGTGCCAACTCCCTTCAACATGATACGCGCTACCGCGCAGCCCGACCTGACCTAAACCCTAAAACCCGAAACCCTAAACCCTAAACCCTAAACCCTAACCCTAAACCCTAAACCCTAAACCCTAGACCCTACACCTTCACGACCTTCATGCGATCCGTGCCGCTTCTGCAGAATCATGCTGCGTGGCACCAACGGCGCTGTGCTGGCCCGCGGCAAGGTGTGGGAGGGGGAGGGGGTAAGGTTTAGGGTTTAGGGTTTAGGGTTTAGGGGTTTAGGGTTTAGGGTTTAGGCTTTAGGGTTCAGGGTTTAGGGTTTAGGGTTTAGGGTTTAGGGTTTAGGGCCCTGAACAAGCCCGAAGCACTAGTCCCGAAGGTGGCCCCAAGGCCCCGCTCACACAGGGATTTTGGGTTCAGGTAGGTTCAGCGTCCGAGTATAGACGTTAAGCCCAGAACCCCTAAACGGGCTCAGGGTTTGGGGGTTTAGGGTTGGGGGTTAGGGTTTATAGGGTTTAGGGGTTGGGGTAACATTCAGCCCATAAGCGGCCTATGAGCCCTAAACCCGAAACCCTACACTTGGGTTTAGGGTTTAAGGCCCAAAGCCTACAATCCTCAACCCCCATGCCTAAGCCTCCTAAACCGTGTCTTTCCTACAGAACCAAAAACTGCACCCTTCAAGCCCTGCGGCAGCAGAAGACGAAGAATAAGAAGAAGACGAAGGAGAAAAGAACCCTAGACCCTAAACCCTAAAACCCCTCCCCCCCCAAAGACAAATTTCAAAAAAGAGCCTACGTAGCACCTCAAGGAGGCTTCGTCTGCGTTTCTGGGCTCAGGGTTTTAGTGTGCCAGGTCCTCATTTTCTAGGCTAGGGTTTAGGACTTGAGCAGGGTTGTGTCTTTAGGACTTGAGGGTTTCGGGTTGAGTAGGGTTTAGGGTTTAGGACTTGCGGGCACACAAGGGTTCTAGGCCTTAGGGCGCTTTCGGAAACACTTAATTAAGGGTTGCTTATTGAACCCTAAACCCTAAACCCTAAACCCTAAACCCTAAACAGGGTTCGTTTTGGGTTTCGGCTAGACCCTAATGCCCCCTGTAAGGTGGTCCTGGAGCTTCCGAAGAGGCGCCTGGCCTGTGGGCTCACAATCTAAACGGGTCCAAGGGTATGTTGGGTTTAGGGTTAGGGGTTAGGGTTTAGGGTTTAGGGTTTAGGGTTTAGGGTTTAGGGTTTAGGGTTTAGGGTTTAGGGTTAGGGTTTAGGGTTTAGGGTTTAGGGTTTAGGGTTTAGGGTTTAGGGTTTAGGGTTTAGGGTTTAGGGTTTAGGGTTTAGGGTTTAGGGGTGCTCTGTAAGGAGAGCCCATGTACAATCCTGTCAAACCCTGCTTCGCCCTCCGTGATGCCCTCCTGCGTCCTCTCAAACCACAAGGCTGGAAGCCCTAAACCCTAAACCCTAAACCCTAAACCCTAAACCCTAAACCCTAAACCCTAAACCCTAAACCCTAAACCCTAAACCACCCTAAACCCTAAACCCTAAACCCGGTGATTCAAAGCCCCAAGGCCATGCCCCTGAATCCTGTACAGAATGATTTAATCGCTGAACGAAATAAATTAGTGTAGCGAATGTTCAGTTTCTCACATTAGTTGAAACTTGGGAGGTTCCCCCTGATACTAGCAGTCCTGAATAGGGATTACAGTAACCCCCTATTATAATCCCCATTCAGGACTGTTTGTACCAATTTAAAACCCTTTAACAAGGCGGTGAGGAGCATTGGAGGGAGGCGAAATGCTTGCAAATATCATCCCCGGCCCGACCCTCTCGACCTCAATCTCGCAGCCCCAGACGCTAAACCGTCAACCCTCAACCCTCAGCCCTCAACCCTAAAACCTCAGCCCTAAACCCTAGACCTTAAACCCTATAGCCCTAAACCCTAAACCCTAAACCCTAAACCCTAAACCCTAAACCCTAGCCCTAAACCCTAAACCCCAAACCTCCCAAAGCAAACACAAAAACCTTCGATCAGGCCGCCCGCTGTGACCGCCCGACTCGGCGGGCTCATTCGGCCCATCCTCGGCCCGGTGCCAGGCCTAGGCGGGGTTTAGGGTTTAGGGTTTAGGGTTTAGGGTTTAAGGGTTTAAGGGTTTTAGGGTTTAGGGTTTTAGGGTTTTAGGGTTTTAGGGTTGTAGGGTTTTAGGGTTTTAGGGTTTAGGGTTGTAGGGTTGTAGGGGTTTAGGGTTTTGGGGTTTTAGGGTTGTAGGGTTTTAGGGTTTTAGGGTTTTGGGATTTTAGGGTTGTAGGGTTTTAGGGTTTTAGGGTTTAGGGTTGTAGGGTTGTAGGGTTTTAGGGTTTTAGGGTTTTAGGGTTTTAGGGTTTTAGGGTTTTAGGGTTTTAGGGTTTTAGGTTTTTAGGGTTTTAGGGTTTTAGGGTTTTAGGGGTTTAGGGTTTTAGGGTTTTAGGGTTTTAGGGTTTTAGGGTTTTAGGGTTTTAGGGTTTAGGGTTTAGGGTTTTAGGGTTTTAGGGTTTTAGGGTTGTAGGGTTGTAGGGTTTTAGGGTTGTAGGGTTTTAGGGTTTTAGGGTTTTAGGGTTTTATTAGGGTTTTAGGGTTTAGGGTTTAGAGCTTCGGGCTTAGGGTTTAGGGTTTAATGAGGGTTTAGGGCTTAGGGCTTGGGACTTCGGGCTTAGGGTTTAGGGCTTAGGGTTCAGCATCTCAAGTCCAAGCGTTCACTAGTTGAGCAGCTCTTCAGGCGCCCGAAAAATACCCACCAACCCAGAGGAATCCCATGCCATTCAGAAATTTGAGCTTTTAAAGTTTCGCACGCAACCCAAACACTAAGCCCTAGGCCCTAAACACTGGGCCCTGAACCTTACACCCTACCCTGGGAACCCAGAGCCTTGCACCCTGGACCCCAAACCTAGTCCCCTAAGCCCTGTTTGTTTAGGGTTAAGTTAGGGTGGAGGGTGTAGGGTTGTAGGGTTGTGGTGTTCATGGCTTAGGGTTTAGGGCTTAGGGCTAAGGCTGAGGTTGAAGGTTCAGCACTAGGTAGGAGCGCCTGATTTTTGAGCAAGAGGGTCAAACCCTAAACCCCAAATGCCCTCAAAGCCCCTAAATCCCTTAAATACCCTGAACACCCTAAACCCTAAAGACCCTAAAAGCCCGAAGCCTAAACCCAAAATACCCTAAATACCTTAAATTACACCCGAAATACCTCAGAAACCCTAAATACCCTCAAAACCCCTAAGTTGCCGAATAACCTAAAAATCCTGAACACCCGCAAAACCCTTCACCCGAACCCCACAACCTGAACACTAAAGTTGAAAGCCCAAAGACCCTAAAGCCTAAACCCTAAGCCTTAAGCCTAAGCCCCTTACCAGCCCTGAACCCATGGAAGTCAACCAGAACCCACAGACAATAAATCCTAGAAAGCCGATACGTAAGCACAAAATGCCGCGTC
>CAJNDS010002415.1:290000-319335 GCA_905221605.1 Symbiodinium natans
TCATCATCACATGGATTCGACGGAGTCCAGTTGAACGACCTCATCCACGGGGACAGACATGGGGGGTTTCCGAATTTTGGGGTACCTTGTTGGGGTCCTTATTATCAGGGAATCCTACTATTTGGGTCTTTTTTAGGTCCTATTTCGAAACCCTAATCCCTAAACCCTAAACATCCCTAAGCCCTAAACCCTAAACCCTAAACCCTAAACCCTAAACCCTAACCCCCCCCCCCCCCCCCCCCCCTCCACATGTTGCCAATGATGAGTGGCATCATCTCAAGAATCCTCCGCTTCGGCCTGGCAACCTCTCCGGCTGCAGCTCAACCGTTTAGGGTTTGGGGTTTAGGGTTTAGGGTTTAGGGTTGAGGGTTGAGGGTTTAGGGTTAGGGTTCCCATAATGCGATCGACCTGTCCAGTCAGAGCCTGCGGCCGTTTTGCTGGGCAATGAAGCCAAGGCGTTGTGCCTAGTGCTTGCTATGAGCTGCTAACTCCACCCCCTGAGCCCTTTGTGCCCAAATCTCCCACGCCGAAACCTGAAACCCTAAAGCTCTAAGACCCTTAAACCCCTAGAACCAACCCCCCCAAAGCCAGCGAAAGAAGCCTTCAGTACACAGGTAATAAGGGGAACCCTTCACAGGATACCCCTTCTGGACCTTCCTCTGGCTCTCCTAAACAGGGACCTTATTCAGAGGGTCTATATCCCCAAGCCCCCCTCATCCTATCCCTAAACCCTAAACCCTAAACCCTCCCTAAACCCTAAACCCTGAACATTAAACCCTAATCCTATCCCCTAAGGTAGCGAGCGAATCTGCGAGCTTGGGGCCCAGGAGCACGCGATGGGGCTTCAGGGCTCTCGGGCCTCCGGTTCGGGGTCAGGGTTTAGGGTGTAGGGTTTGGGGTTAGGGTTTAGGGTTTAGGGTTTAGGGTTTAGGGTTTAGGGTTTAGGGTTTAGATTTTGAATTGTTCACCTAAGTAGAGTTTCCTGCATGCCCTCAAAAACGGACATGTGTCCGAAATATTGGGTAGTTTAGTGCTTCGTGCTTTCCAGGGAATGTCGGCTTAAGTCCTAAACCCTAAACCCTAAACCCTAACCCCTAAACCCTAAACCCCATATCCAAACCTTAGGCCCCACTTGAGGTTTAAGGACTTGAAGACCGTCAATGTCGCCAGGGCCAAGTCCAGAAAACCATAGGCGAGGTCCCACTTGGTAGCCCAGTGGTACCCTTTACCCCTTTTTTTGGGGGGGTATGGATTCCCCTATAAAGTAACCGACCCCAAAAACGGGTGCCCAATTATAATATTCAAGCCCACGAATAGTTCTGTGTTGGGGCTCAGGGCGTTTAGGGTTTAGGGTTTGAGGGTTTTAGGGTTTAGGGTGTAGGGTTTGTAGAAGTTGGGAAAGGTTTGTGCCCGGAGTGTGGACTGGGTTAACCCTAAGCATGCCAGGCTGCTAGACTGACGCCCTGAACGTAAGCCCTATACGCCTACACCCAAAACCCTGTTAACCCAAGTCCCAGAAGCCCTGAAAGCCCTAAACTAAACCATAAACCGCTATAACTCTGCCCTAGATGCTAGGACCCTATATGCATACACCTTGTTTTGGCCCAAGGCCCGGGAACTATGCCCGAAACCTTCACCCTAAGCCCCAAGAAACGCCCACAAGGCTTTCGGAAGCTCTACCCTAAACCCTAAACCTCTTTAAGTGGCCCGTAGACCCAACCTACGACATGCGCAGGAGCTGCCCATCACCCTATGGGCCTTGGCAGCCAGTGCCTTAGCACACTGCGCCCATCTAAGGGCTCGGTAAGCCGTTGGGTTTAATTAGGGTTTAAAGAACGGGTTTAGGGTTTAGGATTTCGGGTTTAGAGCTTTGATAAGTCGGACCCACCCCCCTCCCCCAAGCAAATCTGGGACCCTCTATACAAGAAATGACCCTAAACCCTAAACCCTAAACCCTAAACCCTAAACCCTAAACCCTGAAGCTCTTAGGGCCTTAAGGCCCTTTCAGGCCTGGAATGTAAAACGTTCTCCGGACAAAAAGCTTGTGATTCTAGCCGGTGCCCAAACAAACCTACTAAAGCGAATCGGGGTTTAGGGCTTGGGGTTTCGGATGCCTCGTCGGTTCCTTTTTCAATCCCACGCCTTGGTTTGCATGGGTTTAGGGTTTAGGTTTTAGGGTTTAGGGTTTAGGGTTGGTTTGCATGTTTAGTTCCTCACCCGCGGTGTGGGGTCGTGAGATGCTCTTTTCTTCGTACTGCTGGCCGGGTCTCCTGGCACGGGTTTGCTCTTGGCCTCGAGCTTTAGGGCCCTGGCACTTGGTCTTTAGGGTTAAGGGTTTAGGGTTTAGGGTTTAGGGTTTAGGGTTTAGGGTTTAGGTTTAAGGGTTACTGGGCCTTGGGCCTGTGGTTCTAGGCCTGAGGGCTTGGACTTTAAGGGTGAAGGGTTTAGGGTTTAGGGCTTAGGGTTTAGGGTTTAGGGTTTTAGGTTTTTAGGGTTTAGGGTTTGGGGGTCTCGGGGCTACTAGGCCGCAAACTTTTGGCTTTCGGGCCTTGTGAGCCTTGGGCTTTGTGCTTTGAAAGGAAGGCTGGCGTTAGGGCCTTAAGGTATGGAGGCTTATGGATGGAATGAACTTTGTGTTTTCCTAATGTTTTGGGATGTTCTGGGATTCTTTGGGCAGGCGGGTATTTTCCCGTCGCTTCTAGTGAAAGCTAGAACATGAGATTCTGAACCCTATAAACCCTAAACCCTAAACCCGAACCGGAGGTCAGTGGATATCCTGCCGACCCTGTGTTTCGCGCTGCAGCCTCACAGGCGTAGTCACGAACCCCAGGGCCCTTAACCCTAACAACTTGAGTCTTCCAAGGGCTTAGGGTTTAGGGTTTAGGTTTAGGGCTTATAGGGCTTGGGGCTTAGGGCTTAGGGTTTAAGATTTAGGGCTTCGGGCGTTAGGCTTCGGGCTTAGGGCTTGGGGCTTAGTGTAGTGACCCCATGGGTTGGGTTTTTGTGTTTGGGGGTTAGGGTTTGAGATCGGAGGTTATGGGGGAATGTTTGAAGGCGGGTGTGTGGGGTGGTCACGCGGTTTGGGCAGGGATCAGGACTTGGGATCTGGTACTTAGGGCTGGGAGTTGACTTAGGGTTTGGGGTTTAGGGTCTAGGGTTTAGGGTTTAGGGTTTGGGTTTAGGGCAGAAGACATCTCCACTCGACGTCTTGGACGAGGAGACGCCAGTCATCAAGTCCAAGAAGATGCCCGCGCAGAAGGTGCCTTACCCCAACGTCTTGGATGCGGAGACGCCAGTCATCAGATCCAAGAAGATGCCAGTCCGCGAGACCCCTTGGGAGTTTCCACGAATTCCGGCCCCACCGCGCAAGACCCTAAACCCATGAACCCTCAACCCTCAACCCTTAAAACCTACACCCCGTCCAAAAGGCCTAAACCCATGTAGGCAGATCAACCCAAACTCGCTGAACTCTCCCTGTGCGTTTTTCTCGTCTGGGTCTCACAGGCGTTAGGACCTTTGTTTTAGGAGCTTTGTGGGCCTAGATGAACAGGAGGCTGAAGAAGCGAAACAGATGAACCCTTGCTGCCCTAAAGCCTAAAATGCGCTAAGCACTTAGGGTTTAGGGTTTAGGGTTTAGGGTTCAGGGTTCAGGGTTTAGGGTTTAGGGTTTAGGGTTTAGGCTTTGCTCCTAGTTTCAACCATCGTTTCCTTACTTGCTGTGGCCTCCTTGCTTATCTTAGGTTCATTCGCGAACAAAAAGGTTTGTTTCATGGAGTTCGCGAGAACACTACCAAAATCATAAGAATTAGGGTTTTGGGTTTAGGGTTTAGGGTGTAGGGCTTGGGTTTGTGAACCAAAATCATATAAATGCGAATCCTAATGGATAAGTTCTTTTGAAGGGTAAGGAAGGACGCCTGCACAAAAATAGCCGGCATTTTGCACCCGATGTTTATAGTCGTTGTTAGCTGGTGGCCAAATCACCGAGAAAGGACGCCCGAAGTACACTCATAAACCCTACAGCCTAACCCTGAAACACTAAACCCTAAAGCCTAACTCTAAACCCCAGACCCTAAGCCCTAGACCTAAACCCCAAACCCGAAACCCATCCGAAACCCTAAACCCTAAACCCTAAACCAAGTCTTTTTCTGGGTTGGAGTAGCATGGAGTCAATGACCCCGATATTCAGGGCACCCACGGGATGGCTTCCTTTCTACCACTTTTTGTGTGCTTGTTTATATGTTTTTTTCATATACTTCCGAGCCCTGACACCCTGAAACCTGCTTAGGTTTTAAGGTTTCGGGTTTAGGGTTTAGGGGTTTAGGGCTGTAAACCCTATGCCCTACCCTCTGCAAAACCAATCCCCGCACTTGGCACGCAGGCGCCACGGTCTTTCACCGGCATGGATGTGCGGGAGCCCTAAATGCCCCAATTCGACCCCACAGCGTACAAACCCCATGGACCCTATACTCTACAAACCGTAACCCGAATCCTCCAACCTATATAATGTTGACCTCGTAATAATAAACCCCCCCCCCCCCCATCAATCAAACCCCCCCAAATAG
This sequence comes from Symbiodinium natans, assembly GCA_905221605.1. Classification (NCBI taxonomy): domain Eukaryota; class Dinophyceae; order Suessiales; family Symbiodiniaceae; genus Symbiodinium; species Symbiodinium natans. The sequence goes on from CAJNDS010002415.1 coordinate 294,563, forward strand.
AGTAGGGCCCCTTTGAATAAGGATTCCTTTCCTTAGAGCCCCCCTTCAATCAAACTCCCCCAAAAAAAACCAGCCCCGACTTGGCGTACTTTATTCCCACGGCTTTATTATTGCGGCCGGGACCCCTGGCGCACTTTAATATCAGGGGGTTCAATAATACGAGGTTAACATTATATATATATATATATATATATTCTGCGATATATGTATGTGTGTATGTATATATATGTATATACATATTTTGACACAAACAAATCAACATACACCCTAAGTAGCCCAAGACCCCAAAACCCTCGAAGCCCTGAGGCATGACTCAACCCCGCACTCTAAGCCCTCCAACCCCCAAAAACCCCGAACATCATAGCTCCCCTAAACTCCTAAACCTCAAGCAGCCCTATGCCCTCACCCTAAACCCTAAACCCTAAACCCTAAACCCTAAACCCTGAATCCTTGAGGCCCTACACCCAAACTCTGCACTCTCCACCCTAAACCCCCACCCCTACGCCTTTCAGTTGCTAAGGTTGGTCAGGGGTTTAGGGGCTCAGACGGTAGGGGTTTAGGGGTTTAGGGTTTAGGGGTTTAGGGTTTAGGGGTTTAGGGTTTAGGGTTTAGGGTTTAGGGTTTAGGGTTTAGGGTTTAGGGTTTAGGGTTTAGCATTTCGGGTTTTGGGGTTTTAGCTTTAGTAGAGCAGGTATGCTTTGCTGATTGATCCTCTGTTCCTCTTCCTTTCTGTGTTTCTAGTATCTCGCCGTTCTGGGGTGGGGGTGTTGGGGGTGTAGAGTTCCTGGCGACTCCTATACCCTCAGGTCTCACATCTGCAACATCGCTTGGGCCTACGCCAGGGCAACCGGGTGGCAAGAAGCACGCAGACACGAGTTTGGAGTTCCTTGCGTCGGGTTTGGGATTTAGGGTTTGGGGCCATTTAGGGTTTAGGGTTTAGGGTTTAGGGTTTAGGGTTTAGGGCCATTTAGGGTTTCGGGTTTCGGGTCTCTGGTTTGGCCTCAGATTCCGCGTTGTTGTCGTCCACAAGCTGCCTGCAAAAGCTCATCATGTACCTGCTGGTACTTGCGGGAGTGGAGGATCCTTAGAGCCTTAGAGCAAATCTTTGTATCACGCATCATAGTGCGACCCTTTGTATGGATGTGTAAAATCACTGCCGCGCGCACTTCGAACCCTACACGGCTTTCCATGACCCTTCAAGTACACCCTGCACCCTCAAACCCTCTCAACCCCTGCACACAATCCTGAGACCTTAAGAACCTAAGACCCTGTAAGCCCGAAGAACCCTACCAACCCTCAACCGGAACATGCAAACCTAAAAACCTGATACCCTTAAACCTAAAATCCTACGAACCCTACACCCCAAGACACCCTGAAACCCTGAACCCTATAACCCCCATTGCCGACAACACCCTAAACCCTGAAATCTGAAACCCTGAAGCACCCGGAACCCTAAACCCTCTAAACCCTCTAGACCCTACAAAGCCTAGACACCCTCGACCCGAAACCCCAACCCCAAACCCTATATTAACCCTAAACCCCCAAACCCCCAAACCCTAAAACCCCCAAACCCCTAAACCCCTAAACCCCTAACCCTTCAACCCTAAACCCTAAACCGTTCACCCTAACCCCAAACCCTCAACCCTACACCCGCACCCGAAGACCCAAAAGTCCTCAGACTGTTAATCATGGGTTACCCTCCCCCAAGCTTAATTCTCCGTAAATAGCCTGAATTCTGGAGGGAACCGAGGGCGGGGGGGCGTAGTATGGAGGGGGGGTAGTACCCCTAAACCCTAAACGCTAAACCCTAACCCTAAACCCTACACCCTAAACCCTAAACCCTAAACCCTAAACCCTAAACCCCCTACCTAGGGCGGGTGTAAAAAAGAGGGGCCTAAACCCTAAACCCTAAACCCTAAACCCTAAACCCTAAACCCTACCCTAAACCCTAAACCCTAAACCCTAAACCCTAAACCCTAAACCCTAAACCCTAAACCCTAAACCCTAAACCCTAAACCCTAAACCCTAAACCCGAGGCCGGCCCACGAGAGGAGGAGCTCTTCGACGCTCTCGGCACTGCCGCGGAGCTGACCTCAGGGGGGACTGAGGGGGTGGATATGACCCTTCAGAAGCCTTACATGCCCTAAGCCCTATAGGCCAATAGGAGTTTAAGGCTGAAGGCGAGGGGTTTAGGGTTTAGGGTTTGGGGATTGCTGCAAAACGGGCGCAGAAGCTGTGAAAGGTTGGGATGCCAAGTAACATGCGAAAGGCAGCTTTGGCCCGATTGTGGAGGGCCGTCTGGCACTTTCCTCCCAGCAAAACGACCCTATTCTAATCCTTCTGAATGCTCCTCCAGAGAGCTCGCTCTTTGGGGAAGGAAAGCTTAATCCTTCCCGGGTTTAGGCTTAAACTCACGTCAATTGCCCTTCCAAAAACTGCCTCCGTCCAGGGGTTGAAGGCTTCCTTCGCGAAGTTCTGGTTTTGTCTGTGGGGACAAAAAGGGGGGGGTTCCAGCAATTGATCAGGAGGTCAGCAAGTCCGCCGTCCCTAAGACGAATTTCGGCCAGGCCCCTACTAGGCGAAACCCTAAACCCTAAAACCCAAACCCTTGGTCCCTGAAAACTCTGCGGTGAGGGGCATGGCCAGGGTTTACGATATCTAGGGTTTAGGGTTTAGGTTCTAGGAGTACCTTCTTGGGGTCCTCATTATAAGGGGATGCTACTATTCGGGTGTTTATTTAAGGGGTCCCATTATGTTCGTAAACCCCTTTTGTAAATCTCGGCCGCGGGAGTGAGATTTTGTCAGAATTTCGAACGCCGCAGATCGCCCGCGGTGCGTCCTGTTCGTAGCCACAATATTGCCCTACCTTTGCCCAAGCCATATTTTCCAGACATCATTGGCCCCCAAACCAAGAAGCCTACAACACTGAGATGCGGTTCTTCTATAGGCACAGGTACAGATCGCACCCCTGCATGTGGCCACGAAAAAGCACAAACCAAACTTTAAGCCGCCAACAACGTGCTGAAGCAATGGTATCTGAAGCAGGCTGGTTCAGGATTTGGGGTTTAGGGTTTAGAGTTTAGGGTTTAGGGTGTAGGGTTTAGGGTGCATACCTTCCACACCACAGACATGTGCTAAGTCGCTTTTCGGAGCAAGTCGTAGAAACTAGGGGCAACGTTGCGAAACAGGGTTTTTCTACAGACTTGGATGTTTCATGTCATTGTTTGCCGCCGCCAGACCGCAGCTCCTGTCAGACGCCAAGCCCCCTAAGCCTAGCATGTTCCCTTTGCCCCATGAACATGAAGAGGTGTGCCTTGCAAGTTTTGAAAGGGAGGTGGGGGGGGGGGGCAGGTCAGGCCCAAAAATCGTGACAGCCATCATGCCAGGAGGAGGCTGTGCCAGACCTGCCAGACCTCACCTGGCAACTGCGTGGGCCCTGGTTCCAGGGTCTAGGGTTTTAGGCTTTAATGTAGGACCTTGGGTTTGACCCTGGTACCCTATAAGCCCTAAACTTAAACCCTAAACGTTGAACCCTGAAACTGTAAGCGCTAAACCCTAAAACCCTAAACCATTCGATTCGTCAGACGCATCTGAAGCAGGTGAGCCATGGCCCCGGCTTCGCCGGGTGCGCCATGGCCCTGTTAGTTAAGTGGGTGAGCTGTTGGCCGCAGCCTGGCTGCGAGAGCCATCAGCCCCACCTGTGAGGTGAGCCATGGCCCCGGCTTTGCCGGGTGCGCCATGGCCCTGGTCAAGTGGGCGAGCTGTTGGCCGCAGCCTGGCTGCGAGAGCCATCAGCCCCACCTGTGAGGTGAGCCATGGCCCCGGCTTGCCGGGTGCGCCATGGCCCTGTTGAGTCAAGTGGGCGAGCTGTTGGCCGCAGCCTGGCTGCGAGAGCCATCAGCCCCACCTGTGAGGTGAGCCATGGCGCCGGCTTTGCTGGGTGCGCCATGGCCCTGTTGAGTTAAGTGGGCGAGCTGTTGGCCGCAGCCTGGCTGCGAGAGCCATCAGCCCCACCTGACCTGTGAGGTGAGCCATTGGCCCCAACATGATTGGGTGCGCCAAATGGCCCTCGCATCAGTCAGTCAGGTGCGCTGCTGGCCCCAACGTTGTTGGGTGCGCCAGTGGCCCTGGCAAATCAGTGGATCGGCCCACTTCAGTCCAGGTGCGCTGCTGGCCCCAACGTGGTTGGGTGCGCCAGTGGCCCTGGCACACGAGTGGTGTGCCCGTTGGCCCCAGCACGGGGTGAGCCATCGGCCCACAAAAAACAGGTGCGCTGCTGGCCCAGCCCGGCTGGGCGCGCCAGTGGCCCATTCACAAAATCCTAAACCCTAAACCCTAAACCCTAAACCCTAAACCCTAAACCCTAAACCTAATCAGGCTAAGCCCTCAGACTCAGGACTGTCAGACAGCGCAGAGCCCAGTATTAGGGTTTAGGGTTTAGGGTTTATAGCGTTTATAGGGGTTATAGGGTTTATAGGGGTTATAGGGTTTATAGGGTTTATAGGGTTTAGAGGGTTTAGAGGGTTTATAGGGTTTTTTGGGTTTATAGGGTTTATAGGGTTTATAGGGTTTAGAGGGTTTAGAGGGTTTAGAGGGTTTAGAGGTTTTATAGGGTTTATAGGGGCTATAGGGTGTGTAGGGTTTATAGGGTTTAGGGTTTATAGGGCTTGGAAGGCTTATAGGGTTTAGGGTTTAGGGTTTATAGGGGTTATAGGGGTTATAGGGGTTATAGGGGTTATAGGGGTTATAGGGTTTATAGGGTTTATAGGGTTTATAGGGTTTATAGGGTTTATAGGGTCTAGAAGGTTTAGAGGGTTTAGAGGGTTTATAGGGTTTATAGGGTTTATAGGGTTTAGAGGGTTTAGAGGGTTGAGAGGGTTTATAGGGTTTATAGGGTTTATAGGGTTTATAGGGTTTAGGGATTAGGGTTCCTGCCACGCCCAGGTCCGACCCGCCAGCTGGTCGACACGGGTGGCCGAGGCCTGCCTAAAGGGTTTCTTCCACAGGTAGCCCCTAAATTAAGCCCTAACATAACCCAACCCCAGGCGTTCAGAAGGGCTGAGCAAGATTCAGGGACTCAAAGCTTAAGGGGAATTGGGTGTTTGGATGGTTTCTTTATGAGGATGTGATTTCATTTCGGAGGATGGGTTGAGGGTTTAGGTTCAGGGCTTTGGGTTTCCCCTCGATCTCCCCGCCCTGTGGTTCGTGGTGGATTTAGGATCAAGGGTCAGGGTGTAACCCTAAACCCTAAACCCTAAATCCCCACCCTGGGAAGGGGCAAGCTTGTGACTTGCCACATGCAGCGCATCGGCCCAGCAGCACGATTCAAGAATGTAAGCCATATATAGGGCCTTAGGCTCACTTTCCAAACTATGTCAGACTCAGAATCAGGCTTCACGCAAGCCTGTAACTGTAACTTCTTATAATAGTAGCACAATACGTAATACCATTTTGTAACACGGTTTAGTCAGACTCGAAGTCTTGTTTTCTCGCCTGACCATCGCACCCGTTTGAAAATTTGCCAATGGTGCGCAAGAGGGCAGCCGAGCAGCATGGGACACCGCACTATCAGCTGAAGAAGAAGAAGAAGGAGGAGGCGGAAGCAGCGGGGGTGGAGCAGCATCAGTCGTCAGACCCTGACTCTGGCAAGACTGAGACGGCGCAAGCAGCGGAGGCGGAAGCAGCGGGGGCGGAGCATCAGTCGTCAGACCCTGACTCTGGCAAGACTAAGACGGTCGAGGCTGGCGAGACGGAGTCCGGCAAGACGGACTCGGCGTCATCCGTCAGACGCCCTCAAGCTGGACTGAGGGCCAAGCTTGCCCAGGAGGCGGAGAGAAAGAAAAAGGAAAAGGAGTGCAAGGGCAAGACGAAAGCCCAAGGCGAGGGCAAGGGCAAGGGCAAGGGCAAGACGAAAGCCAAAGGCGAGGGCAAGGACAAGGGCAAGGACAAGGACAAGGACGAGGGCAAGGGCAAGGGCGAGGGCCAGGGCAAGACACAGACGGAGCAGCCTGGCCAGACCCAGACGCAGATGGTGCCGCCGTTGCAGATGGCGCCGCCGGCAGGCCCTCCCGTCTGTGGCTCTGTGGCTGACGCCTTCGTTTCTTCGCTCACATTGGAATTCAAGGGAAGACTTGTGTTTCTCCCATCTCTTTGGTTATAGTATTATTTCGTTTCTTCCTTCGATGGTGAATCTCAGGTCAGACTCGCCGACGTGACGCTGGGTACCATCTCCTCCAATGCCACCTTGCAAGACCAGCTTCGCACCAGCCTCTTCATGACGCATTTACATGCGAACCGGGTGGCAGGGACCTTGTCCGCTGAGCAGCATCGCAGCTGGATGGACCAGTACAGCAATGGCTACCTGGCTGATGCAGTCTTCTTTTGTTTGAGCCTGAACTAAAAACAATAACAACGACATCAAACACCTTAAACTCCGAAGCCCTAAACTTTATGAATCAACGCTAAGAGTCTCAGCAGATAATTTTCGACATTTCTTGCTGTCTCGTGTATAAACCCCTTCATACCCTAAGATTGACCTTTCATTTTGATCAGCACAAGCAAGGTCACTCCGTGAATGTGTCATCCCCGCTCCCGCCACCTCTGCCAAGCCAGACGCAGCAGCAGCAGCAGCCAGCAGCCCCTTGTCAGACGCAGCAGCAGCCAGCAGCCCCTTGTCAGACGCCGCAGCAGCCAGCAGCCCCTTGTCAGACGCAGCAGCAGCCAGCAGGCCCTTGTCAGACGCAGCAGCAGCCAGCGGCCCCTTGTCAGACGCAGCATGGTCACCTCCCGCCAGCACCGCCTGTGCCCTTCTACGTCCCGCCGACACCGCCACCGCGTCAGACGCAGCAACCATGTCAGACGCCGTTGCAGGCGCCAAGTGGTAAGCTCTCGCCGCCCTTCTACTACGTCCCACGCTAGCTTCTGAATTGTTTCAGTCAGACTCTTCCTGTCACTGTGCGCAAAAAGGAGACCAGGATGCTGCCAGACTGTAATTGCGTCCCGAAGCCGGCCCGCCCACTCACTAAACTAACCCATAAATCATGTAGTGGAGTCCGAAGTACAGATTCCACTGCCGCGCAGGCCGGGGCATCGTCAGACGTCTGCGCGGGGCCTTGGTGCGGCGGCTCACTTTGTTGCAGACTGGTAGGTGGTAGGCGATGTTCTTGGCCACTCTGCCGTCTGCTGTTCCTGTCTGCGGTCTTGCTGAGGCATATAGGGGTTATAGGGTTTATAGGGTTTATAGGGTTTATAGGGTTTATAGGGTTTATAGGGTTTAGGGTTTATAGGGTTTATAGGGTTTCTAGGGTTTAAAGGGTTTATAGGGTTTATAGGGTTTATCGGGTTTATCGGGTTATTAAAGGGTTTATAGGGTTTATAGGGTTTAAAGGGTTTATAGGGCTTATAGGGTTTAGGGTTTAGGGTTCCTGCCACGCCCAGGTCCGACCCGCCAGCTATTCGACACGGATGGCCGAGGCCTGCGGTAGCCCCTAAATTAAGCCCTAACATAACCCAACCCCAGGCGTTCAGAAGGGCTGAGTAAGATTCAGGGATTCAAAGCTTAAGGGGAATTGGGGGTTTGGATGGTGTCTTTATGAGGATGTGATTTCATTCGGGAGGATGGGTTGAGGGTTTAGGTTCAGGGCTTTGGGTTTCCCCTCGATCTCCCCGCCCTGTGGTTCGTGGTGGATTTAGGATCAAGGGTCAGGGTGTAACCCTAAACCCTAAACCCTAAATCCCCACCACCACATTGGTCTCGGTTCAGGAAAGGTCCAGCGCTGATGCGAATGTCAGATTGTACTATGTAAGCAAGAAGCCAGACAGCAATCAGAACACCCCAAAAAAATCTCAAGACGATGTGATGTCACAGATCATTGCAATTTTGTAGACTCCACCGGGACTCACTGTCGCTGCCTTGCAGCCATGTCCAACAAAATGTCGGCGCCTGACCAACAAGCTATGGACGCAGTGCCAGAACCCACTCCAGTGCCAGACCCGCGTCCAGTAAACCCAGCGCCTGGCATCTCAGAGGAGGCCACCACAAAGCCGGACCCAGCCGTCCCAGAGGAGGGCGCCCCAAAGCTTGCCCCAGAAAAGGCCACGTCAGAACCAGACCCAGCGCCAGCCATCTCGGTGCCAGACCCAGACGTGCCAGGCGACACAGGCTTGCAGTTCCTAGACACGCCAGACGACACAGGCTTGCAGCCCGAAGACGTGCCAGACGACACAGGCTTGCAGTTGGCGCTCCTCAATGACGGGGGTCCCATCCCGAACCCACCCCGCCAGACCAAGCCGAAAATGACGAAGTTGCCCATTTCGAAAGACGACATGGTGCGCTGGCACAACCTGCTGTCGAGGTTTCTGTCCAAGCTTTCCGATCCTGACATGCGTCGGGAAGTGTACGAAAACGTCAGACAGTGCTACTTGGCTTAGTAAAGTTCGAGGACTTCAGGCTGTAGAACTACAAGGTTGAGGGTTCAGTCGAGGGGTTTCCAGCTTTGGGTTTTTTTGGCCCTTCCTCAACGCTGCCCCTTGTCAGCCGTGCAGTAGCGACTCCGCAAAGCCCCTTAAAGAACTCTAGATGCCCAAGCTCAGGTTGGAACGCCATTCCTGCGACGCCAGTCCCGCTCGCTCCGCACGCCAACGAGTCAGACCCCGTCGATGCCTTCGTAGCTTGGTTGCCAGCATTGCACTATAAAATTGGCACTTCTAGTCACTTCTATGCATTGCATGTCACTCATAATAAGGTGATGAGCCATTTGGCGCTGGCAAACCCAAGTCTTTATTGGGTCCTTCATCGTCTGCAATGTGACGGGGCCAGCTACGCTGTGCCTTGTCTGTGGCAGTACGAAGTTCCATGGTTGACGCCTCACGCGTACTGAACCGTGAACCCAGGTCGTGCTGAGCGTCCTTCGGCGCCCCAACACGGTGCTCGCGAAGGCCTTCGCCGAGGAGCTGGTTCAGAAACTCGTAAGTATCTTGGACTGCGTACAAAGGGATACTGTGTGCACGGTTGTCAGATTCATGTTTGATTCTTTCCCGGATTCCCCTCCCTCCCCAACTTCCGATCACTGAGGACAGTTCATTGGCTACAAGGACAGTCACACCTATTCTGACCCCAACTACGTGATCGCTTCTTGGTCTCACGAGAAATGCTACCTGCTCAGCCACTGGACTTGAATCATTCAATGTCAACTGGCAGTGCAGTCATGACACACCTATTTTCTACATGTTTACATCACATCATCTGAGTGAGCATCCCTGAAACAACTGAGTGGCGACACACCCACAGAGTTGGGACTTTTCCAGAAGCGAATGGTGCGACATGTTGCAGAAGCGGCGGGCGCCAGACTTGACAAAGCCACCACCGCCGCCTCGTGATGCTCCAGTAGCTCGAAGAGGATGTATTCAGGGCTTTGTTAAGGTTTAGAGTGAGTGGAGGGTTTAGTCAACTTTGGTGCCATTTGGGTTTCTTTCGTATTTAGGGTTTAGGGCTTAGAGGGGGTGTGGTTAGGCAAGCTCCAGCGGCAGTGGCAGCCAGACCATGACGCAGCCAGCAACAGCAACTCAGATGCTTTTTTCAAGTTCTTTTTAATCCCCCCCCCTCCCCCTCCCCTTCACCCCCCCTCCCCTTCCCCCCCCTCCCCTCCCCCCTCCCCCTCCCCCTCCTCACAACGCAGGCACCTGGCCAGACAGCTGCCCCCAAGGCCCAGCAGAAGCCAGCGGCGGTTGCTCAGCCATTTCATTGGAGCTGTTCATTTTAGGTTGGTTTTAGGGGTTTGGGCTTTTTCCGTGTTCTTAATAAAGGGATGGGGTTAAAGGGTCTACATTCATGGCTGCAGGGGAATCAGGGATAATTTAATGTCGACAAGTTAGAGCGTCCTGCTATGTCCTGCTGAGGACACCAAAAGGCGAGACCACGGCCAGACAGCTGGCCCCAAGCCGCAGCAGCCAGATGGCAGCCAGACGCCTGCGGTTGCTCAGCCATTTCATTGGAGCTGTTTTTTGGGAGGTTTGGGTTTTTTCGGTGTTCATGGTATCAAAAGTCTAAATTCATGGCTGCAGGATAATCAGGGTGATTTTTGTTGTGTCGACAAGTCAGAACATTGCGCTATGTCGCGCTCAGGACACCAGAGCTCGAGATCACCAGACAGCTGGCCCCCAGCCTCAGCCGCAGGCCCGAGATCATGGCCAGACAGCTGGCCCCCAGCCTCAGCCGCAGGCAGACAGCGGCCAGACGCCTGCTGTTGCTCAGCTGTTTCATTACAGCTGTTCTTTAGGGGTTTGGCCTTTTTCGGTGTGGGTTCAAAGGGTCTGCATTCATGGCTGCAGGATCATCAACATCAGCAGCAGGGCCAGCAAAACTGGACATCCTCGCAATCCCAGTCCCAGCGGCAGTGGCAGCCAGACACTTGCTACAATAAGCAACTTGCAATGTCAGGTTCATGTGCTGCGGTTGGTCATGCTAGTCTTTTCCTGCGGCTGCCTGAGCTTCTGTGTCTGTGTGTAATTAAGGACAGTTGGAGTCAGAGAGGAGATGGCTCCTGGTGGGGCCAGACCGATGGATGGCACCAAGGCTGGCAGACTGCTGGGCGGCAGAGTCAGACTGATGGTCAGGGCTGGCAGTGGCAGAGTCAGACTGATGGTCAAGGCTGGCAGGCCGATGGGTGGCAGAGTCAAGGCTGGCAGGCCGATGGGTGGCAGAGTCAGAATGATGGTGACGGATGGCGCTGGCGCAGGCAGGGGCCGTAAGACGGTTCTAAACTCGTGCTAGCAAGACAGCCTCTTCAACATGTAAATAATTGTAATCGGCTGATTCACTGATTCGTGGGACTGCGGCCTCTGTCTGTCTGCCAGACTGGACCTTTTATTAATTCGGGAAGAATCTTCTCCCTGGATCCAATCAGTGCTGCTCTGCTTTCTGCCGACTACGGCCTGCCCAGAGCGATGTGCTCCGCATTCTGCCGAATCACGGCCTGCCCGGAGCGATGCGGTGAAAACTATTTCTGCCCATGTTTCTGTTTGCGATTCTGTGCTGATTCACAAGATCCGAAGCGAAACAAATTGTGCAATCCAACTCCTGCAGGCCAAGCGTCTGGGCTGCCTCGATGCCCTTTGCTCCAGCCGGGCGCCCCAGGAATCCGGCTTCAGAACTTGAGGATTAGGTTGTTCCGGGGAATCCACGTGTGCCAAACATGATGTGGGCAGCCGTTCGCCACCATCCATGCAAAATCATGCAACACTGGGCTCCGGGACACGTTCGTGCCACGAAACCAACTTTCGGCCTTGGGTTCGGGAATGTCAGTTTTTGCCTTGGGGTTTAAGGTAGGAAACATGCACCCAATCAACAATTTGCAAGGTTTCAGGAGAAAGAATGAGTCAGTGAGCGGCGTAAACTGAAACCCGAAACCTGGTCTAGGAAGCAAAGCGAACCCGACCCTAAATTAAGCTGAAAGTCGGTTTCGTGCCTTAAAAGTCTCCCGAAGCCTGTGGTTTTTACAGTCCAATCAACTAAGAGTACGACTACAAAGAGAGAAACAACACGACACTCACAACAACCTAAGCCCTGAACCTCTTCCAGGATGCAAGCTGACAGCCTTTGGCGGGGCCTTGGGCGGAGCCTTTGGCGGTGGCCCTGGAGGCAGGGGTGTTGCCGGACGGTTTCGTGCCACGAAAGTGTTGCAGAGCTTGGTTTTGCATGGATGGTGGCGACAAACGCCTTATTCCTATGAAACTGCAGGTTTCTTCTAAATTCCATGCAAAACCAACCTCCGGGACACTTCCGCGGCACGAAAGTGCCTTTCAGCTGTGTTTCCTAGACTTGGTTAAGGGTTTCGGTGTTACTCTGCCCCAGTCTGACAGTCTGATTCCTTTTTTCAAGGCTAACAAGTTATTGATTCCAAACCGTCCTTTGCAAATTCCATGCAAAACCAGCCTCCGGGACACTTTCGCGGCACGAAAGTGCCTTTCAGCTTTGTTTCCTAGACTTGGTTAAGGGTTTCGGTGTTACTCTGCCCCAGTCTGACAGTCTGATTCCTTTTCAAGGCTCACAAGTTGTTGATTCCAAACCGTTCTTTGCATTCCGAATTCCAGGCCAAACCAAGCTCCAGGACACTTTCGTGGCACGAAACTGCCTTTCAGCTTTGTTTCCTAGACTTTGTTTCGGTGCGGTTACTCTGGCCAGACAGTCTGATTCCTTTTGCAAGTTGTTGGTTCCAAACCGTTCTTTGCACCCTAATTCCAAGCAACACCAAGCTCCGGGACACTTTCGTGGCACGAAACTGCCTTTCAGCTTTGCTTCCTAGACTTGGTTTCGGTGTGGTTACTCTGGCCAGACGGTCTGATTCCTTTTGCAAGTTGTGGATTCCAAATCGTTCTTTGCACCGTAATTCCAAGCAAAACCAAGCTCCGGGACACTTTCGTGGCACGAAACTGCCTTTCAGCTTTGCTTCCTAGACTGGGTTTCGGTGCGGTTACTCTGGCCAGACAGTCTGATTCCTTTTGCAAGTTGTGGATTCCAAATCGTTCTTTGCACCCTAATTCCAACCAAAACCCAGCTCCGGGACACTTTCGTGGCACGAAACTGCCTTTCAGCTTTGTTTCCTAGACCTGGTTAAGGGTTTAGGTGCGGTTACTTTGTGCAGTCTGATTCCTTAATATTCAAGGCTACCAAGTTGTTGATTCCAAACCGTGCTTTGCAAGCGAATTCCAAGCAAAACCAAGCTTTGGGACACTTTCGTGGCACGAAAGTGTCCCAAAGCTTGGTTTCCTGCACCAGGTTAAGGGTTCAGGGCAGGATGACTACGCTCATAAGAAAACGTACAAATGGCCTTTCATTCCCTGCAAAACCAAGCTCCGGGACACTTTCGTGGCATGAGAGCGGCTTCGGGCTTGTTTCCGAGGCTTGTTATAGGGTTTAGGGTTTAGGGTTTAGAGGGCTGGAGGGTTTCGAGGGTTTTGAGGCTTTCGAGGGTTTTGAGGGTTTGTTGGGGTTTTGAAGCTTTTTAGGGTTTACCTGCAGGCTTCATTCCGCGCAAGACCATGCTCCGGGACACATTCCAGGCACGAAACCGGCTTTGAGCAGTTTCCTGGACTGGTTTCCAAGTCAGGTTTAGCATGAAGGATCATGGATTTAGCGTTATACATTGCAGAGTTCATTGACAGTCATGACATAGAAGCATTTCTCCTGGTACGGCTGCTTTGTTACAGCCGTGCTGCTGTGCTGCTTGGAGCAAGACCGCTTGTTAAGTGCTGGCATTTCTTGTGGCGTTTTCAGACAACGTTCAAGCTCTGGCAGGCCGATTGGAATTTCACGATGCTTCAATTCCACTTTCTTTAGCCGCATTGCCAGATTGCTTCGCATGTGCTAGACCCACAGGTGTTGCTTTGCACATCGCTAGCATAAGCTGAGCTAGAGCAGGGGAACGTAGTTTCTGCTGCCATTGCCGGCCGACTACTGGCTGTTTACGGGATGCGCTCCAAGATTGTGAAGGGCAAGATAATCCCGGCGGGGAAGCTGGAGTCAGACAGCAAGGTTGAGTCTGAGGCCAGTTCCTGTCGTCAGACTGGCTCGAAGATTGCGAAGGCCGAGGTTCAGTGTGGCCTAGTGGCAGCAAAGAAGGTGAAGGTAGAGAAGATCGACCATGGCCCAGCTGTGAAGAAGCTGAAGGAAGACATCAAGTCCGAGTGCAAGACCGTGAAGAAGCGGACGCCAGGCAAAAAGTCCTCAGGCCAGACGTCCGTTCGTGTCGAACGTGACAAACGGCTTCTCAAGAAGCCTTTCCAGATCCCCAGGGCAAAGTTCAAGAGGCTTTGCCATGCCATTGTCGCGAATTTGGCGTCAGACCAGGACATCCAAAGCTCACATAAGCTGAGCCCGGAGGCCTGGGACACGTTGCGCACAGCAGCGGAGTCCTTTATCAGCTACGAAGTCTTTCGTCAGGCCAGATTCTCGCGTCAGACCAACAACCCCAAAAGAAAGACAACGCTCCTGCGCGACTTTAAAGTGGCCTTGGCGATAGATGGAAGGTAGGCAGCAAGACAGTTGTAGCCTGAGCTGTCAGACAAGTAGCCAGCAATACAGTTTTTGCCTCGACTGTCAGACAAGTAGCCAGCAACACAGTTTTGCCTTCAACTGTCAGACCATGGCGCCATTGGGAAGCCAAGCACAGCAGGGGCTGCGTGTGCAGTGTGAAAAGAAACCGGTTGGATCGTTGATGTTGTTTTGCACTACCTTGCCGGCTGGGCAAATAGCTCTTGTAGTCTGCCTGTGGCAGGCTGCTGGACATTCAGCTCGACGCTGCTCCGCCTTCAGATTTTGAGTTCGGGCCTGCTACTTAGGCTTGCAACTTAGACTTAATCTGACCAGGGTGCAGTGTAGGTTTTAGTTTAGTGGTGTTGGGTTTAAAAAATTAGGGGTTGAGCTTTCGGGAACTCGACCACAGTGCCTGCAAGACACATGGCCCATCATGTCGCAGCCTTGTGGGCATGTCATAGATTTGGATGCGCTGAACGACGACGATGCTTCTGACATGGATGTGTCTCAGCACAGTGTCATGGACGTGGACGAAATGGACGTGGAGGAGCCAGACATCCCACAGCATGTGGGCCCTGGGCCAGACACCCTGCCAGGTATCATGCAGGCTTTTCGCTGGCCGTACCTCGCAGCTCAAGCGCTGGGCCGGCATATGCTGCCTGCCCAACTGCAACGGTCGTGTTTGACCAGAACCTGGAGAGTGTCGACCCATTTCTCTGGTCTGGGTTCTGCTGAGCTGGCGTTGCAGCTATTGGAGCACGCTGCTGCTGGTCTTACTGGTGGTGTGGGTCCTCAGTTTAACCTTGTCTCAGCTTGCGAGAAACAACCAAGTCGCCAGAGGGTGCTTCGAACACGGCTGCCCCAGGATTGCCATATATTCGATGACATCATGGAGAGATTTCGGGACTTGCCGGAACTTTCCGAGACAGTGGACTGGAGGGGCATCTGGAGCAGAATGCCAGACGCTTTTCTCGGTCAGGGTATCGCTGCAAGATGCAGGCAGCACTTACACTCGCAATGCCGACTGGCAGCCCCGCCAGACCTGGATATTTCTGGATCGCCCTGCCAGGTGTGGTCGTCCATGGGCTCACGTGGGGGGTCGCAAGACAACCGAATAGTGTTGTTCCTCGCATGGGCTTACCTAATTCGGACGGGTGAATGCAAGATTATCATCCACGAGAACGTGTCTGGGTTCAAAGAGGGCATCCTGTTAGAGTTGCTGTCAGACACGTTTGAGGTGGTGACTTTGGAAGTACATCCTTGGCATTGCGGTTTCAGGATCATAGCCAGACCAAGAAAGTACTCTGTGCTTTTTCGCCGGCGCAACATTGAAGTAGTGTCAGACGTCCATGAGGTGTACCGTCAGCTTTCGCAATCCTTGGCGGACTGGCAGAAGCAGCCGGATCTTGAAGAATTCTTGTTGACTTCCGAGCAGGGCCTGTTGCAAGAGGAGAACCAGGCCAGGGCCAGCAAGAAGTTGCCAGCTGTCAGTGGCTGCAGTGATTCATGGGCTTACCTGCCCTTGGTCTGAACTTTAAGGGTAGATTCTGGCCTTGTTCATGCCCAGACTGTGTTGCCCTTCCAACTCCAAACCTTCAAAGGCCCGAGTTAAACAAACCTGGAAACCTTATATAATATATGCAGCCTAAACTATTGAAACCCTGCTGTCCCTACCACTGACATTAGTTCTCGAAGTTCTAAGGTTGACAGACAAGCAACGTGGCTATTTGCAAAAGTACCAGGAGCAAGGCGCTGTGCGTCAGACCAGGAATGTCGTCTATGACCTGAGCCAGAACCCAGAGAAGAGGCCAATACAGACTTCGCAGCAGACAGGAAGTTTGCCATGTCTGAGAAGTGGTTCCCTCTTGTGGATGCCAGACCGGAGGAGATGGCTTGTAGATGCGGAGCTGGCCGCTTTGATGGGATTTCCAAGCAGCGAGCCTCTGAAGAACTTGTACGGGGTGCCAGACATCTTTTGCCCAGCCCGGTCTCAGGTAGGCACTGCCATGCATGTGGGATGTGTTGGGCTGGTCGCACTTGTCGCTCTCGCGTGTGCACGAGACCGGTCGTAGTTCTTGTGCATAGTTATGATGTCGTGGCTGCTGCAAGACCAGTCATGACCAGGTGTCACATGAGTATGAACACTTGCTTTCTCGAAGCCCGACGCAGTGCAAAAACAATGGCTTTGTGGGGATTGCTAGATGTGCATCATTCCTGGCCATGACACATCATTGCTGTAATATGAAAGCCCCACTTCACACCCACGACTACGTTATGTCTGTGTCGTCTACACTAGACTGTAGCTTTTCTGCATACACACACGCGCACAAGGGGATGCCGAAGCTGCTGTTTCAGCCAGAGCCTGCAAAGCGTAAGTCTCAGCCAAAGAGAACCCCCCCCCCCATTTTCGTCATGTGCGTCGAAGTCAGGCCTTCGGCCAGTTTCAGTCGCTGGCTGCCGCCGCAGACAGTCCTGCCAGAGCCTCGACAGAGCAACCCTTCTGTTCTATGCCAGACAAAATAACACGGCCCCAACATCTGACGGCAGGGGGTTCCGAACCACGAATTTCGGTTGTTAATGGCTGCGGGACTAAATGAAGAAGCCTGAAATCCTGGCGGCTGGGGGTTCCGAAGCCCGAACTTAGGTTTACAACGGTTGTATCCCTATTGTTTTGGTTCGGAACCCCCGCGGCGGCCGAAACACGCACCTGGAGGTTACTCTTGTTCCACCAACAGTTTAGTTTGCTAGTGGTTGGGCCCCTAAATTCGGGGTTCACTTGATGCAACATGGTACTTGGCAGCTTGGCATGCAATTTGTGCGTGAGATTGAGGCTGTCAGACTTGCTTGCCAGGGTCCCTCTGGAACAACCCAGAAGATAGGAGCCTAACCACTAGCAAGCTAAATTTGGGGTTAGTCGCAAGCAGGTGTGCAAATCAGGTCTGGGAGGGCCCTGCCGTTCACAGAAACTTCGTCCGCAAAGGGGTTGCTCCGACTCCTGTGTCAGACGGGCCATGGCGCTGCGCCCTATCTCCTGTGGGTATGAACGTTTCCGGCTGGAAGACCTTTCGCTCAGCATCGAGTCCGGCCACCGTGACATTGATGAGGCCGGCAGCTTGAAGCAGTCATTCAGTTCTGACCTGTAGGGTTATGATGCCGTGCTGAGTTTTGCTTTGACAGGACAGAGTCTCCGAGCTTCTCGCCAGACTGCAAGCAGGTGAGTTCGGAACTGCAAGATCGGTTGCCCAGCCCACTGTCAGACTCGACAGTGAAGGAAACCAAATGCGCTGCCCCGATGGCCTGCTGAAGTTGGCTGACGGGAAGCAGTGGGTGTGCGCACTCGTTCGTGCCAAGGTCATCTGGCAAGACGCAGAGCAGTCAGACTGGGTCACTGCTCCCCTTCTTGAGGTCTTTCAGATGGGCCTTCCGATGGAGAAGATCAAGTTCCAGGATGATGATGAGGCCGCCGTCAGACTCTTTTGGTCCATGTCCCACGAAGGTGAGAACACCAAGGTGCGTGCCCACAGCGTGCACTTGAAGGTGCAGATCTGCAAGACCTTCATGGAGAAGACGCCTGGCGGAGACACCGCCAAGGCTGAGGCTGCCATGGTGGCGCAGCTGGGGCCATCCAAACGATCCACAGTGCACCTTTGGATGAAGGCTGCAATTACACTGACAGACTCTACTTTGTGCTTGCTGGCAACACGACACTTTCTGTGAATTCAGTCGTTTTTAAGTTGTCTTGTCAGTGGTCTGGCTCCCAGTTCCTTGTTTCCGATGTGCTTGGTGGCCAAGGACCTGACCTCACCCAAGGATACGTCTTCGGCAACCCTTTCCTGACTGGCTTGGGTGAGGAATCTCGCGCTGCGGTTGCACGTCAGTGCACGGTCGTGATGCATGTGTGCTTCGCAACTCATCTTTTGGTCAATGCTGAGGTCAGAGGCTTTCGGTGGATTTCGCCGAAGCTTCCTTGAGATGCCTATTCGACACGCTAGACCTGGACAGGGGCGTCACGAAGGAGCAATTCAAGACCGATTTCTGTGCGCCCATGCTGAGAGCACCTCGGCTCGCTTACAGTGCCTGCTGCTAGTCTAGTCTACGAGCATTAGAGGGGGGCACTGACAAACTTAGGCCCAGAACTGGGCGAAGCTCACAACGCAGAAGTACGGCTCGGTTGTGAAGCAAGTCCCTTCTTTCGATCGCACTGTAAAGATGCTTATTTCAGAGCGGGGCCGTGTGAAGATCATGCTGCTTGCAGGCAATGGCTCAGCTAGCTTTGAGGTGTACAGTGCTGTGAATTCTTTGCCTCTTTCACTTGAGTTTACGAGTCATAAGGAATTGCATCCTTGCCGGACATCCGCTGAATGGCAAGGCCAACATCCCCAACTCTGGAATCGAAGAGTGTCGCAAGACGATCGAAGCCCTCGAGGAGAAGAAGAGCGGCAAGACTGATTCTGGAGGGCATGCGTCAGATGCTGCCGCGGAGGAGCCTGTCAATCAGGATAAGCCAGACGACCAGCAGCATGAGGACGTTGACATGCTGGCAGACCATGCGTGCGACGTGGTGGTGGCCCCTGAGACTGAGCCTGAGGACCCACTCGTGGTGAAGGCGACCGAGCTCTCGGCCTCCATCCTCGAGAAGATCCATGTCCTTAACTGTCCGTCAGACTTCAAGGAGGCCGTGAAGGGTTTGAAGGCGCACTGCCGTGGCATCATCCTTGTGGATCAGCCAACCTCGAAGGCCAAAATCATTCTTGATTCCTTGGATTTGGCTTGGCATGCAGTCGCACAGGCTCTGCCAGACCCGATGAAGTACGTCAGTGTGGGCATCACCATTGGACGGCGGTTCGACCTCATCCCCTTGGTCACCGCCAGACTCCACAAACTCCTGCCAAACCGTCAGCCGTTCGTCGTCCAGAGGGATGGCCAGACAAAGAACAAGAGGCCAAGCTACTTGATCTACCAGCCCAGCACTTCGTCAGACAAAGACATGGTGCCAACAACCGTCCCGTGCAACCAAGTGCGGGCGTTTTCGTGGGAAAAACTGCGGTTGAGGTGCACAGATCCCACCTGTCCCCTACGTCAGGCGCCCGTCCCGGAGGACACTGACGAACCGCCGCATGTCGACGAAGAGTTCCCGTCAGACGACTTGGAAGGCCGCGACCAAGGCCAAGACGAGCAGGACGTCACAGAGAAGCTTTGTGAGCCAGACCTTGATGTGGAGATCGACAAAGCCCCGAAGAAGAAGAAGAGCAAGGCCGAAAGAGAGCTGGCCCGGGAGTATAAGGTCGATGTCTGGTTGTTTGCAAACGCGCAAGACCACTACGTCAAACTCCTGCAGGGGGCTTTCCAGAGCTCACAGGCCTCCTGGTCAGTGGTGACCACCCGAACTTCGCACCCGGGGGCTCTTGTGGCATGCCAGACCCAGACCGGCGAGGCTGGTCCTCTGTGGCGTTTGCAGGCGTTGTGTCAGTCTCTACTCGGGGTTTCGTGCTGCTGCCGTGTCTTGCTCCCTGCCTTCAGGTGGTCGCCCTCGTTCAGGGTCCTTCACGGCACAGCATGGAGCACGGCAAGGTGCTGCTGGAAGAGATGGCCGCGCACTTGAAAATGGATGAAGCAAAACGGCTCATCGGCAACAAGAGGGCGAGGCCTGTGCAGGCAGATGACATACCGTACATCTTCATGCAGGCCCCTCCTTGGCAAGAACAGGTCGTGTATGTGAAGGAAGTGAGCCTGGGTGCCTCGCCTGGGCCCTTTGATGGGCTTAACCGCCGGGTGTCAGACTTGGAGACTGGGATGGAGAAACTCTTGCGCAGAGAACTCTCGGCTTGGGACCTTGCGTTGGCCATGTCAGATGGCAAGACTGCTGCTCGGCTTCATTTGGGCGGTGTTACAGGCAGGTGACTAACCCTTGCAGTGCACACGTGGCTTAGGTTGCACTGCAAGCCCGCAAGTCATACAGGGACGGAGAGATTGTGTGC
The DNA here is from genome assembly GCA_905221605.1 of Symbiodinium natans. Lineage (NCBI taxonomy): Eukaryota > Dinophyceae > Suessiales > Symbiodiniaceae > Symbiodinium > Symbiodinium natans. The sequence continues at coordinate 314,573 of CAJNDS010002415.1, forward strand.
TCCGTCTCGGCTCTCCACTTCGATAGCCAAGCTGCAGTTGTGCAACTCGTGAATGCACACCCTGACCTCGCAGCACGAGTTGTCAGAGCACAAGGCAGGACTTTGCAGCTGTGACCTTTGTGTCTTTTGTCGCGTTGTTTGGTCTCTGAGTCACTGAGGGCAAGTGCTTTTGCAGTTCAGGCGTGGCCTTTGAGACGGGGCATGTGAATGAGGATCTGTATTCCGTCATGGTGGGATGCGGGGCAAGAGTCCAGCCAGTCTCCTCGGGCAGAAGAGCCAATTGTCACTTGAAGATGGATTTGTCTCGAGGCTTGTCAGACAGCCTGTACCAGATCGTGGTCAAGACCAGGAACCAGTGCGGGGTCGCCAGCGGGTCCTTTTTTTACATGGACTTTGGTTCCAGCTGGGACATGTCACTCGTCCATACTGAACACAGTTACTTGTGTATAACTTCCAGACAGCGCGTTGTTCCATGTGGCTTGTGTCTATCCACAATAGCTTTCGATGCAACTGCAGGTCTGCCGTCAGAGCCAGTGAGTCGACCAGCCTGAAGCGCTTTGTGCAGTCGTGGTTCGCAGATGGCAAGGCCGCAGGGTCAGAGCCAGACTCGAAAGACAAGGAGGAGCCTGGCAAGGGGCCGGAGCCTGGCAAGGGGCTCAAGCCTGGCAGCGAACCTGCTAGCAAGACACCCGTTCAACCTCCCCAATCCAAAGATCCAGCAGAAGATGGTGGGGCGGAGAAGACGCCCAAGGGAAAGGGTAAGGGAAAGGAGTCAAACAAAGCCAAGAATGAGGTGGACCCTGTCCCGGAAGGTACCCTTGCCACCTTCGTTTCGCAGGAATACACCTACGCCCTGTCGCCAGAGCTCCTCATCACTTCCCTGCAGAAGAATCGCATGACCACAAACAAAAAAATCTTCCCCGGAACAATCCTTCACCTGACAGCCGATGGAAAGATGAAGCAATGCCACGAGAAGCCGCCAGACAGCTTCGAGTACGTGTACAAGTTGAACTCGCAAGTGATCGTGGCGGATGGGCCAGACGGCGACTTCAACAAACTGAGGATGGTTTCCGTGGAGGCGCTGGCCCAGGAAAAGGACGTGAAGGAGTTCTGGAAGTATCCGAAGTTCGCCCGAGATGCATCTGTGAGTGCTTGGACAATGACGAAGCCCAACATCTTCTTTGTGCTAGACGGCTTGCAGAAGCAGGCCTTTGTCAGATTGTGCATGATTTTTGCGTTGAAGGTTTAGTAGCCATGAGGAGTAATTGTAATTGATTCTTCTTGACATGGTGGTGCGCAGGTTCATGCCTTGGTGGAAAAGAGTTCCAAAGTGAAGTGGATGTGGGCTGTCAAGGTTCTGAATGGCAGAGTCACCCCACAAAAGCTGGCTCTTGTCCTGGATAAGCAGGTCATCGTGCCCTGCTCGAGCGGCATTTTGCAGCTCTAGTCTGTCAGCCTTGCCGTGCAAAATTTTGTACAGCGTCAGACTGTGGGGCTTGACGTGCTTGTACTTCATCACGACATGATACTTTCCCAGGGTGTTCTTGCTGTTCTACACTACAGCATTACTTGTTTGTTTATCATTGATCTTAGCCCTGATGCTGTTCCTTGCACGGACGTGATACAGATGCAGTAGTCGTTGGCCAGACATCAGAGCCCGTGGCCCGTGACTGATCTCATAGGGTTTTTAAACTTTGGGGCTGGATTAGATTTTTTAGGGTTTCAGGCTCTATTATAAATACTTTTCGTTAGAAAGTTTAGGGTTCTGAGGCTTGGTTTCAAGGCTTCGGGGTTAAGAGGGGGGGTAAGACTGTGGGAAAGTTCGCAGCCTGTTCATCAGGCCACAACCAGGCTCATTTTGTGATCTGGCCGACAGCTCAGGTCTATTAATGGACCGATCCCTAGTCAGACATTCTGTCTCTCGGACACGTGTGCGTGTGTCTTTGTGTGTGTGTGTGTGTCAGTGTTTTCCAGACGAGCCTGCTGTGAATTTGCATCTTCTTGATCTAGGCTAGTACTTAGCTGCCATCATTTTCAAGGGGCTCGTGCTGACACCACAGCACAGTCTGCAGCAGCAACAACCCCTCAAGCTGTGCACACGGGAGCGAAGGAGAGACAAACCTGGGGGCCCGTCACGCGTCAGCAGTTGCGTTGCATTGTGTTACTGGGGGCGCTGGCGCGTCAGAAGGTCGCAAGATCTCGCAGCTTCCATTCGTGAGCCTTCACCAATGTTGCAGCAATCTGGGCCCTGACAGACCGCTGCCAGCATCGATCCCCAAGCTCGTGTTCAATATTGCCTTGTGACCGACCATGACAGCCGCTGAGTACTTCACTGTGTGGTCGCCTGAGGCTGACTTGGCCACCCCTATCCTTCGACACCTTGTCTTGAAGCCGACCCTCGAGGGCGCCGTCAAGTCTTTCATGAAGTGGCGCGGCCGCGAGCGCCTTGACCGCAGCCCTCAGAAGCAGGAACGCGCTCGATGTACAGTAATGCAGACTCACCGCAGAGCTTAGCTAGCAGCTAGATAATCTTCCCTTCATCGTTCTCTGTCCAAGGTTCGGCGTGAACCTGTCCGAGAACTTGGGCAAATTTCGGCCAGACCCCTCCTCGAACTCGGCCACGGTGTTGACATGCACAAAGTTCCACGTCTTGAAGTTGACGGAAAATTTGCAGGTGCTGTGTCAGAAGCAGGGGGCCAAAATCTTGCAGGACGGAGAGTCGCTCAGCATTCCCATGTTGGATTTGAGCAACAAGGAAAATCTTGAGCGCTGCGTGCTTTTGAGCGCTACCATCTCTTCGGATCTGAGCTTGCCGCAAGATTTGTGCCAGACTGCATTGCGCTGGTTCAGCCCTGCGCAAGACCAAGTGTACCAGCGGACGTCGCTGCTGGTGAAACGCCACGTCCGGGTGAAGCCGGCTGGCTTCGTCCAAAAACCATGGCGGATGTTCTGGCACCAGCCTTCCACGTTGGCGATGTTGGCATGGGTGACAGACAAGGGCTCGGAGAACTCGTGTCTCGGCAGGTCTGTTCTCATCTGAGAGGTAGGCGTCTGTGTGCGTGCGCGCCTGCAGGATGTGCTGTTCATGGCCTGGGCCGACCAAGGATTCAGTTCAACGTTCTGGGGTCCGACAATCCATCCAAGATGACCTTTGTGGGCATCAACGATTCGCCCCTGTCAGATGCTTGGCCATTTAGCACCCACGTTAGCAAGGAGCGACACTTGACAAGACAAGGTTGTTCAAGAGCCTTTCATGCAGCAGGGATGCCAGCCAAGGAGTTCTGGTTCGCACAGCCGACCAACTGCCCGCCCGTGGTAGGCCAGGCAGGCATCACGATTGTCGTCAACGTGGTTGAGACGATGCAAGTGCCAGACATCTTACAAAAAATTCATGACCAAGACGTGAAGGAGCGCATCGATTTCCTGAAGAACGACATCCTGGAGACCGAGACTCGCCTTGAGCACATGAAACAGCATTGCCAGAAGCTGGAGAAGAGTCTGGGAGATGCCAACAAGAAACGCAAGACACCGCCAGGGGTGGAGCCCGCAGCAGATTCAGACATCCAGAACTGAATGGTAGTAGCTTCTTGAAGCCAGACTGCTATAGTGTCGTTTTGTCAGACAGTGACACAGAAATCTTCCGTGATCCTGAGCTCACGTGGCACCGTAGACACAGACACAGGATAGACAGTAGCATTACCAGCTAGTTACCAGTAAAAAGCGTGGGCTCTGGATTACCAACCTTGATTTGCGATGGCCGCTTCTGCTGAGATTGAGAACAGAAAGGGTGATGCCAGTGGGCATGCATCGAACTGCCAGACTGCCTGCTCATGAATAACAAACACTCTATAACTATACAGGCCCAGGCCCAGGCCCAGAAAGCGCTGCCCCCTGCTTGCCCAGGCCACGGCGCATCGGGTTGCCATCAAGGCCGGTTGCCCAGCTTTCCCCGTTCGACCGCCAATGATTCAAGCATTTGCGTAGTGAATGATGTCACACAGGGTAGACTTCAGACACCCAGACTGGGCCCCTCCTCAGAAGCCCAGTGCCCGAACAGTGCGTGATTCCCTTAGTTTCTAGGGTTTAGGGTTAGGGTTTAGGGTTTGGGTTTAGGGTTAGGGTTTTGTGCTCAACCTCCCTAATCCCCAACCCCCCCCCCCCCCCCGCCCTTGGGACCAAAAAAAAGAAACCAGGCCTAAAACCCAGCAACCGAAAACCCTAAACCCTAAACCCTAAAACCCCGAAAACCCCGAAAACCCCTCCGAAGGCCCTCTAAACATACGCAAAGCAACAGTTCCGGGTCCAAGGAGTACAACTTGGGAGCTGGGCTTCCACTGGGTCAGCCGGGCACCTCAGAGGGTGTGGGGTTTAGGGTTTAGGGTTTCGGGTTTAGGCTTTGGGGTTCAGGGTGTTTCTTGGGTTTAGGGTGCATCTTTTCTATCTGTTTTTCGTCGTGGCCCCCAGCATTTTTGAGAGGAACCTGGGTTGAAAGGGTTTAGAGTCATCCAAAGTTTGGTTGTGCGTGAGTTCAGGTTTTTCGCCCCTTACAGCAGGCACGCGTGGGATTTCGAGTTGGCGGCTGTGCTCCGGCTAATTTGGGGAAGGGTTTGGGTTGCAGGGCGCGTGGTCCAGGTTCACTCTCGTGCGATGCATCGGCCCACCTCCTCATAGCACGCCTCGCCTTCCCCATCATGGAGCTTTCTGCTTGCTGGCCGCTTGCCCAGGCCGCGAGCATTGAACACGTCTCTGCTGCAACGCAAGAC